>CAUYUJ010013102.1:265289-337789 GCA_963575745.1 Prorocentrum cordatum | reverse complement strand
AGGAAGAGGAGGTGGGGAGAGGAGGAGAGGGGGGGAGGGGGGGAGGAGGAGGAGGAGGAGGAGGCGAGGAGGAGGAGGAGGCGGAGGAGGAGGGAGAGGGGAAGGGCGGGCAGAAGGCAGCGGGGGTGCGGAGTGCGGACGAGCCTGGCTCTGGGAGGAGCGCCAAGGTCCAGCGGGCAACGGGAGCTCCTTCCGTCCTTGTCCCGCGCAGTGGCGCAGCCCGGCTGGGCGAGCGCGGGGCGCATTTATATTTTGATGGGGTGCTCGGATGCAGCGGTGCGACCAGGGGAACAAACAGTGACATAAACACAAAAACTCTGAGGTCCGCGCGGACCTCGCGAGCGAGGATCGCGCGCGCCTGGGCCCCTGCGGGCGGTCCCGCAAACAGAAGCGCCCATGACTGGAAGTGACATCACACAAAAACTCTGAGGTCCGCGCGGACCTCGGAGTTTTTGTGTTTACGTCTTTGGGCGTTCCCCTAGCGAGGATCGCGCGCGCCTGGGCCCCTGCGGGCGGTCCCGCAAAGAAAAGCAGAAGCGCCCATCTCAAAAACACAGCGCACTGGAAGAGACGTGGATCACGAGGGAGACTACGAGGACCGTGCGGATGGCCCAGGTCTCCCAGCCGAACCGAACGTCACCATGCGGATCCTCGGGGTTCCCCCACTCGCGCCGGCGGCGGGAACTCATGTCAAAATGAACGACGAAGACATAGCGACCTGGGCCGCCAGCGCGACACACCGCGTGGGAAAGAGGGCGCCTACGCGCGACCAGACGCGTGATGCGCGCGGATGCCGGCGCAGTCGACACACTTTTCTTCCGTCGTTCAACTGTGCGCGCCCCCGCCACGCAACACCGATTTCTCGTGCAAGAGACTGGGCATGCCTGGGGCGTGTGTGCGCCACGAAAAGCGTCGCGGCCGGCCGCCCAATGTGTGGGCCGACGCGCGTCCCGCCCACACTGGCCAGCCACAACTCGAGCTGTGCTGCTTGCCTCTCCTGGGTCCCAGGGGGAACCCACAGTGTAGACGATCTCTCTGGGTCAGGTCGGGCCAGGCCGCGCCTCCGCAAACAGAGTGCGTTCGCTTTCCAGGAGGATAAGACAGGACCCGCGAAGGGAGAGCGGGACGCACGACGAGCGAGGACACGAAGCGAGGCGGAGCGAGCGGAAGCGGGACGAACGACAGGGCAGGCAGATAGGCAGATGCCCTCCCGTAGAGGACTGGACGTTGGGCCCGCGGGCTCGGGTCCAGTGGCAGAGGGGCGCAGGGCCGGGGGGGCCGACGAGAGTCAGGTTGGTTCGTGGGGTTGACGTCCAGAGAACGGTGCTTTGGCACGCATCAGGATCTTCAAGAAGTGGTCTCCCAACGACGCACTTCCCCGAGCGGCAATGGACCCTTGCAGGTGCCTGTGAAGAGGGAGGGTTTATTCCAACATCGTGGAGAGTCTTGGATCTGCACTGGTCCCCCTCTCCCCCTCATGCCGTCTGCTCCTTTCCTCCCTCCTCTCTCCTTCTTCCCCTCCCGCTCCTCCGCCTCCTCCCGCTCCTCCCGCTCCCCCTCCTCCTCCTCCTCCTCCTCCTCCTCCTCCTCCTCCTCCTCCTCCTCCTCCTCCTCCTCCTCCTCCTCCTCCCTCCCCTCCTCCTCCTCCTCCTCCTCCCCTCCTCCTCCTCCTCCTCCTCCTCCTCCCTCCCTCTCCTCCTCCTCCCTCCTCCTCCTCCTCCTCCTCCTCCTCCCTCCTCCTCCTCCTCCCTCTCCTCCTCCTCCTCCTCCTCCTCCTCCTCCTCCTCCTCCTCCTCCTCCTCCCTCCTCCTCCTCCTCCTCCTCCTCCTCCTCCTCCTCCTCCTCCTCCTCCTCCTCCTCTTAGTTCTCCCTTCGCCCCCCGCGCGCCGAGACGCCGCTCTTGCTGCCGTTGGCCACCCGCAGCGCCGTCGAGGAGACGTTCGCGCCTCGCCCCCCCCCACCCCCACCCCCGTTGCCGCGCAGGAGGAGCCCGCCCCGCGATCGAGAGCGCGGCCGGGGTTCCCGAGAGCGCCCCAGCGCGCCCCGCAGCGGGGGGGGGCGAGGAAAGGCAACTGGCGCCTTGAGTTGAAGGTGGCGGCACATGTGGCAGATTCCGGAAATCCTGAACCCAAAAACGCTTCCATTTCTTGGGGGCGCATCTTTTACTTCCGCCGTCTTCCGCCTGCCTTCCGCCGGTTTCCGCAAGCGGAGGCGGCCTCGTTTTACGTCCGCCGTCCATCCGCCGCCGTCCCGCCGCCTTCCGCCGTGGAAGAGATGCCAACTCCATCGATCCTCGAAGGCGAGGCCTTTTTTGGAACGCTCCATTTGCCTTGAGGTGGAGGCACGAGACGCCCCCCCCCCTATACGACCGCCCTCGCTGGCCGGATGACCGTAGGGGGGTCCTCGGCACCCTCCGTGCCAGTGAACGGGAAGGTTGAAGGCTGACTGGTGGGGGCGGGAACCCTCGCAGCCACATCGACAGGAGCTGTGAGGGGAGCGAGGCCCATTGACGGCCTTCGCCGGTGGGGCCCGCTGGCGCTTTTCGCCGAGGGGACGGGCGAGAGGGAGGGGCGGGGTGCACATGGCGCGCCCGAGGTCGTCTCGAAAACCGGCGGCTCCCGAGGATGAGAGCCTGGGCGGGCCGAACGGAAACCTGGCAAGGATCAAACACAATTTTTTGGTCGGCGGGGCGAGAGCGAACCTCTTCCGCTAAAAGCTAGGCGGGACGCGCACAGTTTTAATTAGCAGAGAAAGGGCGGAAGAAGGCGGGGCCTCACGCGGCCGGGAGAGGGCGAAGCCCTGGGATCAGGCGGTGCCGAAGACGATGCGCAGGAAAAGGTGCACCTTGGACAGGAGCCCGCCCACCAACAGAAGGATCAAACACAAAGGAGGGGGGGGGGAACCAGCGCCCATCCAACGGGGACTCCACTGACGGGTACTTTGGCCAGTGACCCAGCGGGCCCAACCCTTCCCGATGTGGGCAACGCTGCAATGCCAGAAAAAGGCCCCAAAGGGGCAACTTTCGGCAACATTGTAAAGTACCCGTGGGTAAATACCCGTTAGGGTGCCGTTGAGGGAAGCCGCCCCGCTCCCGGCCGGAGCCCTGAGCTTGGCCCCCTGCAGCGTGCAGCCGCGGAGGCGTCACGTTCAGGAATGCCTGCTTGGCATGTCGCGGCGGCGCCCCCCAGCGACATGCCAGGCCCCGTGAGCTGATAGTTGGCGCGTCGTTCCGCTTCGCGGGGCGGGAGGGTGGGAAAAGCTCGGAGCGGTGACGCCTGGAGACCGGGACGCGGTTAGCGAGTGTCGCCGACGCGTGGTGGACCAGCACCGGCGGCGCGACACGCGAAGCAGAAGCTCCTGACCAGAAACAGGAGACCGAAACGAAGAACACGAGGAGGAAGCGACAGAGGAGATGGGGGCAAGAGCGTTGTGCAAAGACCCCACGGCGACGGCGGCAAGCCGCCGCCGTCGAAAGCCGAGGATCGGGCGTCGAGGCCGGAGCGCCGTTGATTGTATTTTGTCCCCTGGGTCGAGGATAGAGCGTCGAGGGCGGGGGCTCGAGGATCGACGAGGGTCGAGCACAGCGGATCGAGGGGATCGGGGAGGACCGCTTTCGAGCCGTCCCCGGAGAATCGATACATGGCGGTGCGCCACAAGGGGGTGGCGCGGGGGCGGCCGTCTGAGAAGTCAGGGGGGGGGCCTCTGAGAAGGCAGGTGGCGACGTGGACCTTTCTAGGGAGCCTCTGGGCCCTTCTAGGGAAGCCTCTGCCTTCTGAGAAGAGGGCGTCCCATCGCGCCACCCTGTCGCGCGCGCCGCCGCAGGATGAAGGATCGAGTGTCCAGTGCCTCTTGTGCTGGGGAGGCGGAAAACTACGCACACAATTGCACCGATGCAGGCCAAGCCCCTCTCTGGGCCAGGGATCGTACGCCCCCCTGCTGCCCTGGCCAGGGGGGGAGCACATACACCGGTCTGTGGCCCTGGATCCAGCCCACCAAGATCGGTCCAGGTGTGCAGCTGACGTCCCGCGATTTGGAAGGAGTTGCGCTCCTCCTGCTCCCCTTCCTGCCTCAAGCATCAAGATTCGAGCATCAAAGCTCGAGCGTCGAGGTTCGGAGAAACGGCCAGAAATTGCACCCCCCGCGCCCGATGGCTGCACCCGCGGGCATCACTGGCAGAGTTCGTACCACATAGAACGCCTTGCACACACACACACACATACATATACATATAGACAGATCTGTATGTAATGATATGTATGCAGACATACGAAATATACAGATATACGATAGACATATATATATATATTATGATTGTGTGTGCGTGCGTGTGAGTATTGCACCTGTAGTTCTCATCGCGAGAGCAAGAACAAGTTACTGGAACTTAGATTTTACGTTGATTCTCGTAACACAGTGCTTGTGCTTATGGGCTAATCATTTTGCTTCTACGGAAATGGATGGTTCCTGCAGGGTTTCGCTACGTTGTCGCCCGTTGCGGCCTGGTTACCACCTCGTGCGCTAAGGGGGTCCGCCGAGATTTCGCACCTTGCCGCCCGTCGCCGCGTTGTTGCCGCCTCGTGCGCTGGCTTGCTTCGTCGAGGTTTCTCCACGTTGCCGCCCGCCTCGTGGCCGCCTCGTTGCCACCTCGTGCGCTTGGTGGGTCGGGCGCAGTTTCTCCACGCTGCCGGCGTTGCCGCCCGGTTGCCGCCTGGTTGCCGCCTCGCGGGCTGGCCTGGAGAGGTTTCACCGCGCTGTCGCCCGTGGCCGCTGCGTTGCTGCCCCCAGCTGTCACCACGCGTACTGCACTGCAGAACTTACACCACACAGCTTGCACCACACAGCTTGCCCATCCAACGTGCAAGAATTCACGGTGTGGGGGCCCACGCGGGCTAGCACTGCGTTGCCCGAGTCCAAAACCTAGAGACGGTGGCAGGTTGGGCCGAAGGACTCTTCATACACACATGCGTGAATCATATATTGTGTGCGGTTTCAAGCTCATTCTGTGCGATCTCGTGCCAGGATGGAGTCTCAACGAAAATCTTCGACGAACCAACAGCATCCTCCTCATCCATTTCCCCTTCGTGAGGCCCCGCAGCCCAGCCCAGCCCCAAATCCATAACATGGCGGCGGAAGTTCATCCGGATGGACGAGAGGTGGGGAGGCACGACCCAGCCGACCGACACCAAAACCGATTGGAGAAGTCATTCGTGCGCCGACTCAGCAAGGCCAACGCCCGAGAACGCGCTGTGGATCCTTGACCAGTGGCGTCTTGGCACTTCCCGAGTGGGATGGCGTGTGCCAGGGAATAACTTTTGCTCTTGTCGGGCTGGCTGACACAGGTCCAAGCCGACCTAGAACATGGAGGGAGCAATGACGCCATTGAACTTTGAGGCCATCTTCGATCTCCGCGGCAGCAGTCTGAGGCCGTCTGCCAGAAGTGCAGAACTGCAACGTTTCGCGAATTACAAAGACACGCGGCCATCACAGAGACGACTTGGCCAGCTGCACAGAGACGCAGCCTTCTGACACCAGACTCGAGGAGGCGATCCAGCCTTTGAGACCCTCCGAGCCCTCCGAGTCTGCGCGATAGAAGGCCCAGCACGACGGCGCGTTCCTTCGGAAACTCAGCAGCCGCACGCACACCTTCAGGACGTTCCGCACGGCGCAGAACCACAGGGCCTGGAAGATCATGACGAAGACGCAGACGGCCAGGTGGATCCACCCCCGCACCTCGGCGGCAAAGGCCGCCGCCTGCTCCAGCAGCGGGAAGCACGGCGCGCGCCCGCGGCGCTCCCCGTGCTCCATCACGAAGAGCAGGGCGTTGCCCCCCGACACGGCGAGCAGCAGCAGCAGCACCAGCAGGGACAGCGCGGGCCGCCTCCAGGCCAGGATGCCCGCGAGGGCCTCGCAGGCGCCCCGCAGGCCCCTGCTGAGCCACCCCGTGGCCGACTGCGCCCTCCGGATCTGCCCGCCCAGGCTCGCGCTCAGCGCCCACTCCGGGATGCTGGGCAGCCTGTGCCGCAGGACCACGGCGTGCCGCTCCACGACCTCGCTGCGCCCAGAGCCGTCCTCGTACTCCACGACCACCCGGCTGCCCTCCGCCCCCTTGACCACGGCGCGCCGGCCGACGGCGAGCACCGGCGTGCCGGCGGCCAGCGCCTCCTGGCACTGCGCGGTGAACTCCGCGGACGCCAGGAAGCCGCGCACCTCGGCGAGGGAGACGCGCGGCACGCCCGCGGCGAAGCAGCGCGCGGCGCACGCGGAGAAGCTCTTCTGGTCCGCCACCCTGCCCTGCAGGTCCTCCTCCACCAGCCGCCGCAGGAAGCGCGTCATGGCCGGCGTGCTCCGCCAGAGCGCCACGCGCTCGAAACCAGCCTGCGACAGCGGCGCGTTGAGGCCGCCCGTGGTCATGTCGAGCCTCAGCGGCTCGCACGCGAAGAGGAGGAGCATGGTCGCGAGCATGCCCGGCAGGAGAACCCAAGCGTAGGACAAGTTGTACCACATGGCAACGGCAACAGCCAGGACTACTATGGACAGCGGCCAGGACCGCCACTGCAGAACATATTGAAAAACGTAGAATGCAGAAAACACTGCGTTCTCCATCACGTTGTGCCTCAAGTCGGTCAGGTTGTCGCCGATGTCCTGAATCTTGTATGCGGGCAGTGAGCGACCTGGGCGGGTCTGGGGGGAGCCCGGGCGGGTCTGGGAGCTCATGCTCAGATTCGGCCCGTGATCCTCTGGGGGAGGGCGGTCCAGCGACAGCGCGCAGAACCTGTCAAACCTCGAGCAGCCGCCACGCAGCCTCAGCGCCAATCTGACAAACACCTCGCCAGCAGCGTTCGTGGCGTCGTGGAGCACCGGCGGCTGCCGCCTGCACGAGCACGCGAACAAGCTGCCGGATGGCCTCCTGACGGCGCGTGTGCTGCTGACCTGGCTGTCGGCCGTGCGCCTGTGGTCGGCATACCGCATCACGCTCGTGTACTCGAGCTTGTCCTGAAGTCTCAGCTCCAGCCAGCCTTCAACGCTGGAGCCCCACGGAAGGTCCGCAAGGCAGAACTCGACGAAGCCGATGTCCGCTTCGTGACTGATGCTGTCACGGTCCTTGACCTGGAGTCTGACCATGGACAGCGGCGACAAGAACGGTACGGACCCATCGTACGACCACGCGGGGCTCTCTCTCGACGGTTTCGAAGAAGCCGGTGTCTGGAAGACCTCCGTGTCGTCGAGAAGCACGGAGACGTAGGGCATGCCGGGCGGCTCCAGCGAGCTCGTGCTGCTCTGCGCCTGCAGCTTCCTGGCCCTCACGACCGAGATGTCCAGCGAGGCGAAGTCGTCGAGGAGAGACATGGCGCGCTCCGCGCTCTCGAAGCACAGCCACCTGTTCTCGTGGAACGGGAGCCTCTGAACGGCGTGCCACTGCTCCAGCAGCTTGGTGGACTCATCGGGGCTCGGCTCCCGATGCGCGGCGCCCGCGCCTGCCGTGCTGCGGGCGCGGCCTGCCATGGCGGCAGGGCGGCCGGCATCTCGGACTGGCCTGGCCCGCCCCCCGCGCACATAAAAAAACGCTGCGTGCGATGCCGAGCCCGGCAGGGGGGAGGAGGCAGAGCAGGAGGAGCTGCAGGAGCAGCAGGATCGGAAGCTGCAGCCGAGAGAGGAGGGGCAGCAGCAGCAGGAGGAGTCTGCCGGGGGGGGGGGCAGGGGACAGCAGGGCAGGGGCTCATTGCGACCCTGATGGTGAGGGGGACGGAGCAAAGAGTAAAGCATAATTGGGCACCGCAAGGAGGATAATGAGGAGAACGACGACAGACAGGATAAATATCAGCATCGTAATCAACACTCGTAGCAGGAGCAGGAGGAAGACAATGAGTGTGACCTAGCATCGCCGCACACACTGTTACACACTCCCCGCATTGAACGGATTGGTTACAGGCCTTTGACAGCATGTCGCTCCCGTCCCAGCGCAGCTTGCATCTGCCGCATAAGAGGTGGAGGACGCATCGTCATGTGAGCAGGAGAAAAACGAAGACAACGAGCAGAAAGAGAGAGAGAGAGAGAGACCACATGAGAGGTGGAGGACGTATCATCATGTGAGCAGGAGAAAAACGAAGACAACGAGCAGAAAGAGAGAGAGAGAGAGAAAGACAGAGCAGGCTCTGATTGACGCCAACAATGCGTACGTGCACACAGGGTGCAAATGAAACGGCACACCCCTCAGACCGCCGCTGCCCCCTGGGAACGTGGAAAAAGGCTCCGGCGCAACGCACCGCTGCCACGGGGCAGCCAACATCTCCGACGAGGCAGGGACTTTGTGGGCCACGGAAACGGCAGGGCCGTTTTTTCACCGTTTCCAAAAAAGTGTCCCTTGAAAATGGAAACGGCAAAAAATCGGCCACAGGAAACGGCAAAAAAACGGCACCAGGATTGGAACCGGAGCCAGAACCGGTCAAAAAACGGCGACGGAACCGGTAAAAAAACGGCGTCGGAACCGGCCAAAAGACGGCAAAACGGAACCGGTAAAAAAACAGCCCTGTCGTTTCCAGGGCCCACTAATGGCATGGATAACGGATCAGGGAGCGAGCGTGCCACGAGCTGGAGATAGAAAAGGCAAACATCATACCACGACGAAGAGAAAATAGCGACCTGGCGGGGAGGACGCAAGACAGCACGGCAAAATGCCACGATGAGCGCATGTGAAGGACAACAGCAGGCGACAAAAGGGAAGCCCCAATAGCAAACAGGGAAGCACACAACGCAAAAGGCAAAGCAAGACGGGGGGAGAGCGACAGGCAAAACAAACTTGCTCATCTAGGATATCCGAAAACTCAAGGACCAACCGCTCCTTCCTCCTACGGGACCCAGGGCAAGTGAATCAGAGCCCCTTCGACCTCCTATGGGCCTCTCCTGCCTCAGACTGGCCCATCATACCTCCATACCTCTTGTTCTGCGTTCACTTGCATAGCCGTTCGTGGTCTTACCATAGCTATACCAACACATACGAATCCTGACAATGATCCAATACGGGCCGGCGGAAAGAGAGAAGCGATCCCCCGCCGGGTACGGCGTGTGAGATCCCCGCAGCATAGGCTGCAACAGCTGCTCTTGCTCAAGCCTCTGGCCTGCTCGCTTCTCGTAGGCACTCCTTCCCCGCAACCCTAGACACCCTTCTTCAAGCCCCACCCCCCCCCGTGGCCTGCTCGCTTCGCCGTCCCGAGGGCCCTGGCTGCGGCCTGAGCGTTCACTGCCCGCCACTTTGCCCCAAATCAAACACGCCATTGCACGGGAGACTTCTGGACGCCGCCTGGGACATCTCCAAAGGCTCTCGTGGGTTGTCTTGGGGGGTTCCTGGGGCCCTCGTGGTCTAATTCAGCCCTTTATTATGCCTCGTGGAGGTCTCTTGGAGGTCTCTTGGAACCTCTCCCGATAGTCTTGGAAACTCCCCGTCCACATCGGGACATATTGGAGGCTTCTTGAGGCGTCGTCAAGGCTTCCTTAAGCTGTCGTCAAGGCCTCGTGATTTCTGTTGTTCCTGAGCACTTCCCCTGGCGCTTTACCCCGTGCAACTCCGAGAACCATCTCGGGCCCACGAGCGCGCGTGCAGCTATTCCGCCCGAGCGCCGGCCTCAACCGAGACGGACTTCGAGCCATGGCATGGCCGCGGAGCCCCCATGGGGGCCCGAAGAGCCGGAGAGGTGCACGTGTATGCGAGCGGGCGCGTGGCGGTCCAATGCCACACTGGGGTTGCAGGTGTAGCTCCCCGTGGGAGCATGAGACGCGTGAGTGGTGCGCCGAGGTGGACATGCGGGCGGAGGGGTTGACGTGTCTGGCATGGTGGGGGGTGGAAGGGGTTGACGTGTCTGGCATGGTGGGGGCCAGAGTGGCGAAGAGGGGTGAGAGGGGAAGTGTCTCCACCGACAGGGGAGGCGGGCGGAGACTGAGGCAGGTGGTGTGACGCGCGGCAGGGCGGTACTCAAAACGAGTACCGAACGATACAGGAGGGCAGGGGGGGGGGGCACGTTGTCCGAATGCGAAGCATTGCCCTAAAATTGCCCAACAACGTTCGAATCCCGATCCTCCTCCACCTCCTCCTCCTCCTCCTTCTCCTGCTCCTCCTCCTCCTCCTCCTCGTCCTCCTCCGCCTCATCATCATCATTATCAGCATCACCATCATCAACATCACCATCATCATCATCATCATCATCATCATCATCATCATCATCATCATCATCATCATCATCAGCATCATCATCATCATCATCATCCATCTTCCTCCCCCTTATTGACGTTGCACGGACCTGGATCGGATGATCGTGGCGTTCTATGGCAAGGGAAAACATTTGTCCGACATGGCGAAGTGACACCTGGCTGGAGCCGCAGGACGGGGGAGTTCAAAACGGCATGCGTGTCCTCCTTCCCCCGCCCATGCCCAAGCCAGGCGTCCGCCCCCGCTGTGGCCAGGCACTCTGCTGCTCCTCTTCCCCCTCCTCCTCCTCCTCCTCCTCCTCCTCGTCCCCCTCCTGATCCTCTTTTTTCTCCTCCTCCTCCTCCTCCTCCTCTTCTGCCTCCTCCTCTTCCTCCTCCTCTTCCTCCTCCTTCTCCTCCTCCTCCTCTTCCTCATCCTACTTCTCCTTCCTCCTCCTCCTCCTCCTCCGTCCTCCCCTCCTCCCCTGTCCTTCTACTCCCCCTCCCCTCCTCCATGCCCTCCTCGGCCCACTGTGGTCCTGCTCATCCGCTATCGTGCTCCTCCTCCCACCCTCCTCTTCCTTCTCCTCCTCCTCCTCCTCCTACTCCTCCTCCTCTCCTCCTCCTCCTCCTCCTCCTCCTCCTCCCTCCTCCTGCCTCCTCCTCCTCCTCCTTGCTCCTCCTCTTCCTCCCCTTCCTTCTCTCCTCCTCCTCCTCCTCCCCTCCGATCTCTTCCTCCTCCTCCTCCTCCTCCTCTTCCTATTCCTCCTCCTCTTATTCCTTCTCCTCTCCCTCCTCCTCCTCCTCCTCCTCCTCCTCCTTCCTTGTTCCTCCGCCTCCACCCCACGTGTCCTTCTCCTTCTCCTTCTTCTCCTCCTTACCCTCCGCTTCAATATGAGAAGCTGTCTGTGGGACACCAGAAATAGCCGTTTGATATTTCAATTATGGTGGGGATCCCGTCCAAACTGTCGAATTGTTAAGACATCAGAATGTGACCCCCGCAACTCCAAAATAACATCCAGCAATCGAATACACAAGGACACATCCAAGCAAGCATCATAGGGCGGTCAGGATCGGCGCCTCCTTCGTGGATAGAGACATCCCAAATAGGTTCCGAATGGATGGGGTCGGAAGATGACCCCGCTTCGCCCGTGCATCGCCGATACGTCGCCGATGCATCGATGATGCAAAAGCGACGTCGGCGAGGCTCAGCACCGTCGGTGCGGAAATAATCGAGCTCCATATCGAGTCGCATCGGCGTCGCGGCGTTATCCTCCCACCCCCATCTATGCCGACCCCATCCAGGAGGCCTGGAATGTTTAGTCTGAGAATCATCCTCCTTCTCCTCGTAATGTTTATTATCCTTGTCCCTTCTCTCGGCTGCTGACGCGGAGGGGGAGTGAGAAGGAAAAGGCCTTTTTCAGAAGGCGGCGGGAGGACTTCCGAAGCTTCTGAGAATGCTGGCACCTTCTCACTTCCCCCTGGGCTTGCCGCCGAACTAATTATCCTCCTTGTCCCTTCTCCTCCCTTTGCTTCTCATCTGGTTTTCTCGTTCCAGTATGGTGGCCACCTTCCCGTTCTCCGTCATCGCTTCCTCCTCCCGCCCGCGGCCCCTCCCTGCAAGTCGAGCGCGGTGAACTGGTACGTGCCCGGCTGCAACGTCACCTCCGCCAGGAGCAGCAAGGGGGGAAGGGGGACAAAAGGGAGGAGGTAGAGGGGGGGACGGGGGACAAGACGGAAAAGGAACACGATGGAGAGAAAACAAGCAATAAGACGAGGAGATGGAAATAAGAGGGGGATGAGGAGGAGGGAGGTGGGTGGGGGCAGCAAGGAACAGGGGGAGGAGCAGGAGGGGAATGAGGGAGGAGGCAGTTCTATTGTTTGGACCATCTCCTTCCAACAAAATCGCTCGACAACATGGTCCCCCGCCGCCACCGGGACCCTCTCGACGACGAGGAGGGAGGAGGAGGATGAAGAGGAGGAGGAGGAGGAGGAGGAGGAGGAAGAGGAGGAGGAGGAGGAGGAGGAGGAGGAGGAGGAGGAGGAGGAGAGAGGAAGAGGAGGAGGAGAAGGAGGAGGAGCAGGAGGAGGAGGAGGCAGAGGAGGAGGAGGGGGAGAGGGAGGAGAAACGGGGGCAGGAATAGCATAGAAGGGAGATGGGGGGCCGAAGGAGGAGGGGTGGGGGAGGATGACAGCATACACCCCTCCCGCGCACCACCACACGCACCCGTTTCTTAACCACCGTGGCGCTCACTCACCCACACATGCACGCCGTTTTTGGCGGATGCAACCTCGCGCGCGGCGGCAATGCGGAGTCAGCGAAGGAACTGGACGCGAGGTCGCGGCCGGGCCCCGCACCCACAACCGCGCGCACGCACATGCAAACGCACACACGTTCCCACCGACGCGCGAATGACGTCCAGTCAACGGGCAGACGAAGGGGGGGCAATCGTCAGAACACAAATAGATTCCTGGCGATACGACGAGACACGTCTGAAGCACCCGGGGAACGCGCATGGGCGGCCCTCGGCACAAAACTGGACGAGCGCGGCATTCTCCCACCACCCCCACCCACAAACGCACACACGCGCGCGCACACACACGCGCACACACACACTATTATTGTTGTCCGGCTGGAAGTCGCGCAGATGTTGCGGAAGACGCGGCGAAACTTGAGCAGGAAACGCGGCGGGGATGGAGGAGAGGGAGGAAAAAGAGGGCGAGGGAGGGAGGGCGATGGAGGGGAGATGAAGGAGGGAGGAAGGATGGAGGAGGAAGAAGAGGATGAAGGACAACAAACTCTCTCGCACTGGCGCAGGCGAGCGGTGCTCGGGCGGAGGCCGCGGCCGACGCGCGCGAAGCGGGGGCCCAAACTGGGCAGGCCCCCGGGCGCGCGCGCGGGCCAAGCGGCGCCGCTCAGGAGGCAAGGTCTCCTGGGTGCCGAGGGGAACCTGCAGCCACGCCCATGCTCAAAGCCCTTGCGCAATGAGAAGGCTTTGGCGGGCGGCCGACACTTGCGTTGACCACGCAACAGGCCAACATCACAAAGGAACGACAAGGCAGTCGCTAGCGGCAGCGTAATACGAAGTGCGCGTGCGAGCTAAAGCAGGAAGGGCGGGCAGAACAGACGAAGCAGCCGCGGCCTGGAGATAGTGCTCAGCGCTGGAGTCCTGGCGCCAACGGCCACGCCAAAGACGCGAGGGACGTCATCCGTGGCCATATAGAAGTCTGTCGCCCCAGAATCTCTCAAACTGGCAGGCGTGAGGTTCAGCCCGCAGGCCGTGTTGGATAACAGGACGCCCGTAGCAGAAAACAAGTGGTTCCACCGAGTATACCGAAGCCGCGAACGCGGATCGCTGGAGCACAAAAGCTGGAACACCAGGTGCAGAGGCCTTACCGGCGACCCATCGGAGCAGCGAGCGTGCTGCGTCGGATAGGCACGGCGGGTGTTCGGCGCCCCTACGGCAAGAAGGGCATCACCGCTGGCTTCCAACCGATCGCCAGGCAGCGAGCGGCTGCAACGACGGGCGACTAGCAGTTCACCAGGGCGGAGAAACACGGTGAGCCCCATCCGCAAGAGGGCTGCCATAAGAGGCCAGTCCCAAAGCAACCTGATGCCGACCATCGCCCAGAGGAGGGTGCGGGGCAGCGGCGGGCGGAGCGCGGGGGGGCTCGGCAAGCTCCCACTGCTGGGCCACGTCCCAGGCTTCCGAAAAGGAAAGTACGCCAGAGCGGGCACTCAGCTTGGATGCACAGAAAGGCGCGCACAGGAATGTACCCCGGAAGGCCCGCATCGCGAAGCCACGCGCCAAGGATGGCGACAAACCGCGAAAGCAGAAGCCCGCTGCGGTAAAGTGTGGCTGGAGCACTGCGCGAGTGCCCCACGAGCCAAAAGCTCGAAGGCGCCGACCGCTGCCGACCGCCGACCCAGATGCGGAGAGGTAAGGTTTAAGTCGGGCCTGTCCCCCTACCAGGGGATTTTCGGCGAAAAATAAGAAATACCCCCCAAAAAATCAAATCAAAAAAAAAAAAAAAAAAAGTCTGGGGACTATTTTTTGAGTATTCTTTGACCTTTTGGGGCTTGTTTGGGGTATTCTTTATTCTTCGCCGAAAATCCCCCTGTAAAGGGGGGGCAGGCCCTGCTTAGGGTAAGGTGCGAGTCGCGCACGACAGGAGCGCGATAGGCGCGAGGCGGGGCAAAACTGAGCCCCCGGCCCGGCACAGCGGGAGGGCTGGCCGCTGCTTCTGGCGGCGCCCTCTGGCGGCGGGCGCGGCGGCGGCAGGGAGCCGTGGCAGCGGCCCGCGCGCGCCGCGCGCCTAGAGCAGCGGCCCGCCTCGCGCGAGGGGCGGCGCGGCGCCTCGCCGCCGCGCGACCGCACGAGACGTGCGCGGCTCGATCCCGCCCGGATGCGGGAAACGCCTCGGGCCCGTCGAGCTCGATTTGAGTCGGGCCTGTCCCCTACAGGGGGAATGTCGACGAAAAATTAAAAATACTCAAAAAAATAGTCTGCATGGGGACTATTGTTTCAATATTTGTGTTGCCTTTTTGGGCTATTGTGGGGGTATTTTTAATTTTTCGTCGAAAATGCCCCTGTAGGGGGACACGCCCGACTTAAAGCTCAATCCCAGGAGTTGGCGGCGACGTCCTCGCGCGCCGCCGCGAGGGCGACGCTGGCGCCGAGGGCGACGCGGCGCGCGAAGAGGCCTCCGCCTCCGACGGGCAGCGCGCGCCTCGCGCTGCGACGCGCGAGCGGTCGAAGAGCGGGGGCCCCGAAGCCCAGGCGGCCACGGGAGGAGGCGCAGCGGCTCGCGGCGTCTCGCGGCGCTGCGCCGATCGGGAGCGGCCAAGGGGGGGGTGTCCAAGAGGGGGGGGTGCAAATCATGACCGGCGGCATGCGCGCCGCCCAGCGGGGGGGCCTGGGACGTAATGAAATAAGAAGAGGCGCCATGAAATCTGGGAAAATATCATGGCCCCCGCCATGATATCCACCCCCCCCCAGTCATCACCCCCCTCTTTTCCGCCCCGAGCCGAGGAGGCCTGGCCCGTGGGCGACGCCGCCGGGACCGCGCGCTCGAGGGCGCGGCGCAGCTCCGGGGGGCTCACCGTGCGGGCCGCAGTCCGCGGCGGGCAGCGCGGCCCCGTCCAGACTGGCACGCCAGAGGCAATCCGGCACGGCGGCGGCGGCAGCCGCAGCCCGTCGGCGCCGGGTAGATGTCGCTGCCCAGCCCGACTCCCCGCGTGGCGCCCTGGGGAAGGGAGTCGGGGGCCTCTCCCTTCAGGTGTCCATCTTTGGAAGACGTGTCGTTTACACCATGTGGTGCCAGCTGCGTGCTGCAAGGTATCTTGTGTGAGCCATGAGGTGCAAGCCATGTGCGCCAAGATGTGGTGCAAGCTAAATGGCCGAAGCTACGTAGTCCAAGCTGTGTGGTGCAACCTGTGTCATCGGCGTCACGACACGTTCACGAGGCGCCAACAGCCTCGGCACACGCAGCCAGCGCACGGGGCATCCACATGGCACCGAAGGCTTAAGAATCGAGTACAGAACCCATAGTAGGAGCACTGTTTAGGGAACAAATCGAAGGACCCCTCGAAAACATCACCGAGATCCCCAGGAGGCCCGGAGACGGCAAACACGACCACACCAAGATCCACGAAAACGACGACGACGACGGTGGCCGCCGCGACGGCGAACATCGACGACGTCGACGAGGGCCACGACCGCGGCAACGTCGACGACGACCTCGACGACAAAACAACACGATGGCCGCCACGACGGCCACGACGCCCACGACGCCCACGACGCCACGAGGCCCACGACGCCACGACGGCCACGACGACAGCCTCTACAACGGCTACAGCTACGGCCACGACGCCGCCGAGCCCGGAACTCCGGCGGCGACGACGACGACGACGCGCGCCAGCGACGCCGCTGCCCCGGCCGCCGACTGGCGCTGGCCGAGGGACCTCCCCGAGGGCCGCGCGCGGGGGGGAGGGGGGATGGCCGGCCCGGAGGGGGGCAGGCCGAAGGGGGGCGGGCCCGAAGGGGGGCGTGGCCCGAAGGGGGGCGTGGCCCGAAGGGGGGCGTGGCCGAAGGGGGGGCAGGGCCGAAGGGGGAATGGCCAGCCCGAAGGGGGGCAGGCCGAAGGGGGGGCGTCCGCCGAGGCCCCCCGCGCGGGAGGAGGGCCGGCGGCCCCTCGGAGCCGTGGCGGCGCCGCTCGCGGGCGTCCTGGAAGAGGGGGGCGTCCCACTGGCCATCGCTCGGACGTCCATCCCCTCTGCTTCTTCCAGTTTCGCGCGTGGTTTTTTTTGGGGGGGCCAAATGATCAAGGATGCTCCTCGATTGTCCTCGCCGACAGAAAAATGCACACGTCCGAACGATGCCAAGCCAAGAAGGGATGGGTGGGGGGGGGGGGGGGGGCAAATCTCGGCCAGCGGCACGCGCGCGGCCCGCCGGGGGCGGGGGGGGGGCAGGAGACGCGTTGCGACAGGAAGAGGCGCACGGAATCTGGGGAGACATTTCACGGCCCCCGCCATGAGATCCCCCCTCTCCCCCTTAGTCATCACCCCCTTCTTTGCCGCCCCCGACGCTCGACGCAGTCGCGACCGGCGGCTCTCTGGGCCTGTAGGGTAGCCCTTTTTGTTCGATCGCCTCGCATCTCCCTTACGGACGTTTTGGCCCCTCAAGTTGACCCCCTTCTATCGTGCCGCCTGCCTTCTGGTGCTCACGCCTGCACATGGTTGGGTCCCTCGCAAGGGCAAATGTTCGATCCCTCGTCTCTCCCTCTCCTTCTCCATCTCTCCGGCTCCTTGGTTTCTGCCTGGGCCCCACCTCAGGGCGGCCAATCTCTCGGAGGGACAAACATTCAACATTGTTCCTTCGGCGGCCTGAAGGGTTGCCATGCGAATCAACGCGTCCTGTTCTGCGAGGCGGGGATTCACTTGCAAACACCGTCTGGGGGAGCGATCTCTGGGGACCTCGGAGGGCGGTGGCCATGGACATCTGCTAACCCCCGCAGGGCCTGAGTATATCCAAATCCACCGCCTGCCGAGGTCCCCGTAGGTCAATTCCCCAGGCGGTGATGATGGAAAAAACTCCGCTCTGACTTTTCCCTACTTTCGGCCTCCGGGGCCCGTTATCAGGCCCCAGGGCCACCAAAAGTGGATGGGGGACGCAACGAGAACTCTGGGAAGGGGCTCGGGAGCCCTGGGGCCGCGGAATGAAGAACTCATGTCGGAGGATCCATGGGATTCTCGTCTCTCTCTCACTCTCTCGGCCTTTTGGGTATCGCTTTCCTCCCCTGCCTGAGGCGCCGTGCAAAACAAGAGCGGGCCGGGATGCACAGATCCAGGCCCCAGGAAGGGGGCCGAGGCATCCCCAAGGCCCCCACGAGCCAAAAGCACTGCAGCGGAAGAGGGGACACAGACGTGCGACGTCCTGATTCTCCAGTGCGGGGTCCCCAGAGATCCCGACCCTTTCCCCGGGGCCGGGTTTGCATCCCTGGCAGTGTCGTGACGGCCCCTGGGCTCGACGAGGGCCGCAGGAGGCCACAGACCAAAAGCCTTTGCGGCGTCACCTCCTGGTGGCTCGAGCGTGTCTGAGGGAGCCCGCGGCAGGCCCCCCCCCAAGGAGGGCCGCCGAGAGGGCCTCGCCGAGAGGGCCTCGCCGAGAGGGCCTCTCCGAGAGGGCCTCGGCCTCTCCGAGAGGGCCTCTCCGAGTGGCCGCCGAGGGGGCCGCCGAGGGGCGCTCTCGCCGAGGGGGCCTCGCCGCGAGGGCCTCGCCGAGGGGGCCGCCCATCGGGGCCGCCGAGGGGCGGGGCCGCCGCCGAGGGGCCGCAAAGGCGCGCGCGGGGGCCTCCTGGTCGTCGTGCACCGGCCAGAGGCGGCCGCTCCGATCCTCGGCCGGCCGCCGCTGCAGGGTCGGGGGGAGACGAAAGACGCGGGTTCGGAAGCCTCGGACTCCTCCTCCTCCTCCTCCTCCTCCTCCTCCTCCTCCTCTTCCTCTCTCTTCCTCCTCTCCTTCTCCTCCCTCCTCCTCCTCCTCCTCCTCCTCCTCCTCCTCCTCCACCTCCTCCTCCTCCTCCTCCTCCTCCTCCTCCTCCTCCGTAAGACTCGGGTTCGGAAGCCTCGAGTTGGCCTGACGGGGGCATCACGAAAACTACGATGCCTGGTCTGAAACTTGACGCGAGCTCACGCTTCAGAAATCCCACGAAAACTGGACCGACAAAGTCCAGGGCGCGCTCGTCAACAAAAAGTCGGCTGACCCGAGTCCCGGCGCACTCGTGTCTTACGTTTCCCCGACAGGGGCGCGTGGAGGTCGTGGTGGTCGTCGCCGTCGTCGCCGCCGCCATCTTCGTCATCTTCGTCGTCGCCGCCGTCGTCAACAAGCCAAGCCTTCGGCGTGGACGTGCCTGCTCGGGGCTCCTGGGACTGGATTCGCCTCGGAGCTCTGGACAGGAGGCACCCAAGGGTTCGTTCAGGGCGATGCCCGTTAAATCACGCCGGCTTGGAACAACAAAAACTAGAGTGTTTCACAAGCGTCTGCCCGTAGGGATCGTTTCGGAGCCCCAGGACAGTCGAAATCCAATTCCTGGGACGAACTAACTGCCCCCAGCAGGGCTCAAGATCCTGTGTCTACGTAGTAATTTCCTGAACGCGCAACGACGTCGCATGCCTGGGTCGAAGATCGAGAGCGGATGATAGTTGCGTGATGACATGTTTGTTACGTTCTGGGCTCCTGTAGGCCTCGTGCTTCGCCCTCCTCGACCTGCTCATCCTTCCCTTCCTCCCTCCCTCTCCCCCCTCCTCTATCCGCCTCCTCCCGCTCCTCATGACCATCCTGCCCCTCCATCTCCCTACCTCCCTCCCCCAGCCGACCGTTGTGCGCCCCAGGGCCCGCTTCGGCAGATAGAAAAGGAGGGAGACAGGGAGGGGGGAGGGAGGAGGAGGAGGAGGAGGAGGAGGAGGAGGAGGAGGAGGAGGAGGAGGAGGAGGAGGACGTGTAGGAGGATGAGGAGGATGAGGAGGACGAGGAGGAGGAGGAGGAGGAGGAGGAGGAGGAGGAGGAGGAGGGGGAGAAAGAGGATCGACGAACCGATCCACAGACAGCTCGAAACACGAAGGGGAAGCAGGAGCAGGAGGGACTTCTTGGGGGCCTCCCCACTCCTCTCAGATCCAGACTCCTTGGAAGGCATCGACGACCGAATCTCCAGATGTCTCAGGGGGCCTCCCCGATTCCAGCATGCGCCTCCCCCCCCTGGAGGCCTTCCCCTGGCCTGCCATCGCTCGGACGTCCATGTCCCGTGTCTGTGTTCGATGTCGTGCGCCTCTTCCTTGAGCACGACAACGGCAGTCCACGAGCCACGACCGACGATGGGCGACATTCGACGACGACCGACGACCACGACGACGACGACGACGACGACGACGACGACGACGACGACGACGACGACGACGACGACGACGACCGCCTGGACCGCCTGGACGAGCACCTCAGGGTCCTGCTCCCCAACGGATCTCGCCGAGGACAGACTGCACACGTCTGAGCGATGCCGGCCTGGAGGCCTGCTGCTCGGGCGCGGCACCGCTGGGGCCGCGCGCGCCGCAGCTCTCCGCAACACGCCGCGCGGCGCCCCGCCGCCCTCGCGCTGCCCCGCGGGAGGAGGAGGAGGAGGAGGAGGAGGAGGAGGAGGAGGAGGAGGAGGAGGAGAGGAGGAGGAGGAGGAGGAGGAGGAGGAGGAGGAGGAGGAGGAGGAGGAGGAGGAGGAGGGAGGAGGAGGAGGAGAGGGAGAGAGGAGGAGGATGAGGAGGAGGAGGGGGAGGAGGAGGAGAGGGGAGGAGGAGGAGGAGGAGGAGGAGGAGGAGGGAGAGAGAGGAGGAGGAGGAGGAGGAGGCGGAGAGGAGGAGGGGGGGGAGGAGGGAAGGGGGAGGAGGAGGGGAGGAGGTGGAGGAGGAGGAGGAGGAGGAGGAGGAGGAGGAGGAGGAGGAGGTGGAGGAGGCGGAGGAGGAGGTGGAGGAGGCGGAGGAGGAGGAGGAGGAGGAGGAGGACCCGGCCAGCCTTCGCGGGGCCAGGCTCGGGCGCAGGGCTGGGCCTGAAAGCGCTGCTTCTCCACTTGTCCTCGTCGTATGCTCCGTGCTGCTCTGCCCGTTTCCCCCCGCACCTCCCCCCCAACGACGAACAGAAACAAGACACGGCCGAAGTCCAGCGAAACAGCGCTCAGGCCCAGCCCTGCTCCGGCGCCTTCGGTCGTCCGCACGGGGCGGCCTGCGCCGCCTGCGCCTGCCGCTGGCGCCGTCGGCGCGCTCGCGCTGCACAGCGCATGGACCGGGCGCGCCCGCCCGTCCCGAAGAGGCGAGGTCGTGCTGTTTTCCGAGGCACGCGGCCCCCCAAGCCCCGACCCCTCTGCCCCGAGGCAGTTTTTTCGTCCCGAGTCGGTCTTTTGACGGCCCCCCTGGGCCCGGCAAGGACTCCCAGAGGCAGAGCACTGAGAACACCTGCCTCCTGTTTCTTTCAGGGACGCTGACTTTCGAACTGAGATGGGGCGGAAAGCTGCCCGAGGAGTGACAGGCTACACGGCACGCTGTGAGCACAAACGACTGACACGCAAGAGACTGCTACGCCTCCACCCACGTCCATCACCTCGCAGTGACAACCATCGCTCCATAGTAGAACAAAACGAACCCACACTTCTCTTTGTGCGTGACCATGTTTGGGATATTCCTCCTGTAGATAGAGGCATCCTGGATGGGGTCGGAGTAGATGGGGTCGGAGGATCGCGCCGCATCGCCGATGCATCAGCGATGCATCGGCGATGCGTCGGCGATGCACCGGCGATGCATCGCCGGCGTCGGCGATGCATGGGCGACGTCGGCGTGAAGCGAATCGGGCTGCACATCGAGCCAAATCGGCGACGCATCGGCGATGCGGCACGATCCCCCGACCCCATCTACTCCGACCCCATCCAGGAGGCCTAGAGTAGAGGGGCATGGCCGCCTGCACTCTACCCCGCAGTGCCAGCCCGTCTGGGGTGCCTTCGTGCTCCCCGGCGTCGGCCTCTCCGTGCCCTCGAGGGGTCCGCGGCCCGCCGTCGTGGCCTCGTGCCCTCTGCTCCCCCGAAACTCGCGCGCGCCCGCGCCGCGGGGGGCGGCGAGGGCGCACGAGGCCACGGCGCACCTGCCGAGGGAGGAGAGCGAGGAGGAAGGAGGAGGAGCGCGAGGAGGAATGAGGAGGAGAGCGAGGAGGAGAGCGAGGAGGAGGAGGAGGAGGAGGAGGAGGTTGAGGTTGAGGGCGCTCCGAGGATGCGCGCGTCGGGGCGCGCGCGACTCGGTTGCGGCTCCGAGGCCGCGGGGCCGCGGGCGAGGCGGCGGAGGGCCAGCGGCCTCAGAGCAGCTCAACGGCCCGCTCCGCCTCGGGCCCGCTGGCCTCGGCGTCGGCCCGCGGCCGCTTGGAGGGCGGAGCTCCGTCGGCGGCTCCCTCCTCGGCGCGGCGGGGGCGGGCCAGGGCGGCAGCAGGGTGGCCCAGCCGCCTGCGCTTCCCAGCGCAGCTGCCTCCAGTGGCCCGAGGAGTCTTCTCGACTCGGGCCTCGGCCTCGTCCAGGGCGGAGCTGAGGCGCTCGCCGCGGGCCGCGTCGAGCAGCCAGCGGACCTTCTCGTCGAACGTCTTCAACTTCTTGGCTGGAGCCCCAGCCAAGGGAGGACCAGCACGAGGGACTCCATCGCCACGGCGAAGAGCGCCAGCAGGAGCACCAGCAGGACGGGGAGAGTGGGAGCCCGACGCAGGCTCCACACTCGTGGTGCACCGCTTCATTCTCGTGACTGCCGCAATTTATCACAGGCTGCGGCCAACTGTGAGTGGGAGTCGATGGACCCGAAGAGGCCGCTCCCAGCGGGACTGGCCTCCTCGGGTCTGCCGAGCTGCAGTCCAGCGCGAGGGAGTCGCCGACGTCTGAGGAGGCAGGGGCAGCACCCAGGGCCGCCAGCTCCATCGGCAAGGGCTGGACCGCCTGCCCCGAGGCGGCTGCGGCACGAACAGCGTCAGCACGCGCGGCACGACGGCGGGCGGCCTGCTTCTTGGGGCCGAGCAGGATGCCCTCCTCGGCGCGGGCAAACCGGCGCCGCCCAGCGGCCTTCGGCCAAAGGCCACGGGCGACCCGCTGGAGGTAGTCTCGCCCAGTCCTCGAGGGGCGCAAAGGACAGCACCAGCGAAGGCCTCGCCCCAGCAGGCGGCCAGCAGCCGCCGTGAAGAACCCGCACCTCAGGCAGAACCAAACGTCGAGGCTCTGGTGCAGCCGCATCAAATGCGAGGAGTGCGGGCGGCCGTCGCCGATGTGCACGTCGTCGTCGACCAGCTTGAGCGCGTGGGCCCCGTCGCGCTGCAAACCAGGGCACCGCGCCTCCAGCCACTGCGAGCGGGCCGAACGCGACGATGAGCACCTGCACCTCGTGCAGCTGCCGTGGCTGTCCAGCACATGGGACGTGCTGAAGGCTGCGACCAGGCGAGCTGCAGGAGGAGCTCGCCTCCGCTTCCTGGCTCGCCGCACTGGAGGGGCCAGGCCGTTCTCCGCTTCGATGGCGTCGAGGGTGGCTCGCAGCAGCCGCCTCCTGACCAGCATGGACGCGAACGCGATCAGGGGCTGCGACGCGAACTGCATCAGCCGCTGCACCAGCCAAGGTGTCGGCAACCGCGTTGCCGATGACCAGCCAGGGGGGAATCTGCATCCTGAAAGCCTCGGGCATCTCCAGGTGCGAGTACACTTTCTCCACGACGAAGTCCGATCTGGGCCTGCTCCTGCTGCTGAAGGTCTGCGCGAGGAGGCCCCGCAGGTCGCTGTCGTCGCCGTGCGGCTGCAGGTCGCGACGCCTCCACCAGCCCTCGCAGACGGCCAGGTTGTCCGAGATGTAAACCGCGGGGCCGAGGGAGCCTTGCGCCGCGAGCACGAGCGCCCGCAGCTGCCCCTCGATGGACGGTCTGCGTGCTGCCGCTGAGGCCGCCCCACGCTGCCTGCTCAAGACCTCCGTCGACCAGGTGGACTCGAGCGACTGCCAGGCCCACGCGACGGAGATGAGGGTCCTGCCCCTCTGGCCCTCCGCTGGCGTCGCCGAAGAGGACGAGCGGGGCTTCCTCGGTGCCCTGCCCCAAAGCACCAGGGGCCAGAGCGACGGCCTGCTGGCCGTCCAAGAGCGTCCAGAGGTCGTGGTCGCGAGGGGCGGCGACCTCAGTCCAGCTGCGTGGGATGATGCCGCGGAGCCAGAAGGCCGCGTGCGCCCCCTGGTCCGCGGCAGCGCGGGGCAGGAGCTCGCTGCTGTCGTCGTAGGCCTTGCTGCCGGCGTTGCAGGGACAACTCCAGAACCGATGGAAGGGCGCCTCCTCCTCGCCACCGCATCGTGGGCAGCTGGCGCACTCCATGTCGCCGAAGGTCTCCTTCTTGCGCGACCTCGGCCAGGCTCCACCCACCGCGATGGTGGCGAGTAGCTCCTCGAGCGCAGGTCCTCCAGGAAGACGCCTGAGCCGCTGCAGGTGGGCCTGAAGGGAACGAAGGTCGGCGCCTGCCTCCAGGCCCGCGCCGCGCCAGTGCGTGGCAGCGCGCTGCCACAAGTCCTCCTGGATGGAGTCGTCGAGTGCGTCGAGGACGGCCTTGCAGGAGCCGTCCGTGATGCTGGCCACGTCGGGGAAGGCCCACCGCTCTCGAGAGCCGTCCTGCAGGCCGCGCCCCCAGCCCATCGGGCCGACGGGCACCCAGCCGTGCTGCAGGAGGAGGGCCTGGAGGGCGGAAACAGGGCCTCGCACCAGTCTCGACCTGCGCTCGGGCTCCACCTCGCGGAGCCGACTGTGGATCGGGATCCAGGCCCGCGCCACTCGCCTCCTCAACTCCTGGCTGCTCCTCCAGACCTCGAACCAGCACTTGACCAGGGCGCGAGGCAGGCGCCTGGCAGGGTCGAGGGGACCGGCGCGAAGGGCCAGCTGCGTGGTGAGGCAGCGCCCTCGCATAGAAGCTCCTGAGACTGATGCAAGCCTTCGGCGGAGCTCCGCAAGCCTGCTGCCGAAGACGCCGAAGAGCTCGTGCCCGTAAGTTGCAGCCGCTTGCAGCCCGACCTTCTCGACGAACCCGCACTTCGCGTGCTGCCGCGAGGCGCGGGCCATGCCTCGCAGACGGCCATTCGCGAAGCGCGTCTTGCCCATGCGCTTGATGACCGTGCGGCGAGCTGGGCGGCGGCCCGCTGCAAGGTCGACGCCGAGGCAGGTGCCGTGGCTCGCCGCCTGGACGACGAGGCCGTGCTGCTTGACGGACTGGGCAATGCGCCGCCCGTCCTCCAGCTGCGAGCAGACGACGACGCTCTTGGGGAGATCTGCAAGCCGGCCTTCTGCATGCCCGAGCCGAAGTCGATGATGCCCTTCGAGACGGCGCCGACGACGGACTGGCGCGTGCCCACGGAGGACACCGAGAGGTCGTCTACCCAGATCCGCGAGGGCAGAAGCTGGGGCGACCCTATGGCCATCTGCTGCAGCGTGTGGTACGTCATGCATCGGCCGAATCGCGTGCCCGACCTGACGCCCTGCACCACCGACTGGGACGGGGCCACGACGCGAGAGGCCACGCCGTCCTGCAGGAGCACCCTGCCCGCCATGCACTGCTGCAGCTCCAACGCCAGCACTGCGGGCGGAAACCCGCAACGGAGCGCCGCCTGGGCGAGCCCCGTCCACGGCATGCTGTCGTAGAACTTCTGGACGTCGATCAGGCCGTGGCCGTGCGCGACGCCCATGGCGGCGAAGGCCTCTTCGCTCACGGCGCGAGCGAAGGCCTCGCGGAGCGCCGAGTTGCCTGCGACGGCAGCGTCCCAGGCTGGGCCCGTGCGCCTCGCCCAGTCGCGCATGCCCTCCTCGCGGATTATGCTCCGGCAGCGCGTGACCATGCTGAGGACCCCGATGATGCGCTCGCCGCCGCCCTTCTTCTCGAGGACGTGGCCCAGCACCAAGAGGAGCTGCTTGGGCCAGCAAGCGGCCCGCTCTGCGGAGGTGAAGAGGTCGGCCAGCTCCTGCAGCGCAGGGTCGGGCAGCCTCGCCAAGTCCAGCACCGTGAACTGGTCCACGCCCTTACCAATCTGGGGCCGCATGCGCTGGAGGGCGTTGCGGATGTCGGTCACCGTGATGCGGCCCAGTTCCTCGTGCTGCACCTGCTCGCGGAGGCCCTCGAACAAGTCTAGGACCTCCTCGCGCCTGACGGCGTGGGGCGACCACAGCTTCTCCCAGGAGGCCGCCTTGTGGTCGAGGATCGCGCTGGGGTGCACCAGGATGCTGCTGCCCACCAGGACCCCGTCTGCTGCCAAGTGCCGCTCCCGCAGGGAGCGGAGGACAAACGGCGTGGCCTCCTCCGTGCTGACCCACTGCCGAAACTGCCGCAGGGACTCGTGGACCGCCGACTGCCTGGCACGAGCTGCTGCTGCAAGGGCAGCCTCCTCGAAGGCCGCCAAACAGCTGTCCGAGATGGCGTGCACGTCGCCCAAGCCCGCCACCAACGCCTTGAAACTCCTCTGCTCGCCCCAGTTCTCACCTCCAGGAGGTGGCACGATCTCACCGTCCTCTCCTGGAGGACGGCGCCCACTGAGGTGCGCGAGCGCAAGGGGACGGGCTGAAGCCTGCTGCTGGGGCTGCCGCGGCGCAGGTCGCCGCTGCTGCCGCCGCTGGGGCCGAGCCCCTCGGCGCGCGCCAGCACGGCCAGCCAGGTAACAGCGACGAGCTTTGGCAGGTGCGCGATCGCGAAGCTCCCGTCCAGCCTCTGCAAGTAGCCGACGATCATCAGCGGCCTGCTTGCTGCGGCGCCGAAGATTGCTGACCCTGGAGAGCAGAGCTGCCACCGAGGACCACCAGCGCACTGCCGCTCCCCGAATGGGCTCCAGCCTGGTCGTCGCGCTCGGCGTGCACTTGCACTCGTTCAGCCGCGCCTCTGCGCTGCGCGACATGCGCCCCACGGCGCTGCATCCGTGATGCTTGTAGATCGCCCTCTCCGCGTGCCCGGCCCAATTCCCGCGCCGGGTGCTGAGCTGGGACATCAGGGCCCCACCGACTTGAACGGCGGCTGAATCAGCCGCGCTGCACTCCAGCGGCTCCACGACGGACCTGGGAGCGGCAGCGGTGCTGTGCCAAGTCACGTCGTCGATAGCGAAGCCAGGCAGGCTCGCTCTGGCCTCTCGGCCGGTCGCGGGGCCCGCCCTGGACAGGGAAGCCGAGGCCAGACCCCGGGAACCTCCCTGCGAGCCCACGGCCGCAGGCGCTGCGGACGCGGCGGGGCCCTCACCCTCAGCTGCTGCGCTGCTGCGCCCTGCTCCTGGCGGCGCGGCCCCAGCGACTGCCTGCGCGTCGCCAACCTCCACCACGTGGTCCACGTCGAGCTCGGCGTCGAGGCACTCGAAGGGGTCCACATCGCTGTCATCGAACCGCGCCGCTGCCTGCGGAGGCAAGCCCGCCGCTGCTGCAGAGGGCCCCCAGGCGTCCTCCGAGTCCTCATCGCTGCTGTCGCCGCCCTCGGAGCCCGAGCAGGTGGACATGCCAGCGAAGGTGCGGCTCTGGGTATGGTCGCCGAAGAGCTGGGTGTGGAGCTCCAGCTCTTTCTGCTTGGCGAGGGCGCGTCGCTCGGCGCCACCTCGCTGCTTGGCGCGGCGGCCACGGGGGGCCTCCGCACGCGGCCTCGCCACCTGAGGCAAGCCCTTCGCCATCGCCAGCTGCCGACCCAGGAGGACGGCTTGGCTGGAGCGAAACTGCACCACGAGGCCGCAGTGCGTCTTCCAAGGGGCTGCAGCGGTGGCCCAGATGCCTGCCGGCAACGGGGCGCAGGCAGCGGAGCACAAGCCGTAGTCGATGTGCGAGCCGTGCTGGCCCGCGTCGCAGGTGGTCGTCACGTCCGCCTGCACCGCCTGCGCGCCGATGCGGCGCAAGAAACCATCCTGCTGCAAGGTCTGGTGCGGCAAGTTGAAGTCGCCGATGACGAGCCAAGGCGCCTTGACGGCGCGGAGCAGGGCACCAAGCTTGCCGAAGCGCCGCAGGTTGCTGCCGCGCCAGCCGACCCCGCCCACGCCGTAGAAGGTAACCACGACCACCTGCCTGTTGCCCTTGAGGTGGAGAACGCTGGCCTGGAAGCCGTCGGCGGCCTCGGCACCAGGGGCAGCCAGCGCGCGGTCTCCGCTGCCCTCCAGCGCGTGCAAGTGGTGGCCGCGCCTGCACAGCAGCCGCTCTCCTCCCTCGGTGCCGCTGTCGGCACCAGTGCCTTCCAGCAAACCACGCCTGGAAGGCCGCGCGTGATTGGCCATGATCCTCAGGTCGAGCTTCTTGGCCCCCCGTCGCCACTTCTCGAAGTGGCCAGCATGCACGTGGGTCTCGACGAAGCTGAACGTGCCGAAGCGGTTCAGCGACTCCCCAACGAATCCCCAAGCCTACGGTCCCATCTCCGTGACATTCGCAAAGAATAATCGATGGCCACCGTCACCTCCACAAAACTCGAGGCTGGCAGCCCCAGCTGCAGCCTCATTCCCCTCAGCCTGCTGCGCCTCCTCGTCACCTGGTGCGGCGGACGCGGAGGGGGCGCCCAGGCCGGCGCGGATCGGGCTCCCAGGGGCCCGCGTCAAGCAAGCCCGACCCGCGGCTGCCTGCCAGGCCACGGCAGGGGGTGCGGCAGGAGCCGCCGCGGCCGACGGGGAGGCGGGGCCGCCTCCAGCAGGGGGGGCGTCTCCTGCCTCCTGGCTCGCTGCGCTCGGCGGGGAGGCGGGAGGACCCGCCGAGGCAGCCGCGCCAACTGCAGCTGCTGCGCGTGCCGCACGCGCGGCTGCGAACTTGGCGGCACTGAGCACCTTGGCCGCCGCCGCCAGCTCAGTGTCGCCGCCGTCGCCGCCAGGCTGCGGGCTGCCGTCGCCGCCGACGTCGGCCATCTCCTCGTCCTCAGCGCCACCTCCCCCCTCGCGCAGAGCTGAAGGGGAGCCCGTGTGGCGCTTCCTGCCGCTGCCGCGCGAGGGAGCCAGCGCTGCCCTGGAAGCGGCGAGCTTGTCGCGGACCTGCTTGGCCTTGGCGGCCAGCTCCACCTTGGTCGCGACGAGGGACTTCTCCAGGATCTGCAGCTCGCCCTGCTCCGTGGGCGAGAGGCCCTCCATGTTGGTGAACACGCCAGGGTCCCAGGAGAGGTGGAAGAGGTCGTCCGAGACGCCCGTCGCCCTCGCCACCTCCGCTGCCTGGCGAGCCATGGCCGCAGCAGCGACGGCCTTGGCACGTTCAGCCTCCGCCAGGAGGAGCGCGAGCTCGCCCTCCTTGACGCGGGCTGCGCGCAGCTGGTCCTCGAGGCGCAGCACCGCGTCGACCGAGCCTTGGTGACGGCGGGCTGCTTCCTTGTGGAGGCCCGACGCCTTGCGGAAGACCTCGTCGGGAGGCTTCTCCGCCTCCGCAGGAGCCTCGGGAGGCTGCGGCGCCGCCAGCTGCTGGACCAGCAGGATGGCCGCCTTCGCCTCGTCCGCCTGCGGGGACGCGCTGGCTTTCTCGGCCAGCTGCGCCAGGAAGGAAGTGAAGTCCGAGCCGTTGGAGCTCGTCTCACTGCCGCCGCCACCATCCAGATGCCAGGGGCATTGGCCAACGCCCTCACGCGACTGCCGCGACGGCCTGCGGGAAGGCGGGCGGCTGGCAGCGCGGCGACGAAAAGGGCTCGACCTGCGCGCCGCAGCTGCACTTCCCAGTGCGCCTCGCCCCAGGACTCGTTCCACATCCAGCGCCTGCAGGAAGAGCAGCGAGTCCAGTCGTCGATGAAGGCCACCGTCCGCTGGGAGCTGCCTCCACCGCCAGGCCCAGCGCTGCGCAAGGCGGGCGAGCGCGCAGCAGGCCTGCTGCGCCCCATGGTTCGCACCGTATTAGTCGGGGAGAGACTCGGCGGGCTGCCGCGGCGACTCTCCCGTCGCCAAGAACGCGTCGCGAACGCTGGGTGCTTGAGCCAAAATGGCTTGAGCCAAAATGGCTACGGAGGAGGAGGAGGAGGAGAAGGAGGACGAGGACGAGGACGAGGAAAAGGAGGAGGAGGAGGAGGAGGAGGAGGAGGAGAAGGGGAAAGGAGGAGGAAAGGGAGGAGGACGGCGAGGAGGAGGAGGACGAGGAGGAGTGAGGAAGAGGAAAGAGGAGAGGGAGGAGGACGAAGAGGACAGAGGAGTGGGAGGGCGCGGAGAGGAGGACTGAGGAGGAGGAGGAGGAGGAGGAGGAGGAGCCATATCGAGTGTTGCCAGAAGCGTTTGCGGTCCAACAGTGCGCCCCAGAGATTGCCAGGGAGACCCCCACGGCCCTCGGAGCAACCCATCGCGAGGCCTCGGGGGCCCCAGGCCCCAGGGGCTCCAAGGAGGCGCGCAAAGCTCCCAGGACATCGTCGGCCGGGAGCACCTCCCCGAGGCGAGGAGGATGAACGACCCGAGCCCTCAGCACACTGTGGACATCGATATCGGGCGGACACGCCAGCGCAGCCGTCCCGATGCCTCCCCCGCCTGCCGCCGCAACGAGCGCCCGCCGGCGGGGGGCCTTTGGCGCCCCAGGCCGTCTACCCCGGGGGGATCAGAGTCGTCCCTGGTGCGGAGGGGAAGAGAGAGGCAGAGAGAGAGAGAGGGGTGGCCCATGGAGGTGTCGGGAGCGCCCCTGTGGGTTCGTGTCGTGGCGGCCCTCGCGGTGGCTTCTGACACCACGTGCACCTTCCAACATTGAGCGATCGGCGGCTTTTCGACCGCCAGAGCGTGCCATACTGGTCGGTTCCGGGGACAATGGCGGCGTTCAACTTTGAACGCCCACGCCATGGTCGCCGTCGAGAGCAGCCCGCGTGTTTGTGTTTGCCCTCTCCCTCACGCCCCCTGGCAGCTGCGCACCAAAGGTCACTCCAGCCAGAGGTCCCTCTGAATTGCACGTAGCCGATGCCTGCCGGCTGCCCAGACCTCCGACGTCTTGAGCAAGCCAGGGCAAATGTTTGTCCCAAATGCCAGCCGCTGGCGGGGCCACGCTCGTTTCCTGGCCCTGGGGCCGTCAGACAACGGCGCGGAGGGCAAGAGCCCCGCCCCCAGGGAGGGAGTCGATCAGTTTCCTTCCAACCACCCTCCTCCTCCTCGTCGACGGGCTCGCGCTTCACCCACCGCTACCCTGGCCGCGCTCACGAACGCGACGACGCCCGGCACACCGCGGCGACAAAGTACCTCCTCAGCGGCAGCGAGCGGCCTGGCGGCATCGAGCCCGGCAGCCTCGCTCGCCGCACGCTAGCAAGCCAGCTCCTCGGCCAGCCTGGCCACGGCCAACGTCGTGACAGGATCCACACAAGTGTTTCGCCGCGGGTCGTTTCCTGGCAGCCACAGCCCGGGAAGCGGGCCTCCTCAGGCCAGAGCTCAGAAGCCCGCTTGGGTCTGAGACGCTGGAGGTCTGGAGGATCCGCTTCTCTAATCGACCAGCCTCTTGTAGCACGCACATCCCTGAGATGCACAGGCCCTGGGCGATGACAGCAAACGGGGTGCGCCCTCAGAAGCTGAGAAAATCCTTCTGGTCGACGCCGAGACACGCAGATGCCACTCACAGGAATACAGTAAGAGGTCGACCACATCAAACCTGCGACAAGAAACCCAACCCTGAGACCCCAGGACCGTCCATGGATTTTTGCTGTGGGAACGCCACGCTGTCCCCAGCAAAACCATCGAAGCCCCAGAAAGCCAGGGCAGCATGGAGGCAAGCAGGGTGCCTCTTGGCATGGGTTGCCACTGTAGGGCTATGGCACAGGCCGGCAGCTCAGCCTGCAACGCCTGGCCTCCTGGGCCGGCGTGCGGCGCGGGCGCGCGCACGTGCGCGCGCGACCCCCGGGGGCCTGGCGACGCCGCGGCCGCGCGGGCGACGACGGCGGCGGCGGCGGCCTCGGCGACAGGCGGCGGCGGCGGCGAGACGCGGCGGGCTCCTGGCGCCCGCTGCCCGCACCCCTCGCCGCTCGCCGCGGCGGGCTGCGTTTCGGCCCCCCACTCCCCGCGGCGCCCCCGTCCTCCATCTTGAGCACGCTCTCGCCGCTGTGCTTGAGCGTGTCGGCCAGGATCACCTTGCGGCGGGCGCCGAGCCCCATGCCCGGCGACGGCGATCCCAGCGGCAGCAACGGAGACGACGGCGGCAACGGCGGCGGCGGGCGACAAAAGAGGGGTGCATTTTTGAGGCCCAGGGTGGCCCGGAGACAGCCGTGGGCCGCAGCCGTCGGTCCTCGGTGGCGACAGGACGGCGGCGAGAGCGACGGCGGCGGCGGCGACGAGCAAGACGGCGAGGAGGACGAGTACGAGGACGACGAGAACGAGGACGACCGCGGCGACGGCGACGGAGGCAGCGACGAAGAGCTGCGCCCAGTGGCTCAAGCACCCGCCCCCCCCCCGCACCCGCGCGCCCGACAGCCCTGAAGGCGGCGGCCGGGCGTTTGTGCCCGCGCGCGTGCTCGCTGTCGTGCTCCGAGTGCTCGTGCTCTCGTGCTCGTCGTCGTCGTCGTCCTCGGCTGCTTCGTCGTCGTCCTCGTGCTCGTCTCCGTCGTGCTCGTCCTGGTCGTCGTGTGCTGCCCCGGGTCGCAATCGCCGTCCTCGTCGTCAGCGCGGTGCTCGTGGTCGTCGATCAGCGGGCCGTTCCCCGTCGCCGCCAGTGGGCCACGGCTCCTTGGCGCCTCCCGCCTCCTGCCCACTCGAGGTGGGGGTGGATGCCGCGGAGCGGGACGGAGAGGGCATTTGTTCCTACCTCCGGGGTCTGAGTCGGACTGCGGGACCAAGTCCTTCCGAGCGCGGATGGGGTTGCAAGGAAGCTCTGTCGGCCCCCGGGCCCGTCCCGCTTCCCTGGCGGGGGTCACAGGCCCAGAGCGGCGGGGCCCGGAGCAGCGACGCAGAAGCGGCCTGAGGCAGAGGAAGGGAGGAGGGAGAGAGGACATCCGCCGCTGCTGCTGCTGCTCCTACTCTGACGCGCCGCTGCTGCTTCTCATCCGACAGTTGATCATCCTCCATCTCCTCCTCTTCTTCCTCATCCTCCTCATCCTCCTCATCAGCATCATCCTCCTCCTCATCATCCTCAACGTCCTTTCCCATATAAATAACTCATCCCTGTCGCACCCCGAGGCCAGTCGGAAGGGCGGGCCGGGCGTCTGGCCTGAGACTTCCTTACCTGTCCAGAAGCTTTAAACATTGGCAACAGCTTCGCAGATGGAGGACGGGCCGCTTCCAACATGTGGCTCTCGCCTTTGTGACGCGAACATATGTTTAAAACCTTGCACGAGCTTCACGGATTGAGGGCAGGCCGTTTTCAAAATGTGGCTCTCACCTTAGCGCTAAGCGTCGCGCACATTCGTCGCAACACATCACAAGAGCTTCAAAGATGGAGGGCGGTTCCTCTTCACATTCGTTTTCAAGTGTTGCCAAACTTTCGTGGAACCCCATCACGTGATTAACGTGGTGTTCTGGAATGAATCAAGCTTGCTAGAGCGCAATCGTTGCGTTTATTCGCGGTGATGAAGCCCCAGGGATGGTGTTCTGCCACGGCTCAGGATCGCCAATTCCCAACAGTCATGTTGACTCGTGGCGCTGAGCCCCTAAGAACTGTGTTTTGGCATGCTTCAGGATCTTCACACGGTTGTCCCCCAACGGGCCACTTCCCTGAGAAAATGAATCCTTGTCTGGGGCCTATAAGTAGGGAGCTTGGAGGGAGAGATGATTCCAACATCGTTGATGAGCCTTGGGTCTGCACTCGTCATCCTCCTCCTCCTCCTCTTTCTTCATTTTCCTCCTCCTCCTCCTCCTCCTCCTCCTCCTCCTCCGCCCTCCTCCTCCTCCTCCTCCTCCTCCCCCTCCTCCTCCGCCCCTCACAGTGGGACCCTCTGGACTGCTCTCTGCCGCATGTTCTCCCACGGGCCCCACCGTGGCCGTGCGCTGCACGCTCAGGGCCGGCCTGCACAGGCGGCCTGCCCCCGGGCCAGGGGAGGGAGCTCTCGCACAGGGTCCCCGCCGCGAGCTGCGAACTGTCCCCGTAAGGACCTCGCTTGGCCCCTCGCGCTGCCCCCTCCCCGCTCGGAGCGGGGGCAATCACTTCGGCAAAAAAAAAAAACACGTCGCCGGAGGCTGGGGGCTCGCCGCTGACAGCACAGTGCGCCCAACTTCGTGGCATTCCTCCGGCAATTGCTGCTGGTCGGGCTCCTCCACCGGGGAAACATAGGACTCGGCTTCGGGGGACTCGGGTGTGCCAGACGGGGCCATCATGAAAATGACGAAACCCAAACCGAAATTTCACGCGAGCTCCCGCTGCAGACAGCCCACGAAACTGGACTGTCAAAACCCAGGACGCGCTCGTCAAAAAGCGCCGGCACGACCGAGTTCCAGCGCGCTCGAGTCTTACTAGAAGCCTCCTAGATGGGGTCGGAAGAGAGAGTGTCGGAGGGTCGCGCCGCAACGCCAATACATGGGCGATGCATCCGTGATGCATCGGCGATGCACAAGCGATGCATCGTCGACGTCGGCGATGCATCGGCGACGCCAGCGTGGGGATTAAATCGGGCTCCACGCCGAGCCGCATCGCCGACGCATCGGCGATGCGGCGCGATCCTCCGACCCCGTCCATTCCGACCCCGACTGGGAGGCCTGGAGTCTTACTAGGGGAACAAGAAGTGCCAAAAACAAAAAACTCGGAGGTCCGCGCGGATTTCTCGGATCGGCGCTGGGGCCCCCCGGCGGCGCCTCCGGCGCCGCCCCTGGCGCGCTCCGCGCGCCAGGGAGGAGGGGGGCCCAGCGCCGATCCGAGAAATCCGCGCGGGGCTCCGAGTTGTTATGCTTATGCTACTATCTGTTCCCCTATAGAGGGGGGGGGCGGTCGGCCGAGGCGCGACGAAGAGGGCCAGGCAGCCGATCAAGGGCGACCTGAGAGGCCTGGAGTCTTACTCAGGAGCGGCCAAGAGGGGGGCGTCCAAGAGGGGGGGGTGCAAATCATGACCGTCGGCATGTGCGCGGCCCAGCGGGGGGGCCAGGGACGTAATGAAACAAGAAGAGGTGCCATGAAATCTGAGGAAAAATCATAGCCCGCGCCATGAAATCCACCCCCCCTAGTCATCACCCCCCTCTTTTCCGCCCCCGACTTGCGCCTCCCCCGTCCATGCTGGGCGGCGCCGGGCGGGCGCGTGGCCCCGCGCGCGGCCTGGGAGCCGGCCTTCTGCCGCGGGGTGCGGAACACGTGCGACACGAACTGCGCGCCCTCGGCGGCGGGGCCCCCACGCCTCCCCGCCGCGTCCGGTCCTCCAGCGGGCGGAGGTTACGTGTCCCTATCCCTAAGATTGACACGCCAAAAGGCGATGACAATCTTAGGGGTTCGCCCTCAAAAAATGAGGGAATCCCTAAGATTGGCGTCGTGATGAGGAGGTGCCCAGCATAGGGATAGGGATATGTTCCAGGCTGGTAAGGAGGATGAGGGCGAGGGGGGCAGCGAGGACCGAGCATCCCAGCATTCCTGCAGGCGTGCCACGACATGCCCCCAGAGCCCAGAGATGTTCTAAGAACGAGAACGGCTTTCTCAGAACGTAAGCCCGACGTGTGAAAGCAAGACGGTCTCAGCCAGAAATGATCTAAGAACATTTCGCGCAGATCACCAAAGGCTCTTAGGACATTCTTTGGTGGGCCTATAGGCAAGCAGAAACGCTTCGCCACTGCTTGAGAAGGGGGGAGGTTGCACCCTGCAACCAGCCGTGGCGACGACACCTCGTTGGAAAATAACAAAGACATCTACAACACCGTCGCCGTCGGACGCCGACCGCAAACTGTCCCCTGGGAGCCCTCCCGGGATGCTTCCTGGCCAACTTCCCTTCCATCCTGAATCGCTTTGTGACGGCCTGGGGCCTGAAAACCTGGCCGCGCAGAGCCTGGAACACGAAAGGGAAGCCTTCGAGACATCGGAAATGCAAAGTCTAAGGGAGCCTTTCGAAAAAGCATTCCAACGTCGAAGGTCGAACGTCGAACGCAACTGCCGAAACACATCGACGGAGACCTTCCGACAACAACCAATCGAGCGCAACACACCGAACATCGACCTGCGATCCGAGCGCGTGCCCGAAGTGTGGACCTCGGCGCTGCGGGCGGAGGCTGTATATATCGGGAACCACGGGGGTCGGGCGTTGGCAGAACTGGGCTTCGTGGAACCATGGTTCAGTGATGTGCACGGCAGGTTCGTGTCGTGCCGACCCCAGCGTTGGTTTTTGACACCGCAGGGATCGTGCAACCTTGAACGATCGGCCGCTGCCGCAACGTCCGATCGTTCAACATCGATCGATTCTGGGTCGCCGGCGGCGTTCAACCTTGAACGCCCGCGCTGGGGTCGCCGCTGGTCGACACGAAGCAAACCTACCGTACTGGGGGACGCCCCCCCGCCCCGTTCCACTAAGTGGAACTGCGTAATGAAACAAGAAGAGGCGCCCTGAGATCTGGGCAAATATCATGGCCCCCGCCATGATATCCACCCCCTCCAGTCATCACCCCCCTCTTTTCCGCCCCCGAGTTTAGTGATTCTGGCCCATTCCATGGCTCCAGGGCCCTACCACCAACCGGGCCCCCTTACACCTGGGGCTGTGGCTATATATATATATATATATATATATATATATATATATATATATATATATGTATACCCGAAGGGGGGTTCGGGGCCTCTGCCGAGTTCCGGCTCTGGCCGACGTCGGCGCGCCCCCCCCCCACCCTCCAAGACGCCAACAGCCACGGCATCCCCGGCATGGCGGAGATCCACAGGCTTGCCGTCGCTCGGGCGTCCATTTCCCGTGCATTTTTCGGTTTCGTGCGTGTTTTTTTTTGCTCGATGGTCCCGGATGGTCCTCGATGGTTCTCGCCGGAAAAAAAACACACACGTCCGAGCGATGCCAGGCAGGAACTCTGGCCGGCGCCCGCATGCACGTTCCAGCGCTGCAGCGAGGCACAGGCGGCCCGCACGGGCGCTCGAGTTTTTTGGGGGGACACGCGACTACATAGCCAGCCCGCAGCACTAGGACGCACGGCAAGGATGCAAGGGCCTTGGAAGGCCAGGTCGGCACTTTGCCAGCGCGGCGCGGCCAGCGAACGCTTCCAAGGATGGGCCGCAGGGGGGGATGCAGGGGTAGCCTTTGACCGTTAATCATCCTTACTATGCGGGTTGACCACAGCGAGCTCTCCAGCCGTGCGCGGCCCAGGGGGGTGCGAGAGAGACGTCTTGAAATAAGGAGGCGCCGTGAAATCTGAGGAGACAGAATGGTCCCCGCCATGCTATCCCCCCCTACTCATCAGAGCCCCCCTCTGCCGCCCCCGAATATCGCCGACCCCCAGAGGTCTCGACCCACTCCCAGGGACCGATGTCTCCTCCCGAGTCGCCTCTGGACGGTCCCAGGGCCCCGGCGAGGGGCCCCCCCCGAGGCCGCACAGGGGAGAACACTGCCCGTCGTGAGGTCCTCCTGGCCCGAGGGGGTCCGGGAACACCCCCATCCAAACATCGACCACCGTAAGCACCTCGTCGTCGTCGTCGTCGTCGTCGTCGTCGTCGTCGTCGTCGTCGTCGTCGTCGTCGTCGTCGTCCTCGTCGTCCTCGTCGTCCTCGTCGTCGTCGTCGTCGTCGTCGTCGTCGTCGTCGTCGTCGTCGTCGTCGTCGTCGTCGTCGTCGTCGTCGTCGTCGTCATCGGCGCCGGGCGGGCGGCAGGCCCTCCCCCGCCGGCGCCGTGCGCTTGCGGGGCCTGGCCGAGGCTCCCGTACGGCACCTGGCCCCCCCCGGGGGGGGGGAGAGAAGGGCGCCCGCGCCGGCGGCGAGGAGGATCCAGGGGGGGAGGGGTCGAGGGAGGAAGGAGGAGGGGTGCGACGACGATCGAGGCTCGATCCTCCTCAGGCCTCCTCCTCCTCCTCCTCCTTCTTCTCCTTCCCTCCTCTCCTTCCCGCCACCCTCGCCCCCTCCCTCCCTCTCTTCCTCCATCCTCCTCCTCCTCCGTTCGCAGTCCTCGGCCCCTGGAGGACGCCTTCGGGCTGTGGGTCCTTGCACAGCTTCTCGAGGACGAAAGCTGGCCACGTGGACGGGGTGGGGACTTCCGAGAACCCCGTATCAAGGGCGTTTGACCCCCACGCAAGGCCTGCCTGTCCGGGGGCCTCCCAGTGCTGGGGCCATCCCGCGCCATGGTGAGCGACGGGGATCCAGCGCAGACCCCGAGCACTCCGAGCACACCTCCGAGAGGTTGGATGCTTGTATCTGTGGTGTCGTTTTCATTCCCTTCTGCGGAGCACGCCGTCGAGGAGGTGCGGTGGTGGCCCAACGGGTCTGCGGCCAAGGCCCACGCTGGACTGGACTGCGCAACAACGGCCGCCGACTCTCTGCGATGCCCGGGCGACGCTCCCGGGAGGTGCGGGTTGTGAATCCCAGGAGACTCAGGGAGAACTGAGGCGGAGGCTCGACATTCGATCGTCCTTGTCCTCCTGACCCGCCTACTCCTGCACCACCTCCTCCTTTTCCTCCTCCTCCTCCTCCTCCTCCACCTCTTCCTCTCTTTTTCTCCCTCCTCCTTCCTCTCCCTCTGCGCGGGGAAGAGGGGGGAGGGGGGGAAGCAGGCAGGGAGGGAAGAGGAGGAGGATGAGGAGGAGGATCGATCCTCCTCCTCCTCCTCCTCCTTCTCCTCCTCCTCCCCCTAATCGTCCTCATCCTCCTTTCTTCCATCCCGCCCTCATTCCCTGCTCGTCACCGGCTCCCAAGCGCACCCTTCGCATCCTCCTCCTCCTCCTCCGCCTCCTCCTCCTCGTCCTCCTCCTGCCCTGCTGCTCCCGTGCGCGCCCAGCGGCGAGGAGAATCGAGGCGGATGGAGAGGATTGAGGCCTCCTCCTCCCTCCAGCTGTCCATTAGTCTCCTACACCTCGGCCTGCTGCAGAAGCTGATATCGGGCAGCACGGGCCGTCAGCAACAGAACCAGATCGAAACTGGGGCCCCTCCACGACTTGCATATATATATATGTACACATATATGTATATATATATATGTATAGATATGTATGTGATTATATCTCAGAGTGAGGGGGGCCGAGCGGTCATTCACTGCCAATGCGTTGCTGAAGTGGCCTCCGCGGTTCGGATTGCTGTTGGTGTTGCTGTTGTTGTGGTCGTGGTTGTGGTTGTGGTTGTGAAGGTTGTTCTTGATGGTTGTATTGTTGGTTTGGTTGTTGTTGATGGTGTAACTGTTGTTGCTTATGATATTGTTGTTAATGGTGACAATGTTGTTGTTGAGCTTGGTGTTGTTGTTGTTGCTGTTGCTGGTGCTGTTGTTGTTGCTGCTGGTGTTGTTATCGTTGCTGTAGTTGTTGCTGCGGTTGTTGGTGTTGTTGTTGTTGTTGTTGCTGGTGTTGTTGTTGCGGTTGAGTCCTCACTTCGTCAAAAGTGTTGTTGGTCCTCCCTGCGCGGTAACCAATGTATTGTTCGATTGAAGTGCTTCTCGCGGGGCTCGCACCCTGTTGCTTACACGGGAAGGTAACATGTCACCAAACTGGGGTATTGGGCCCCGAACTGCAACAACACTGGCTCCCGCTTGATACCGCCTCACAGTTCATTCCAAGATCACGCTCTCGCGCGGGACTTCCTCACAATGTATGCAGGAACCGCTCTCGCGTGGAACTTCCTCGCAATTGATTTAGACGCCGCGCCCACGGCACTCAGGAATCACGCTCTCGCTGTGGATCGCCTCACGGTGTATTTGGGAATCGCGCTATCGCTCGAGACTTTATCGCGATGAATGCAGGACGCACGCTTCAGCAAGGCCTCGGGGTTGGTCGCGGGTGGGTGTGTCGCGAGTGGGTCGCGGGCGGGTCGCGGGCTGGGTCGCGGGTGGGTCGCGGGCTGGGTCGCGGGGTGGACGACGCCAAACATTAACAGCAACGGCGACGACAACAACAAGAACAATCATTTTGAGACTGTTCGCTCTTACTGGCACGCGTGTCTTGCAGTCCGTATACCCCAATCCTCGATACCCGCCCACTTCGTCTTCGATTGCACTCCCTTTCGGGGGGAATCTCTTCCTTGTCGGCCACTGACTGAAGTGCGAGGAAGTCTCGAGCGAGAGCGCTGTTCCTGAATTCGGGGGCCTCTCTGGCCAAGGGCTCTCGGAAGACCTACGGAGAAATATCGAACGAGAGCCCTTGTCGCCGTGCCCGGGCCTCCACCAACTTGCCTGAATTACAAGAAAGTCCCAAGCGAGAGCGACGTTCCTGAGTTCGGGGGCCTTCTTGGCCAAGGGTTTCCGAATAAATCGCGAGGAAGTATCGAGCAGGAGCCCTTGTCGTCGTGGCTGGGCCTCTGCCAAATTGATTGAATTGGAGGATGTCTCGAGCGAGAGCGACGTTCCTCAGTTCGGGGGCCTCTCTGGCCCAGTGTCTCGGGGTAAATGGTGAGGAAGTATCGAGCGGGAGCCGTTGTTGTCGCAGCTGGGCCTCCAAGGGCCCACATTTAGGCTCGAGCCAACGCTCGAGCGGGAGCCTCGCTGTCAGAGAAACTGTTGCCGGCGTCGAGGCGAGAGCGTGCGGAACCGTTTCCGGAGACCGGCAATAATTATTTTCGAGGAATGAGTATTCAACAACAAAAACAACAATAGCAGCAGCAACAACAACAACCACAACAACCACAACAACAACAATAAAACAAACAAACTAACAAACAAGCAATCAAACAAACAAATCTACAGGCACACAAACAAACAAACAAACAAGCAGACAAGCAAAAAAACAAATACAAATAAACGAGCAACAACACCAACAATAATCCGTATCGCCGAATCCCACTTCAGACACGCACCCAGGGACAGTGACTGACCGTTCGGCCCCCTCACTCTGATAATGCAGGCGATAACCATCCCCTGCGCTGCAATCACTTGTTGCTCCTCTGTCTGGCAAGCCCAAGCCTCAACGCCCAGCGGATTTCTTGGCGGCGAGGAGAGTCGAGGTGTACGAGAAGGACCAAGGCGTCCTCCTCCTCCTTCTCCTCATCATCATAGTCATCACCATCATCATCCTCATCATCACCACCACCATCACCATCACCATCACCATCACCATCACCATCACCATCACCATCACCATCATCATCATCATCATCATCATCATCATCATCATCATCATCATCATCATCGTCATCATCATCATGATCATCACCATCACAACCACCACCATCATCATACTCATCATCAACAGCAACATCATCCACCTCATGCTCATCATCATCAGCATCGCCATCAATAAACCATCATCATCATCATTATCATCATCGTCATCGTCATCGTCATCATCATCATCATCATCATCATCATCATCATTATGATCATCATCAGCATGATCATCATCTTCAATATCATCGTCATCATCAGCAGCATCATCATCAGGATAGCCATCATCATGCTCATCAGCATCCTCATCATCATCATCATCATCATCAGCATCAGCATCAGCATCATAATCTCCATCAGCACCAACATAATTATCGTCATCAGCATCAACATCACCACCACCACTGACATCATCATCATGATGATCATCATCATCATCATACTCATCAACATCAGCACCATCACCACCACCATCACCATCAATATCATCATCATCATCATCGTCATCATCATCGTCATCATCCCCATCCTCATCATCATCCTCATCCGCATCATCATCCTCATCCTACTCAGCATCAACATCATCGTCATCATCGTTGTCATCAGCATCAGCATCATCATCAGCATCAGCATCAGCGACATCCAAACCATGATCATGAGTCTCATCACCATCATCACCATCACCATCATCATCACCATCATGATCCTCCTCAACAGCATCAGCACAATCATCATCATGATCATCATCATCATCATCATCATCAGCAACATCATCAATCTCATCATCACCAGCAGCATCAGCATCAGCATCAGCATCAGCATCAGCATCAGCATCAGCAGCATCATCATCATCATAATCATCATCATCATCATCATCATCATCATCATCATCATCATCATCATCATCATCATCATCATCATCATCTCCATCATCATCAGCTCCTTCCTTCCCTTCTTTCCTCCCTCCTTCCCTGCCTCATCCTCCTTCTTCCTGCGGGCTTCTGCGTGAACCCTCCTACTGCTGCTCCCGACGCCCCCTCCCAGGAGGAGTAGGAGGAGGACCGCTGAGGCTGGTGCCAGGACGGGGTCCTGTCTTGGAGGCGTCCTATCTGGTGGCGCCATCTCGTTTCCAGAACGCACCGGTCTGGCTCTCTGCCTCCCCCTCACTCCCTCCCTCCTTCTCTCTCTCCCTCGCGTCCTCTCTCCCCCTCCCTCGCCACAGTACTCAGAGTGAGGGGGACGAGGGGTGTTACGCTATCCCTGTTTGCGTGCCTGAAATGGGCTCCCGCGGTGAGGACGAATATCGTTGTTTGTCGCTGATTGCCGTGGTCGGCGTCCTCGCCCGCGATCCCTCCGCCGCCCTCCCGCTCCCAGACTACCGGCGACCCCGCAGCCCCCTTATTCGGATCCGCAACTGCGGGGGCTATGGTATTCCTCTTCGCGCCTCCTCCTCCACCTCCTCCTCCCCCTCCCCCTCCTCCTCCCCCTCCTCCTCCTCCGCCTCCTCCTCCTCCTCCTCCTCCTCCTCCCCCTCCTCAATCCTCGCTCCTTCTCTTCCTCCTCTCCCTCTCTCTCTGGCCCATCCTCCCCCCCCCACTCCCCCATCCTCCCCCCCTCCTCCCTCCTCGATCCTCCTCGTCCCCCCTCCTCCCCCCCTCCTCCCTCCTCGTCCCTCCTCTCCCCCCCCTTCCCGTCCCTCCTCGTCCCCCTCTTCCTGATCGCTCCCCGACCCTGCTCAGGCTTCGACGGCTGTTTTTACCTCCGTGCTCCCCCTCGAAACCCCGGACGCCCCTCCCGAGGCTGAGGTCGGACATTTCGCCCGACATGCAGATTTTGAACGAAAAATAATAAATAGCAAACAGATGCTCGAACATTTTCAAAACTAGTAAACAAAACTCGTCCCCATACTACGTTTGACTACCTCAAAATACACCTCCTGTAGAGGGAGAGGCCCGACATAACCCGCGGGCCGGCAAACAAAAAGACACAGTCAAGCTGCTGTAGTAGGGAACGCCAGTCAGGACCGAAGCCCTTTCGGACACCAAACAAGTCGGGGATGGACAGACCCCCCTTCAGCAAAACGTGGTTCAGTGAAAACGACCTGAGGCCCAAACCTGACAGGCGCAGACCTGGAAAATAACGGCCGCGGCGCCCTCTCGAGAACCGCAAACGGACAATTTACGAATCGACGTGCCACTGTTTGGGGGTTCTGCCCACCCCCGACAAAAAAAACGATGGGTGCCCGGAGAGGGCCAGAGGAGCAGCCACGGAGACGCCCCAGGGAACCGCGAGCCCCTTCCGAACCCCAAACGGTCCTTACTTCAGCGTCTTGACTGTAGCCGCGATCGGAGTACGGCAGGTTCGTGTCGTGCCGACCCCAGCGTTGGTTTTTGACACCGCAGGGATCGTTCAACCTTGAACGATCGGCCGCTGCCGTAACGTCCGATCGTTCAACATCGATCGATTCTGGGTCGCCGGCGGCGTTCAACCTTGAACGCCCGCGCTGGGGCCCTGGGGTCGCAGCTGGTCGACACGACGCAAACCTACCGTACGAAATAAACGGACCCAGAGAAGCGGCTGAGAGCTCCGTCCATGGTTGGCGGCGCGCACACGGGGGGTAACTAGGGGGAGGGGCTTCTCATAAGGCGCGAGCCTTGTCTACGAGTGCAGGGCTGGCGCCCTCTAAGAAGCAGCCTCCTTCTGAGAAGCCGTCCCCCCTCCCCCTACCCCCCTGTTGGTGCCGCCAACATGGGCCAGCGACCCGAGATGATCAAGATGTCGGAAGCCTGGGGAGGGATGTGGAGGGGGGAGGGGGAAGGCGGCAAGCCATCGGATTTTGCATGCTCTGGCGCGCACGCTCTTCGGCCTTCATCTGCTGCAGCAGCACCTCGAAGTCGAACTCGTCTTCGGGGCCGAAGCGAACGTCGGCCTTCCTCACCCACTCGTCGCCCACGCGGTCGAAGTTCTCGCGGACGTAGGTGCGGGCCTGCTCGAAGACGTCGCTGGCGTGGAACCGGTCGACCTCGGCGTTGACAGCGCGCACATCCTCGTTGTAGAACTGGCCCCGCCGGCGCACCCTCTCGAACTCGTCATTGAGCGCGCGCTGCCGATGGGGCTCGCGCGCCATCCGTATCTTGGCCTCGGCCATCTTGAAGCTGCGCTCGAGCTGCGGCCTCTCGCCCTCCATGGTCCTGACCAGCCCCTGGATCCACGTCTCGTAGTCGACAACGCTCGGGTGCTGCCAACGAGAGTGGCCCTGGCCCCCCAGGTGCCCCCTGGCCTGGCGTAAGCCCTGCTGCAGCCGCCGGCGCTCCGGAGGCGGCCTCCGCGGAAGTCCCCGGGGTCACCTTGGGGCCAGGGGCGCCAGCTGGCAGCACCCGACATGTCCTGCATCGTGAGCGCGTGGGCCGCCAGCTTCCGCTCCAGCGCGCCGCGCCTCGAGGCCACGGCCCTCTGCCGCGGCGTCGGCGAGCCCGCCTGCCAGCTGAGCGCGGGGCCCTGCTCGTCCTCGGCCTCGCCGGGCGGCAGGCGCTCGTAGACTCCGCTCCGCCACCCGCCGCCGCCCCCCCCCGCAGCTGCGGCGCCCTCGCGCCCGGGGTGCCTCGCCGCCGCCGCCGCCGGGTCCTTCGGCGGCGGCTCCCGCGACGCAGGCCCCTCCGCCGCGGGCCCCGCAGTGCGCGCGGCGGCGGCGAGCGCGGCCCTCGCCTCCCGCACCTCCTTGGCCCCGCCGGCCCAGGCCGGGCGCGCGCGCCGCAGCGCGGCCACGAGCCTCTTGACCCCGAGCGCAGGGTCCGCGGCGAGCAGCTCCGCCACCGCCGCCTCCAGGCCGCCGGGCGCCCACTCCGCCGCCCTCGCGCCCGCCGGCTCGGAGGCCGCCGCGGCGCCGGCGGCCACAGCGCCCTCGCCCGCCGCTGCGGGCCCGCCCCGGGCGCCCGGGGCGCTCGGGCCCCGCCCGGAGGGGCGGGCGGGCATGCGCGCCGAGGGGGAGGGGGCAGGCCAGGGCTGCCGCGGCTCTACGCGCGCAAGGGTGGCCCCGCTCGGTCTGGGGCCTGCGCCGCCGCCGCCTGCGGCGGGGCCGTCGCGGGGCGCGCGAGGGGCACGACGGCTGCGAGAGGGGAAGGGTCCCAGGGATCCGAAGATGTGATGTTGCCAATCCGGCGGTGCTTCCTGGATCTCGGCTTCCAGGGCCCGTCATCGGGCCCAAACAACGATGGGCACAGATGGTCAAGACGCGATGTAAAAAAGTAGTGAGTAGCGGCTTCTTCATAAAAGCAGCACTTCCCAGCCACTTGGAAGGACCATCAGAAATGGATCTGGGACGAAACACCATTCCCGGGGAAGGGGTCGAGGCCTCTGGGGCCGCGAATTAGAACAATCATATCGGCGGGTCCAGCGTCCTGAAGAAGACCAGGTGCACGGGCCCGTTGCTTTCGATACCCCCCCCGCCATCCAAATGGAGGAAGCAAGGAGGAGGAGTTCCCAGAGCGTAGCCCCCATGTTTGTCACCTTTCGGGGAGTCATTTTGTTTCACATCTTCTGCGCAGCGCCTGGATGCCAATTGCCGTTAGAAAATCATATCGGCGGATGTCTGGGATGGGGGGGTGGGAGGAGAGGTAGGCCAGAGCAGCCACAGCGGCTGCGAAGCAGACCAGATCAGCTGCGCCCTCCCGCGCCAACGCGCGCGTCGCACGCGGCCGCACCCGCCGGCGTGCGCACCGTGATGCACTCAGAGCGACGGCTCGCTTGCAGAACAGAGTTAAACAGGCAAGGACTCGCCGTCGTTCGGACGTCCATGTCCCAGGTATGTTTTGGTCTCGTGCGTGTTATTTTTCTGCTCGATGATGCAGGATGCTCCTCGATGGTCCTCGCCGAGAACAAATGCACACGTCCGAGCAATGCCGAGAGGATGGGATGGAGAGAACAGGATGGGCGAGGAGGGGGGGGGAGACGGGAACGGGAGAGGGTTCAACGACGCACGCCCTACCCCTGATGACAATAATGCCCCTGACGCCCCAGACGCCTCTAACGCTGTTGACGCCTCCGACGCTCATGGCGCCCCGGACCCACCACGCAGCATCAGCATTTTTGTGTGTGGGCGTCCCCTGCGCCTGCTACACGAGCTCCTCTAGCACCCCTGGGCAAGTGGACATGGAATGTCCGCGCCCAACGCAGGATGCCAGGGCCTCTCGCTAGCTCGCTAGCTGGCAGGCGCCTCCATCCATTTGGGCACCAGGCGCTCTTTCTCGGCGGCGCTGCACCAGAGGAGCTCCTCTGGCAGAAATTCGAAGAGCGGCCGGTGCTCGAGCTTCTCCTCTGACCTCAGCGCGTTGAAGAACCGGTGCATCAGGCAGTACAGAGGCGGCAGTCGAGAAGCTGGATCGAACTTCAGAAGATGCCCCGCCAGCTCGCATGCATCTTTCGAGGCCGTGTGCTTGAACACCTTGTCCCACGCCAGCGGCGGAACACTTGGTGTGAAGGCGTACCGCGGGTAGCACGAGTTCATTGCCTTGAGATCCTCGGGTGTCGGCGTACCGATTACCTTGATGATCTGCACCAGCTGATCGATACCGTCGCCACCTGTGAACAGGGGCTGGCCCAATATCATCTCCCCCAGGACACACCCTGCCGACCAGAGGTCGACGCTGGTGCCGTAGGTGGTGGACCCCAGGATGAGCTCTGGGGCCCTGTAATACCTGCTGCACACGTACGATGCGAGCGTTCTGCCGACGTGCAGCCGCTTCGCGGTGCCGAAGTCGGCCATCTTCAGCGTGTGCGTCCGGCCGTCCAGCAGGAGATTCTGCGGCTTTATGTCGCAATGCATTATGCCCAGCCCGTGAATAAAGCCCACCGCGCGCAGAAGCTGATACTGATACAGCTGGACGTAGTACTGATCCATGTTCTTCCGGCGCACGTTCATGTAGTGTTTCAGGACGCGGTGCAGCGTGTCCGACATGTACTCGAGCACCAAGTTGAGCGTGTACTCCTGCTCGTCCTTGCCGTCGGCCGGCGCGGACAGGAACGCGCCGCGAAGGTTCACCACGTTCGGGTGCCCGTTCAGCTCTAGCAGGACCTGCACCTCGCGCTCGCTCTCGCCGTTCAGCTGCATCCACGCCTCGCCCCCCGCCTTCTTCATGCGGGTGGACTTCACGGCCACCACCTCCCCCGTCTCCTGCGGTGGGGAGGCCCGGGGGGCGCCAGCACCCAGACCTCCGACGATAGGATGCTTCGAGCCTGGCCGTTATCTATATATATATACAAAGAGAGAGAGAGAGAGAGAGAGAGAGAGAGAGAGAGAGAGAGAGAGAGAGAGAGTGAGAAAAAAAAAAGGTTTCGGCCCCAGGTGTGAAATGGAACCCGTGTAATACCCTCATATTTACTCCTTATCCTTACCTCTCCTGCGCCTGGCCGTTTGGGCTCAGGTACTGAGATAGATCGATCAGACCTTGATCGTGCGGGAGGGAAAGATATCCATCTATCCCTCCTTCTCTCTACCAACGGATCAGGGGTTCTGTACCCTTGTACTTCAACCCCATACACAGGTTATCAGCCCTTTAAAGCTCACCTTCACCGACTCGCCCGCGGTGACCTCGCATGCGAGCCTGATGGAGCCACTTCGGCGCATGCGCCGCAAGGGTTCCATCGGCCCTTCGCGTCCGAGCTCTCCCACGGCCCGACGGCTCGGTGACGAGTTGGAGAGCATTAGTGCGGACTGTGTTGGTGTTCCAGATACCCCCCCCAGCTCCGAAGGACCCGAGGCGCGACTAGCTGCTGAACTTCGCCGCAGCGCCGCCCGCGGGGGGACAGGAGAAGGAGTAGGAACAGGAAGGAAGGAGTTTCACACGCCGACCTTCGATCCTCCCTCCCCTTCCCCGTCGGGAGCAATCCCAACCGCGTCAGGCGAAAGCCTTACTGGTCTCGATACTCCAGGGCGCTTTCGCGCTAACCGCCGATGGACCTCAGGCGCTGGGACCCCCAGCCCTGCGACCGTCCCTGTGGCGGAGCACGTAGCTACCTTCGAGGAACTCAGTAGACCAGTGTCGGCACAGCCGCAGACGCGGCACCCCAAGGTATCATCGGATGAGACACCACACACACACACGGTCCGAGTCGCAGCTCGTCCGCGCGCAACCGCCGTGGAGCCCCAGGCCCATACGGCGAAAGCAGGTCGAGCCCGCGCACTGCCTCTCAGAGGCCATGCACTCCCCGCGACAGGGGACACAGGGAAGCTGACGCTCCCCACCTCTCCATCTCAGACGACCAGCTGGCGGAGACGTCCGCCGCAGGTGACATAGCTGAGCTCAGAGACCAGGTTGAAACCTTCGTGTCCAGCCAATACTCTGGACTACTACAGAGCGTTCAGACGAACGCCACCGATACTGCAGCCATACGCCGCGATCTTGACGGCGCCTTAGGGATCATCGATTCCAGGATCGCCGAAGATCGACGCATCATAGGAGAACTGCAGTACCAGGTTGATCGTGAGGTGTCACACTCAGGTGAACGAACGGCGATGGTCGAGAACCTGCGCAACTATCTCGCGCAAATGGAGCAACAGCTTGTGATCGTACGCGACACAGGCGTTTCCGCGGTCAGGATTTTACATGATGAGATCCACGACCAGCTCCGCAACCGACCAACTCCAACCGAGGCCACAGACCTTGGCGACGTTCAGTCTCAGATCAATGATCTTCGATCTTATCTAGACCACACTACGGCGACGCTTCGTACCGAAGCACACACCAACTCGTCGAACCTGATCGACATGTTGCAGCGCACTGAGAGAGTCATCACTCAAAGGCTTGATGCGACCAACGCTGTCGTGCAGCCACTCGCTAACCGGATCTCTGACATAGAGCAGCGTTTTCCTGGTGTACAGGACGCCCCGGCAGAGTTGCGTGTCGGACGAGCCCAGACTGATCAGCTGGATTCTCCTCCCACGGTTTACGATTTCGCCCGCCCCACTGACAGGTTGCAGGAGGTAGAGAAGGCGGCGGACCACACGCAGTCAGAGCTCTCCCAGGTTATTCATGAAAGAGATACTGAGAAGGTACGTGTAGAGAGTTACCTCGCACGTCTGGAAAGCGAGATGGAGGCACAAAGCGCCCGTCTCCGAGCATACGAGCATCGACTTGATCGGTATTCACAACGGTCTCGGGATACTGATGAGTATACACGCCAAAAGGTGGGTCAAATACAAGAAGACATGACGAGCTGGACGAATCAGCTGATCGACCACACTAACGACACCAACATCCACCTTCGACCTGCAGCCGACCCGCACAGGCCGACGGCAGCGTCCGCCGAAGCACCACAAGCTTCAGCAGGACAGCAACGACGTACGTCCCCAGGAGCAGCCTCCGCGGCAACTTCTGCACAGACACGTCATGTGTCTCCTGTGCGCACAGAACCAACCACCGACGGTGCACCGATACCCTCACAACCAGTGTCTGCGGTGTCGGTCCATACAACGACTCCTATCAAGGAGTCAGACACCGTCCGAGTACCTGTCTTGCCTAAGATCACGCAGCTGCTGGAGTGGCAGCAAAGAGTGCGGAAGAACTTCGGGGCCGCTTCAGGGCGACCATCCAAAGCGTACGCCTTCCTATGCGTGGCAGAACAGCCCGAATGTACATTCGAGGATTTACAAGACAGTGGAGACTTTGAGAGCATCGATTGCAAACTCGCAACCGCTCTGAGCGACATCTTATCCTCAGACTTACGCTACCAAATCAGGCTCATCGAGACCAGAGAGCACAAAGCAGGACGCATGCTCAAAGGACGCCAGATATACTGGCATATCCTACAGTCCTACAAAGTGACAGACGTTGACGACGACCTGCACGATTTCGAGCGCCTTAAAGAACTGAGGATGAGAGATGAAGATTTGCAACGTTTCATTACCGATTGGGACGCCTTACTCTTGGAATGCCGAGAAGTACCCGATCCAAAGATATTGGAATCGCTATTTCGCACACAGATTCGTAGACATGCATGGATGAAACAAGACATGTACGAGTACCAGCGCATGAAGATGAGCGACCCGAATCGTACCTACGGTTGGCTTCGACAGCGTGTCCTGGACATACTGGAGATTAAACAATTGGAGAATAATCAAAACAAGCTGCGGTGCGAACATGAGGCACGGTCTCAGGTCAACGCGTGCGCTGCATGGAAGAAAGGCAATTGTCGCAACGGTGAATGGTGCAAGGCTTTACATACATATTCCAGGGATTGGAAGAACAACAAATCTTCCAGAACATCAACGGCTGGTGGCAACCCCCGCCGTAGTATGTCCACTCCTGCGAATCACAAGAAGCCAGCATCGAAACCATTCTGCTTCGATTTCGCCAAGCGCAACACATGTACCAGAGGCGATAAGTGTAACTTCCCACACGTCGCACAGTGCAAAGATTTCGCACAGAACAAGTGCACAAAAGGCGACAAATTCAAATGCGCTCATCTTGCACCTGGTGCAAAGACTCCTGAACGAAGCCCGAGTCGACCACGGACTTCCAGCCAGGACAGCCGTGGCCGATCACCACCCCGCGGATCAGGAAGCCAACGGTCTTCACAACGCGGGGGGTTTCGCTACGCAAGCGATTCACGACAGGGACGTGACAACCGACGCCAATACGACCGATCCCGTTCGACATCCAGGAGGTCCCAAGACTCTCGCAGCCAATCGAGAAGTCGTTGCGACAGATCGTCGAGATCTACCTCCCGAGGACGAGACAATCGTGGCGGCGGACGCGGCAGTCCACGCGGCCGTGATAGATCATATGGTAGTGACAAAGGACGTGGCAAACGGTATCCGGGCCGCGGATCGTCCCGTGGTTCACCCAACACCAGAGCACGTTCTCCTGCCAACTTTCGACGTTCACGCCGTTCAGACCGCAGTTACGTCATCCGTGACAAGACCCTCATGGCCAACACTAAGGCCACAACGACATCTACCAAGACACGTCGTCGGATACGCTTCGACGTGCGCAACGTGGACTACTACTTCCATACCATATCTGGCAGAGCCAGACTGGACAGATGGAAAGAGCTGCCGAACGAGGGTGACATCGTCAAAGTACCAGATCCATTACCACAAAAATGGTGGGATGACAGTGCAGATGCCTTACGAGAATGTCAAAAAGAGGCACAACTCTGGTACGACGAACTATATGACTACCGACACAACAAAGAGTCGGTGGCCACACCAACTGCGATCCGAAAGTATGACGACACTGCCAAGCAGTCATCAAAGACTGACCAGACGACGACAACGACAAAGCAAGTCGACCCTCCACGTTCGACTGCAGCATTGACAAGGTCTTGGGTTCTCGACAGTGGTTCTGCCCATCATATTCAGGGAAAACATGAACTTACGCAGACCGATTCGGATTGCATATCTATTCGCGAAGAGCATATTCTGGAAACTGCAAATGGTGATCGTACCGTCAACGAGCACTACGACATACGGCTACCCGAGGTTGGACTACATAGTTCAGCCCTTGCTTTAACAGACTGCCCATCATTACTATCAGTTGGGAAATTGATTGAGGTTGATGGCTTTCGACAGCTTTGGGATCCTGAGCTGGGCTACATGCTTCAGGATCCGGGGGGCCAATGGTATAAGATTCCAGTCAACAATCGAGTGCCAGAGTTACGACTCGACGACTTAACACGGATACCACCACCACGGTTATGCACTTCGTCAGCACCCCGCCGTCGTCAGCGAAAGCGTTCATCCGCCCGCTGTAACGACACTTGTCGGTGCTGCAAAACTACAGAGCAACCAACCACTGCAGACGAGCTACGGCCCCACATAGGGACCTGCCCCAAGAGACCACATGTCGGAGAGGGAGGAGGAGCACGGACCATCACGGTCGAAGAACCTCCCGACACAAGCACAGACGAGCCCAACGTGGACACAACCACCGACTCGCCTACGTCTCAGACGCAGTGTTCTCCTCCACAATGCGGGGGGTTAGATATAGCTCAAGCAGATAACGACATACCGACAGAGACACATACACGAACGCATCACGACAACGATCGAGTTCTACCCAACAGACAAAAGAAACCGATCGACCCGATGCATTACATGACTCACAGCCCAAAACACCCTGACTGTGAGATCTGTTCTCGTACGATGGCACAGAATGCCCCGTGTAGACGACAGCGCAAACCACATCCACCGGCAGACCCCACCGACGAGGATAACGCCTACGAGGCTTTTGTCCCGAAGAAGTTCGGTGAGGCTCTAACTGCCGACCATATCGTACTGGCCAAAGACGATGCCGCGGACAAACATGGCGACAAATATGCACTTGTTGTCCTTGATAGATATACTGGCATCTTCATGGCCTACCCAGCGCTACACAAAGACGCAGCTACCACAAAGGCATCCTTTCAACAGTTCATCGCCGCGAACGATGAGGTAAAGCATATCTATACAGACAACTCTGGAGAGCTTCAGAAAGCTTGCCGCCAACTGGGATGGAGACACGACGCGAGTACGCCACATCGTCCGCAGACAAATGGATTGATTGAGCGCGTTGTCAAAATTGTCATTCTCGGTACCAGAGCTGTGCTACATATGTCTGGTCTGGGACACGAATGGTGGAAAGAGGCCATGCAAGCCTTTTGCTGTGGACACAATTTTGTGCATACATCCACGGGCGTGGCTGCCCTCAGCGAGGAACATGCAGAAAAGACAGCTCATGAAATACGATTTGGCGAAAGCTTTCCTGGGCACTGCAAACCATTCGGTGCTCGGATCTTTTGGAAATGCCTCAATCCCGAGATTAACAACGAGACTGCAAAGTTTAAAGAAAATACTCGGGAAGGGTTATTCATGGGATACCACTTGCACTCCGGTGGACGATGGTCAGGTGACTACCTAGTCTTGGACACGGCTACATATGCCAAGATCCCTGATGGTGAACTGTGTCATGTACACAGAGTCAAAGACATCATCATCCCTGATGGCAAGTTCACCTACCCCGTGAAAGATGGTACTCTACGACATCATAACCCTGAGGCACACGACGAGGTGAAGGCATCCACTTCTCGCCCCTTGGGTGACAAGCCAATGCCTGACCCTCCACTTTCCTACCCTAAAGAATGGGATGACCCATCTATGATGACAACGGAGGATAACGCTGTTGATATCCAGACATCGGCCTCTGAAGTTGCTGCACCAGCGCCGGAGCCAGACTACTGGGAACAGCGCGGATATTGCGTCATCAGACATATCCGTACTCCAAGAAGGAAACTGTTCATCCCGACGGACGACGTCATGAACATACCTGTACCTGTTGACCAACTCGACGTGACACGATATTTCAAAACGACTTCCACTTTTGAGGGAGAAAGTAACTTCCGAGACGCTTGGGATGGTGTTAGCGCCAACGACCACAGGGAGTTAAGTGAGCCGTGGACAGGCACGATTCAGTTCTATGAGCTTCCAAAAATAACGCCAGACGGTAAAATGGTGGTTCGTGGACGTGAGACACGTATGCAGACTACTACACGTCCTGATCACGTTCTTCCCGAGCATTGGAAAACACTTTCTCGTGGACAGCAAAAGAAAGAGATCGATTACGCCAATGACGTTAAACGAGCTCGTGAGATTCGTGATCGCGCTGCACTAAGAGTGTGGACAAGACAAGACAAACAGGTCAACAATTTCCGTACTACAACATCAGGCGGACCCACCTGGAATACTGCGGCACGACGGATTACATACGACACTGACAATGGCGACGTCATCCGCGACGAGAACGTCAAAGGCGTGACAAACAAAGAAATACTGTATGCCAAATTACCTGGTGGGCCACGTGACATTACTACGGTACTATACTACCGTCAACTACCACAACAACATGATGGAGAAGAACGTGCTTTGGTATTTGTGGATAATGAGGGAAACGACTTTGGGACTTTGAACCCGCTTATACGCAAGTTCACCCAGTCGGTAGTAATACCAACCATCCCACGTGAGACCAACTACACGCCGGCACACAGAGATAAAATACCAGATTCGGCATGGTCACGCCCAGCACTAGTTACCAGAAGCCTGCGTAAGAAAGAAGTTGCCGCAGAACCACGTGCACAAGAAGCCCTACGAAAAGAATACGAGATATTGGAAAAGAAACAAACATGGATGTTGGAGACTGTTGCAGAAAAAACTGATATTGAGTCACAAGCTATCCGCAATGGAACAAAGGTGCCCTTCTTCAATATCTTGGAGTTATCTTCAGTCAAACATGAGGAACTTCCTCCTGATCTACGTAAATTCAAAAGCAGAGTGGTGGTTCAGGGCAATACAGGCAAAGATGAAACTGGTTTGGCCGCCATATTCGCCGACGCCGCTTCCAGTGCTTCGCATATAGAGGCTTCCAAACTTTGCGATGCTACTGCGTTATTGTCGCAATATGCGGGAGAGCAAAGTGACGCACCTGGAGCCTGCACGCGGGCATTACTATACGGCGACGGACGAATTGATCCAGTTGATACTTGGATTACTATACCCAAATGGCGACAACCGACATCATGGTCAAAATACAAGAACCCAGTGTGCCGATTGCGATTGGCACTATACGGACACCCTCTCGCAGGTGTCTTTTGGGAACGAAAATGCCGCACATGCTTGGAAAGCGTCGGTTTCGAGCCTATTTCAGGATGGGAATGCGTATGGAGACACAACAAACTGGGACTGATACTTTCAGTATAAATGGACGATTTTAAATTGGCCGGCCCAGCTCATAATCTACAGACTGGCTGGGATTATATTTGCAAAAGCGGTATCGATTTGGATCCACCTACCCCATACTCACAATACTTGGGTTGTGGACGACAAGCATACGATGTACCGCAGAACATCTTCGACAAAAGAATGTCCACAATACGCCCTATGCTACCTGCACACAATGAGAAATATTATAATACGGCCAAACACGTTCGTGGTATTCGACATGATATGCTTGGTTTTACAGATCAGTGCATTGAGCGATACCTGGAATGCGCCTCCAAGCGCGCCCAGGGAACAGGGTCACGTCGGAAACGATCCGACTCGCCGAGGGCTTCGCGATCCAAATCGCCAACATCCTCCGGGTCGGTCGCCAGACCTACTAGTGTGCTCAACGCACGGCCACGATCATCCAGTCCAGCAAAATCGGTCGACACGACATCTACCAATACCATACCCGCCACATGCCATGACCTACCCGACGCAGAGACCCCTGGCATCGAGGACACCTCCTTCACTGAGTCCGACTATTCAGACGAGGGCGTCCTCGGCCACGACGCGGCAAGTGTACTAATGAAGATCCTGTACTTGGCACGTTGCTGTCGTTTCGATCTTCTACATCCGGTATGTATGTTGGCCACAGAAATTACCAAATGGAATACTACATGTGACAAACGTCTACATCGGTTGATATGCTACGTCAAAACGACGCGTACACATTGCTTACACGGATGGATACGCGATTCGTCAGACAAGTTATCCATCATGCTCTTTACTGACGCCTCGTCCGCTGATTGCATTACATCATCCAAATCCACTACCGGTGTTTTTGCCGCGCTTGTTGGGCCCAAAACATTCTTTCCAGTCAACGCTGTATGTTAGAAACAAGCGGTTGTTTCACATTCATCTACTGAATCTGAGATCGTTGCTCTCGATTCCGCACTGCGACTGGAAGGGTTACCACTACTATCATTCTGGGAAGCCGTGGTGGGAGTTGCCAAAACATGCAAAGAGAAGAATGCATGCCTGAGCTGTCATCGACACGTCGACCCGGCGATGTGTCCCACATTGGCAGCCAAAAAGAAGCGTAAACCATCGCCTCGCAAGGCACCCCCATACACGGGGATCTTCTCCTAGCCGTAGGCAACTACCGCTAAATACGGATTTACCTACGACTCCAAAGAGACGTACGATATCCCATGAAGGTACTGTACTACACGTGGATCCAGAGCCAGCTCCAGAGATCAGTGCACCCAAAGTACGTCTTATCGTCCTGGAGGATAACCAGGCCGTTATCAAAATTGTCCAAAAGGGACGTACACCAGCACTTCGTCATCTTCATCGTACTCATCGTATCAATCTGGATTGGATATGCGAAACATGCCAACTTGAACACATCGAGCTTAAATACGTAGGAACAAAAGAACATATCGCAGATATGATGACCAAACATTTCGAGACAAAGAAAGCAGACCTTTGGAAGGATCTCTTGGAACACTCGCTTATATTTCCCATTACTCCGATACAATGTCCTCCGATACGAGGGCCTCGGAGGCCCGACGGTTTACCTCATGAAGCGGAACCTCCTAAATTGAATGGATGCCCAGACATATGCAAGATATTGCTGACGGAAAAAAAAAAGATGGGGCGAGGTAGGATCAGAATGCGGATTTCAGTGTGTTGGGCAAGCTAACCACGAGGGACTATGTGCATGCATGTACCACATTGGCGTACCAGCCGCAGATATTGCGTCGCGCACACCTCGTTCACGCGCACGTTCACCGCACGGTAGACATCCCCGCCACCCCCCCTCACCTCCACGAGATGCAGAGAGAGTTAGGACATTGATTATTCGTTCATACCGCAGCAATTTTACGACTCGAGCTGCAAAACTTACAAGCATCCTGTTCGCCGCTTGCGAGGCGAATATAAGTGAGATCGGTTCTAATCCCGACCCCCCCATCCACGAGATGGATCAGGCACAGCCGCTCAACCTCGTCGGCTGGCCCATCGGCTACGACAAGGAGTACGACCCGAACGCCAGGGGCGATGACCGCGTGGGCTTCGCGTACCACGCTCAAACTGGTCGTCCTCGTGATCCCGAAGATGGTTACATATGCATACATCAACGGCGTGCCGACCGAAGCGGAGAGTTCGATCTTCGTGTACCCGACGAATCTTCTATTCGTGAACTTGCCCGCTTCGCGTCCGTCGAGGCTAAGAAATGGGCCAATGCCGAGAGTGGATCCGTCGGCGGCAACGCCAACTACGAGTACAACACGTTCACAGCTACGCCGTGGCTATCATTCATGCGTGCTATGTGTATGATTTCCAGCCTTTTCAATCGTAATACTTCAGTACAAGAAAGTGTTCGTGGACTACATGATCACGTGAACGCGGTGATCCCAGGATCGCACCGCAAATGTCCACCAGAAAACTTTACGACAATGATACTGAAAACGGAGTGGATGATGATTCACAACGATTGGTCCAAAATTGGGAGTGCAGTACTGGGACAATACACCGAGGACAGCGTTACGGATACACAAAGATACTACAACAATGGTCTGTGTGCACCATCCGATGTATACCAGAATGGAGTGGTAACGCCATGCTATGCTCCTAAAATTGATCGTGCAATGGCCAAGTTACCTACTCGTCCACCTGGCATCGCCAGGACATCGGATACATCTGGACACACCGGCCATATTGTTGAAGATAACTTGGTCACCAACATGAGAGCTTTTTCCGACCTTAACCAAACAAACAAATTCCGCCGCAAGCTTACTACATGGCTGACTGCGCGCGGAGGCTTTGGAAGTATCGGATCAAACTCCAAGACGGTGGCAACACCATCCGACCATCCGAATGGTTGGGTGGCGATAGTGGACGATCCACATGATACAGAACGTACCTATCGTTGGACACCATACAACGAGGGCAACGACTTCTTCGGCGAAGCCGCTGACCAGATCGGTTCGAATGACCCTGGCCTTACTCCTGGTAATGATGTTGACCCATTCGAGCTGGACCACGCAAAATACAGTGCCTTCTGTGGTGGCCGCTTGGTTTCTACCCTACTATCAGACAATGGGTGGCACTCCCTCATACAAGAGGACTTGGGACTACTATTGCATCATGCGTTTGGGCCATCGGGTCACGCGTACAAATGGACCAACTTGTATACTGACTCAACATGGATCATGCAGCCCAAGAAAGGGGCCAAGAGTGCAAAACACAAGAAGTATCCTACTTTCGGCATCGACGAGCTCAACGCTGCCCAGAAGAGAATCGACCTCGCCAATGCACCAAATACTGCCCTTGTACCTCTATTTATGCCGTGCCTCAACCGCGCGGAATACATGGGCGGCGCTACTCTTGAGCATTTGTCGACCATTATCCGCGACGACATCATGATGTGGGCATTCTCCTTTGGCAATTATAGGGAATGGTTCAGACAGAATGACACGCCGATCGGTCAAGATTGCGTTCTCTTGCCTGAAGCTGGTTATGAAGACACACGCTACGGTATGGAGGAACTACGCAAGCAACGTTTCGAGAAAGAAGATAGCCGTACCAACGCTATTCTCAACAATCGGTTTGAGAACACTCTCGAGCAGCGCAATATGATCAGGAAGATCCGCGAAGCCAGAGGCCTCATGTTCCAAAGCGACAACACTTCCATCAAGAAGTGGCGCGAGTTGAATGAGACTATCTGGGATTACTGGGCCAATGATTTCCCATCATACGTAAAACAAAGACACTATTGCAGGGGACTCAATGCCATGGTAGTATGGAGCGCGAACGACATCGCATGTGCCAATCATGGACAAAACACCATCGACATGCGCCGACATCAGAATCGTGCTCCTACTAACGTATACGAGCTCCAAAAGATGGAATGTGAGGGCGGCGTCCCGACGCTCATGCCCGTACACGTGCTCGTGGACGCGTCACGTTTTGTCGACGTGATGCAGTATTTCCGCTGCCCCACGGTCATGGGACCTGGAAAAGCAGCGCAATGGGGCGCACATCCGAACTTTGATCACCACACGAGCGACCTGATCAATATCATGCAGAACCGTGGTATCACTGTTCTTCCATCCGACCACTGGGTGGATACGTGCGACAGGATTACCCCGCAGGCTTGGCACGCCAAGCAGAATAACCATAACATGGCAATGTTTACAACGCAATTCTGCGACGCAATATGCTATCGCAATTTCTGCGCTTTGATACAGTCTCTGCCTTCTCAGCCATATCCATTCAGGCCGCCATTGCTGACTGCTGTCACGGATAATCAGGCCTACACGCAGGCCGAAGAAATCATGGCAGCCCTCGGTTTCAGAGAAAGTTGACAAACGAATGGAAAAGAGACCTCAGCCTCACAACGTTGATGACACAGACGGCAAACGAGATGGCTCATTGTGCGTGGATGGCGTCATGTGCCGAGGGCACATTGCCGGCATCGCTGCCTGCCGAGACAGGCGACACCACTGAGCCTACTCCTGGAATGTCGACACGTACGCCAGCACCTGACCCTGGCGATCCTGACCAAACCCTTCCTGATAATGATCCATGGGTTATCGCATGCAACGACTTATTCCAGTACCTCATGCTGTTGATCAAAGAATACCCTGGGGCTTGGGCATCTTGGCATTCTCTTGAGAAAGATGAACTCCTACATCCCAAGATCGTCAAAGCTGTTGAAGATGCACATGCAGTTACTTGGGTTGTATTCGAGCAGTTCTTACATCAGATCAAAGATTTGGATGGAGATGATAATGCGACCAAAGCAAGAATCATTGCAGAAGATAACAGATTGTCTTCTCACCGCATCGGCCCAGCTGCCGAGAACGAGAAGAACATCGAGGCATGCAAAACATTCTTCAAGCATAATGCACTGGAACGAGTTGCTTTGGGTCATGACCCTGATGTTCCTACATCCGTATGGAAGGCAGCTGCCGACACAGCACAGCCAGCCCCACCAGGCCCATTGCCTGATCCACTGCAACCTGGACCGCAATCGATAAAAGTGTCGCAACCATCGACTCCAGAACCCAAAGCAGAACAACAACCAGCAGATCAGCTCCCAAAAGCTGAGGCGGTACCGATCCCTGACGACGGCACCGACCTTGAGGCCATGGAGCTGGAGGCAACTCCTGCCGAGGAGGAGCCTTCTCCACATGAGATGAATATATTGTCATGGCAGGACAGCTGTGAGCGTTCCATGCACGAGGATACCAGCAAGATCGGGATCTTCGACAACTCATGCACTATTCGCGAGTGGAAGCTACAAGCAGGCGTCAAAGATGACCATCCATACATGTGCCCAATGTTGCGGGGCACGCGTGCGACTAATGGATTTGCCTGCATGGGAGACCACGAATGGTACGAGCAGCTATTGCATGATGATAGTGTGATTGCTCATGCGCCTGACATTGCACAGTCTGGTTGCTTCCCAGAGTGGAAATGGATATCATTACCACATTACGACGATGTACGTTATGGTCCCGAGCTAATTGAGGATGAATGGCTGGGAACAAACAAATACATGAGCAAAGACATTACGACTAGGTTACGCCATGAGATTCACTACAAAAAGCTTTGGATCAACCAATTTCATGACAGACGTATCAATATCTGGGAGAAAACAACAAAGAACGAATGGAATATTCCAAGCAATTGGAAATCCTTTAAAGAGATGGTCGAATGGAAACTCAGAGATCGCAAAGACAAACACAATGGACCATCCATGGAAGCGGCAGTGACACACTTTGAGAACGACGGTGAAAAAATGATGGATATACCGATTGGAACGACTACTGCCCGATATTCATTTTTCGTGCGTTCCAGAAGCATATTGATTCGCAGAAAAACAGAATCGAGATATATGCCAAGCCGATCCCTGAGGGAGGTGACCCCAGCTCTTTTGACTGGAACAGCGTCATTGCTATTCGGTGCGTTGGTGGTCACAGCTGTGTCAATCCATCTTCTTGTGGCAACACCTGCCTCGCAGATGCGAGGTAGTTTGCATGTTGCTTTAACGCTCAGATCTTCTTTCTCCGCCCACCCTTGTCTCATTCTTTTTTGCCCTCGAGTGCCGAAGCGGTTTGGGGGGCGCACCGAGGGGGCACCAAAGCGTGCTTGGAGAAGAAAGGGGGACTTTGGGTGCTCCTTCTAACTTCACTTTGCAGCTGTGGCTTCGCTGATTTTAAGCCCAGCTGCCTTCTGACTTAAGGACTAAAGGAGTTCAGAGGTTACGGATTCCCTTCCTCTGTTCCCGAGTCCCGCCTTAACGGGCGGGATTCGGGACGGGGGGTGTGAATGGAACCCGTGTAATACCCTCATATTTACTCCTTATCCTTACCTCTCCTGCGCCTGGCCGTTTGGGCTCAGGTACTGAGATAGATCGATCAGACCTTGATCGTGCGGGAGGGAAAGATATCCATCTATCCCTCCTTCTCTCTACCAACGGATCAGGGGTTCTGTACCCTTGTACTTCAAGCCCATACACACCAGGGCCCCGTGATCAGGCCCTGGGGCCACTTATGATGGATCCAGGACGCAGCAAACGAAACGTGTGAGGGGTGTGCCGACATGGAGGTGGAACCGCATGCGAACCCTGCCACTGGGGCCTTCGGCGAAGCTCCCTATAGGGCGACGAAACGTATGAGGGGTGTGCCGATATGGGGATGGAGCCGAATGCGAACCCTGCTACTGGGGCCTTCGGCGGAGCTCCCAATGGGGCCACGAAGCGGGTGAGGGGTGTGCCGATTTGAAATGGAATCGCATGCGAACCCTGCAACTAGGGCCTTCGGTGGGGCTCCTTATACATGGGGCCACGAAGCGTGTGAGGGGTGTGCCGACATGGAGGTGGAACCGCATGCGAACCCTGCTACTGGGGCCTTCAGCGGAGCTCCCTATAGGGCCACGAATCGTGTGAGGGGTGTGCCGATATGGGAGTGGTGCCGCATGCGAACCCTGCCACTGGGGCCTTCGGCGGAGCTCCCTATGGGGCCCACGAATCGTGTGAGGGGTGTGCCGGAATGGAGGTGGAACCGCATGCGAACCCTGCCACTGGGGCCTTCGGTGGAACCCCCTACGGGGTCGACGAAACGTGTGAGGCTTGTTCTGGAATGGAGGCGGAACCGCATGCGAACCCTGCCACTGGGGCCTTCGGCGAAGCTCCTTATAGGGCGACGAAACGTATGAGGGGTGTGCCGATATGGGGGTGGAGCCGAATGCGAACCCTGCTACTGGGGCCTTCGGCGGAGCTCCCAATGGGGCCACGAAGCGGGTGAGGGGTGTGCCGACTTGAAATGGAACCGCATGCGAACCCTGCAACTAGGGCCTTCGGTGGGGCTCCTTATTAATGGGGCCACGAAGCGTGTGAGGGGTGTGCCGACATGGAGGTGGAACCGCATGCGAACCCTGCTACTGGGGCCTTCAGCGGAGCTCCCTATAGGGCCACGAAACGTGTCAGGGGTTTGCCGTCATGGAGATGGAGCGAACCGCATGCGAAACCTGCCACAGAGGCCTTCGGCGGAGCTCCCTATGGGGCCACGAGACGTGTGAGGGGTGTGCCGACATGAGTGGGGGAACCGCATGCGAACCCTGCCACTGGGGCCTTCAGCGGAACTCCCTACGGGGCCACGAAACAGGTGAGGGGGTGAGCCGACATGGGGGTGGAACCGCATGCGAACCCTGCCACTGGGACCTTCGGCGGAACTCCATATGGGGCCCACGAATCGTGTGAGGGGGTGTGCCGACATGGGGGTGGAACCGCATGCGAACCGTGCCACTGGGGCCTTCGGCGGAGCTCCGCATGGGGCCCACGAAACGCGTGCGGGGCGCATGGGATGGGAGGAGCGGGAGGAGGTGGGAGGAGGAGGGAGGAAGAATGTGAGGTGAGGTGAAGCGAGGACGCGGGGCGGTTGGGAAAAACCTGCAGTTTCACCGGGCCCAGACCTCCGACGCCGTGAGCTTGTCCACGGCTCGGGCCGCCAGCCCCCAAGGTCTGGACTCCTTCCCTGGGACCGTTTTCTCGGATCGGCGCTGGACCCCCCTCCTTAGCGCGCTCGGAGCGCGCCAGGGGCGGCGCCGGAGGCGCCGCCAGGGGGCGCCAGCGCCGAGTCGAGAAACCCGCGCGGACCTCAAAGTTCATGTTTCTGTCACTGCTTGCTCCCCCGAGAGATGTGGCAACCAACCTATGGGCATGTTCTCAGAGTGGAGGGCTCCGGGTGAAACCCATATGGGCTTCTGAACCTCGAAGATCGATCCGTGTTGTGGTTCACCTTTTTGCACGTTCAAGCATCGAGAATCCGTGGAAGCGGCATTTCAAAGTTCACCCTTTGCCCTCCGCCCGAAGAAAATGTTCGGGATGTGTTGTGGTTCACATTTTGGTTCCAGCATCGACAATCAGTGGAAACGGCATTTCAAATGTCACCCTTTGCCCCCTGCCCAAACGAAAATGCTCGGGATGTGGCGAACGACCATCCCGCGGTGATCTCTGTCGGCCACGCGGGGGGGGGGTCGTGGGGATGCCGTCTGGGCAGACGGGCCCCCAGGATCAAGTCGGGCCTGTCCCTCTCTACAGAAGGAAACTTAGGAAATGATAGAAACATTTCGGGGAACGATTTTCGACTATTTCCGAATATGTTTGCATATTTGTTTGGCGTCTTGTATATATATATACATATATATATACACCTATACGACCACCCTGCGGGTGATAAGGAGGTTGTGGGGGTGGGTGGGAGGGTGGGGGCTCATGACGACGACTGTGGTGAATGTGGTGCTGATGGCCGATGATGGTGTGGATGACGTGGAGGATTTTGTTTTGTTCTTTCGCTTGGGCGTTTTGTGTCATTCGGTTTGCCGCTGCGCGACGCGGCACTCACCCCACGACGGTCCAGTCGACGATGCGTGCACTGGCAGGGCCTGGCGACAGACAGGACAACGGCGGGCGACCAACGGGACAATGCGGGATACCACTTGACACGCGCCGGCGGGGGAAACATTTATGTTGGCGAACCACTAGCGGCAGACGGGACAACGGCGGGCAACCGACGGGACAATGCGGGCCACCGCTTGACACGCGCCGGCGGGGGAAACATTTATGTTGGCGAACCACTAGCGACAGACAGGACAACGGCGGGCAACCGACGGGACAATGCGGGCCACCGCTTGACACGCGCCGGCGGGGGAAACATTTATGTTGGCGAACCACTAGCGACAGACAGGACAACGGCGGGCAACCGACGGGACAATGCGGGCCACCGCTTGACACGCGCCGGCGGGGGAAACATTTATGTTGGCGAACCACTAGCGACAGTAGAATGAATTCCTCTCGCCCGCGCACGCAGTTTCGCCTCGCCCGCACGCACGACACGAACACGAAACCGAAACCGATTTCCTTTTGGGGGGCTCTCCGTTCCACTTCGATCTCACCCCCCAACCTCCGATATACACACACACACACACTTTTTCCTCCAAAATCCGCCCCGGGAGGTGGGGCCCCCCATCGCCGCGCCCGCCAGCCCGCGCGGCAGCCTCGGCAGGCCCTCCCGAGGCGCCTGGGGCGGGGAGCGCGCGGCACCATTGGGCGCCGCCCGGGCGTCGGGGCCGCTGCGGGCTGCAGCGCCCGCCGCCCAGGCCCAGGTCGGGCAGGCGGATTTTGGATAGGGGGCCACATGCGAACCCTGCCCCATACCCCTCATGATTTCTGAGGAGGAAGGTGGGGTCCACTTCGCTCGGGAGCTCCCGAGCGAAGTGAAACCCACCCTCCCCCGCAGAAATCGTGTGGGGAAGGGGTAGGGTTCGCATGTGGCCCCCTATTGGGCGACAAACGAAAATTACACCAGAGAGGAACCCCAATCGGTGGATGGTTAGGAGCGGGATCGATAAAGAGTTCGATATATGGAGATCGAACGGGAACCCGGGAAGCCGGAACACACCGAACTCGGCCCGGAACCAATGACCGGAACCCGGGAGGCCGGAACGGGGAACCCGGAAACCCAGCCGGCCACCAAAATCGGCTGGACGATACGGGCGCTTGCCTCAAGGCGGCGCGTTTCGAACGGGGGAACGAGCCCCCCCCCAATAACACTCGGCGCCGATCGATCAAAACCAGCTGGAATTTCCTCCCCCCCAAACCCCCCCCTCCCGACCCCCCCCCGCGCCGGCGGCGGGGACGCAGCGACGATGACCAGAGGCAGCCCAAGGGGAGGGGGGGGGTTCAACCACCCCCCCCTCCCTGGCGCCGAGGAAGGGGGGGGTTCAACCCCCCCCCCGCGCCGGCGCCGGCGCCGGCGGCGGCCAGCAGCGCCGGCGCCGGCGCTGGCGCTGCATGGCGGCGGCCAGTAGTGCCGGCGCTGGCGCCGGCGACGGCGGGGACGCAGCGACGATAACCACCACTACCACCACCACCACCACCACCACTACCACAACCACCAACGCCTCAACCCACCACCACCAGCACCACCAACTCACCACACAACCACCACCACCACCACAGCTTCCAACACCACCACAACCACCACCACCACCACCACAACTCACCATCGCCACCACCACCACCACAAAAACCCACCACCACTACCACCACCACCAGTCTACCACGCCACCATCACCACCGCCACCACCACCACCGCTACCAGCAGCACAACCCGCCACCAACACCACAAACCACCACACCACCGCCACCACCACCGCCACCACCACCACCAGCACCACCTCCACAAACCACCGCCACCACCACCCCACCACCACCACCACCACACCACCACCACCACTACCACAAACCACCACCACCACCACCACCACACCACCACCACCACCACCACCACACCACAACCCACCACCACCACCTCCACAACACCACCACACCACCACCACCACCACCACCACCACCACCCACCACCCACACACAAACACCACACCACCACCACAACCACCACCAGGGGCCACCACCACCACCGCCACCACCACCACCACCACAACCCACCACCACCACCACCACCACCACCACCGTCGTCCTCGTCGACCCTCCCCGCCGCCGTCGCCCGCCGCCGCAGGTGCCGGCGCTGGTCCAGAAAAGGAAATCGTCCCCGCCGCCGCCGCTGCCAGCCGAGTTGAGGGAAAGAGGAGAGGTTGGGGGGGGTCGGTTCCAACCCTCCAAGCGACCACAGAACGCGCTCTTTCCTTTCGCCAAATCCTTCAATTTCAACTCGGACCCCTTCAGTACAAGCACTGATAGGGGAAACACGCAAAAACGATTCAAGAATAGCCGAAAATAGTCGAACAATCGTCGCCACACTATTCTTTTACTATTTCTGACTATTCCTCATGTGAAAGGGACAGGCCCGACTTCAGTCCAGGGCCAGCCGGAACCTCCCTCAGGAGCTTCCTGTGCGCAGCCCCGGGCCCTCTGGACCGCCGACGGCCCGATCTGCTTGAGCCGCCGCCCCCCAGACCTCTCGGGGGCCGGCGCTTCATCCCAAGCAAACCTGTCTCTGACGCTCCGGGCGGCCCCAGCACCTTCTGGAAGCCGGCACCCGGGGAGAGGGGGGGGGCGGAAGCTGGCTGGCGCGCCACGGAGGCCCGACGCCGCAGGCACAGAAGATCGAAGAGCAGTGCCGTGGCGTCCCTTGGCCGGAGCCCTGAGACCCACCGTTCTGCGGCACGTCTGTATATATAATGTATATGTGTATATATATGTGTATATATATATATGCATATACATATGTGTACGTATACTTGTGTATATATATATATGCATATATATATATATATGCATTATATATAAGTATATATGTATATTTCCCGACCTAGGCTCTGCCTAGAAGGGTTCTTTACCCATGTGCTTAAAGGGCCGGGCAGTGTAATGCGCCCCGGGCGGTTCCCCCGGCATCCGCCCCGCGGTTCCCCCAGCTACGTCCACTTAGCTTAGCGTTGTTTATCTCATCTTAGCTTAGCCTAGCTTAACTTAGCTTAGCTTCGCTTAGCCTGACTTAGCCTAGCCTAGCTTAGCTTAGTTCAGCTTCGCCTAGCCTAGTTTAGCTTAGCTTAGCTCAGCTTAGCCCACCTTAGCTTAGCCTAGCGCAGCATTAGCATTAGCATTAGCATTAGCATTAGCATTAGCATTAGCATCAGCATTAGCATAGCATAGCAAAGCATAGCGCAGCATACCATAGCGCAGCATAGCATAGCATAGCATAGCATGGCATAGCTTAGCATTGCATAGTATAGTATAGCTTAGCATTGCTTAGCTTAGCTTAGCTTAGCTTAGCATAGCGCAGCATATCATAGCAGATCATAGCATAGCTCAGCATAGCATAGCATAGCATAGCATAGCATAGCGCAGCATAGCATATCATAGCATACCATAGCGCAGCATAGCAAAGCGCAGCATAGCATAGCATAGCATAGCAGAGCGCAGCATAACATAGCATAACATAGTATAGCGCAGCATAGCATAGCATAGCATGGTATAGCAAAAGCAACAACAAAGGTAAAACAAAAAACACCAGCAGAAGCAAAGGCAAAGGCACAAGCAAAGGCAAGAGCAATAGCAAAGGCAATGCAAAGCAAAAGCAAAAGCAATGCGAAAGTGTAGATGTAGATTTAGATGTAGGTGTAGATGTAGATGTAGGTGTAGATGTACATGTAGATGTACATGTAGGTGTAGATGTAGGTGTAGATGTAGATGTAGATGTGAGTGTAGTTGTAGATGTAGATGTCGATGTAGATGCATGTGTACATGTAGATGTAGCTGTAGGTGTAGATGTGGATGTAGGTCTAGATGTAGATGCAGGTCTTAAGCTGTACTACTACGTCTACTACTACTACTACTACTACTACTACTACTACTACTACTACTACTACTACTACTACTACTACTAGTACTAGTACTAGTACTAGTACTACTACTACTACTACACTCTACTACTACTACTACTACTACTACTACTACTACTACTACTACTGCTACTGCTACTACTGTACTGCTACTGCTACTGCTACTGCTACTACTACTACTACTACTACTACTACTACTACTACCCGCGACTGCTACAACTGCGTCGATGAGGAGAAGGAGGACGGCGTTTACCGTTACTACTAATATTACTCTCCTCGGGGCTCCAACTCCTAGGTAGGGTCGCTCTGGGATAATTTTGTATGTATATTTGTATATCTATGTATATATATTATATATATATATATATATATATATATATATGTATATATATATAATATATATATATATATATAATATATATATATATGTACGCGGGCGGACTCCAGGCCCGGAGCGCGGCGAGCGCGCGCAGCGGGGCAGAGGTGCAGCGCCCAGGCCCCCAGAGGGGGCAGGGGGCCGCGGCGCCGCGGGGGCGCGGCGCGCCCGCGGCGGGGCTCTCCTGGACCTCGGCCTGGTAGACCAGGCCGAAGGAGCCCTTGCCCAGGATCCTCTGGCACGTGTAGGTGCGCGGCTCCAGCTCCTCTGGACGCCCGAAATCAACTAATGTCGGGCGTGTCCCCCTACAGGGGGATTTTCGGCGAAAAATGGAAAATACCCCAAAAATGCCCCAAAAAGGTAAAAAATACTTTTAAAATGATCCCCAGACTATATGGGTGTATTTTATATTTTTCGTTGAAAATCCCTCTGTAGGGGGACAGGCCCGACTTAAAAATAGGCACGGAAAGAATGGGTACAATGCCCAACAAATGTTGTCCCAAACCAACGGCGGCCGCTGTTGGGCAGGCGGCCTTCTGTCTCGAATGGACACAGGCCGCGGCGGCACCGACAGCGAGTCCTGCTCAAAATGAACAGGCACTGCTGCTGGGCATCGTACCCATTCTTTCCGTGCCCATCTCGTTCGTGCAGAGCTCCGCCAGGCCCTCCGCTGGGCGCTTCCGGCTCCCGGGCCCGGGCGCGGCCATGGCCCGGCCGGCGCGCGCGCGCACACAATTGGGAGCCCAGGCCCCCTCGTCGTGGCAGAAAACAGGGCGGGCAATTGTGTCTGCCGTGCTCGGCCTCCCGGAAGCCTCGCCGGGCCCCCGGGAGGCCGTCGGCTGGACGACTCGGGGTGAAGAGCCGTCCCATGGGACAGAAAGTCCAGAGAACCTACGTCAAGCTCAACGCTGATCGGGCGTGAACTGATGCGGGGGCGATGAATGGGGCGGGGGAGAAACGTGCACATGTCGTACCTCTTTGTGGGCCCCAGGGGGGAGCTTCAGGGCCCCTTCAGAGCACAGAAAAGGCGCACCCCCCAATTTGTCGCAGCCCCTTTGCTCGACGCCCGAGTTGGGAGAAGCTTTCGACGCCCGATGTCTGGGCCAGACCCCCAGAACCAGGCGCCGCGAGCAAGCACTCTCTCTCTCTCACGCACACACGCACACACACACACACGCAGACACACGCAGACACACACACACACACACGCAGACACACGCAGACACACACACACACACACACACACACACCCGCACACACACACACAAACACACACACACACACGCACACACACACACATATCGGAGCTTCCGCCCTGGCCTCTCTCGGGAGGCGGGCCCCCCACGGGCGGGCCCGGCTCTAGAGCGAGAGTGCTGCGGGCGGGCAGGGCCCGGGAGCTCGGGTCGTGCAGTGTCACCAGCCAGCGCGATGGAGCAGGAGGTCTCAAGCAGGTCCGAGTAGATTTAGGTCGGGCCTGTCCCCCTACAGGGGGATTTTAGGCGACAAAAATAAAGATACCCCAAACATGCACCAAAAATGCCCCAACAATCGTCCCCTGACTATCTCGACTATTTTTGAACATTCCCCCTGTAGGGGGGCAGGCCCGACTTACCGGAGCCGGAGGATCGCGCCGCATCGCCGATGCATCGGCGACGCATCGCAGGTGCACCGACGATGCAGCGGGCGACGTCGGCGGTGCATCGGCGAGGCCATGCGTTTGGAGGGAGTCGGGCTCCACATCCGGACGCCTCGGCGAGGCATCGGCGATGCGGCGCGATCCTCCGGCTACATCTACTCGGACCCCCTCTGGGAGGCCTAAGCGGCAAGGGGTCCCGAGGGAAACTGGTCAAGGGATTTTGCTTTCGGGTCTCCCAAGCCATAGGGCCGGCAGAAACGATTGAAGAACTGGCCCCAGAGAGGCACACCCGGAGGTCCAAGAACCGTGAATTCGCCCCGTGTTGCCGGAGGACCCGTTTCTTGCGTTAGCGGGCGCAGAATGGTATATAATAAACTTTTCCGTCGCCAGGGGCGCTGCCCCAGGGCGGCTGGAAAATTTGCACATTGACTTGCCACCGTAAGGGTTTAAACTTTCCAGCCGCCCTGGGACAGGCGCCCCCGACAGCGAATCATTTGATATTATCAAAGTGAGGGGGCTGAACCGAGCGGACATTCACTGTCCCTGGGCGCGTGGCTGAAGTGGAATTCCGCGATGCGGATTTTTGTTGTTGTTTGTTGTGGCGTCGTCCCACCCGCGACCCGCCCCGCGACCCACCCGCGACCCACCCCGCGACCCACCCGCGACCCACCCGCGACCCACCCGCGACCCACCCCGCGAGCCACCCACGACCCACCCCGCGACCCACCCGCGACCCACCGGCGACCCACCCGCGACCCACCCGCGACCCACCCCGCGACCCACCCCGCGACCCACCCGCGACCCACCCGAGACCCACCCGCGACCCACCCCGCGACCCACCCAAAAGTTTCGGCGCCTGCGGCGGGTTGCTGTCGCATTCGTCCCAAGTGGAGAACCTGCGACCCATCCGCAACCCAAACGGCGCCCACGACCCACCCACGACCCACCGCGACCCACCCGCGACCCACCCCGCGACCCAACCAAAATTTTCGGCGCCTGCAGCGGGCTTCTTTTGCATTCGTTCCAGGTGGAGAACCTGCGACCCACCCGCAACCCAAACCGCGTTCAGTGTACAAATCAAAGAATTTCGGCGCCTGCGGCGGGCTGTTTTCGAATTCCTTCCAGGTGGAGGTGGAGAGCCCGGAACCCACCCGCGACCCAAACTACGTTCACTGAACAAGCCAAAAATTCGGCGCGTGCGGCGGGCTGTTTTTGCATTCGTTCCAGGTGGAGAACCTGCGACCCAAACAATTTTCGGCGCCTGCGGCGGGCTGGTTTTGAATTCCTTCCAGGTGGAGGTGGAGAGCCCGCGACCCACCCGCGACCCAAACTACGTTCACTGAACAAGCCAAAAATCCGGCGCCTGTGGCGGGCTGTTCTTGCATTCGTTCCGGGTGGCCCACCAGCGATCCCCCCCGCGCTGAACTTGTCAGAGCACGCAAGTCGGCGCCTGCGGCGGGCTTGCTCGCATTGGTTTGGGAAAGAGCCTTCGGAGGAGGAGGAGGAGGAGGAGGAGGAGGAGGAGGGCGCCATCGACAGGCAAGGTGATCGAGGGCCACGAGGTCCGCCAGCTCGACGCCCGCGTGGCCCGCGCCCGCCCCCTCACTCTTATCCGCAATCGCGGGGTGCTACGTACTGTTCTTCGCACGTGAATTTCGTGGCGATGTCCGCATGGTGTCGTGTGTTGTTCCTCCACGACGCCAGGACTCAAAGGAAACGCAGACCCACATCTCCTCGCGTTGCCGGAACATCGCAACGGGAAGTTGCTGTTTCATTATTTTCGGCTTCCGGGGGCCCTTACCGGGCCTCGGGATTGTCAAAAAACGACTCGTGCTGAAAGCCTGGTCCCGGGGAAAGGATCAACCGAGCTCTTGGGGTCGACGTTGTGAAACAAAATCACGTCGACGGGGGTCTGGGGAGGAGGGCGCGGACCCCCCCCGGGGCCAGCCGTATCCTTGGGCTCAGGGTGGCCCGAGCCAAAATGGCTACGCACGTCGGTCGACGACAAGATATCGCCCCAGATCCTCTGATCTCTCGAGAAGCCCAAGGCCTGCGCTCTGTATCGTCAAGCTGTCCTGATCAGTTCAAGCCAGCCTCGATCGCTGGTGTCCTTCCTTTCGCTGTTTCCCACTGCTGGCACGAGCAACCGCTCTAGAGTTTTGCGAGGAAGCTGAAGGCACACGACAACTGGACTCACAGGTCGAACGGGCGGAGGCCACTCGCCGGATCCGCGCGCGGAGGATCCCCGAGTCTGGCCACACGAGCGCCAGAGGTCTGGAAGGGAGCGCCGCTGACGCTAGAAGAACGGAGGTCAAACATCGTTGATTCGCGGATCGAGAGCGAGCCTCTTCCGGTCGAAGCTAAGCGGGCCGCGCACAGCTTGAATTAACAGAGGGAGGGAAAAAGAAGGCGGGGCCGCACGTCAAGGCCGAGAGAGGGCAAAGCCCCGGGATCAGGCGGTGCTGAAAGCGGAGTGCATGAAAAGGAACGCCCTGGGCAGGCACCCCGAGGCGAAGTACCGGGCTCCTGCGCATAGTACGAGAGCGAACGGAAACAGCCGTCGGGCGCCACACGTCGTGCGTTTCTCTAAAGCGATCGCCTTCGCCTGGGATGACGAGACAGGCATGTCCATGCAGATCCCTCGCATGGCGAGGACTGCGGTTGTGAAGGCTCCCGCTCTCTCGTGGCACTCTGCGTCGATTCAAGCTGTAACGTGACAAATAGCAATTCGCGTGCCACCGTCAGAGTGGCAAATGACGATGCAACCCTCGGTCCGGCACCCTATTCAGCAGCTGTCGTGTCCGCACGTTCTCTACATCCACTGTGGCGTTGAACAGGTAACCGGCTATCTTGTTGCTCCCACGGGGTTTCCATGCTACTTGCTCTTCCAAACGGCGCGGCGGCGCCCCCACTGAGGAGTAATAGCGACTTGAAATAATATGTGATGTTATGACGACCCTTTTCGAGCTTCCAGGCTCTCGACTGGCGACGCCCAGCAGTTCACGCTGCAATGTGGCTAGCGGTCCACGGTGAAGTGAAAGCGCGCATGACTCTTGTGCCAACTACGGTCGGGAACCTTTGCTTAGCGTGTCAAGGCGGCCCTGGCGACACGCTACGCGCTATGCCGTTCAATCGGATAGCGTGTCGCTCCGCTTCGCGGGAGCGGGAGGTTGGGAAAAGCTCGGGACGTTGACGTCTGGGGACTGGGCGTGGTTAGCGTGTCGTGCCGAAACATGCGGCATGGTGGACTTGAAGCGTCGGCGCGACACGCTAACCACGTTACTGTTCCCGACCGTATGCTTCGCCTCGTCGAATGGCGGGCCCTGAGATCCAGGCACAGCCAGCAGACACGTCGAAACATTCCGTCGGCCTCTGCATGGGGGACCAGCTCCCCCGGCCCCTTTCCCATCCACCCTTCTCCTTTTCGCCTGCCTCCTCCTCCTCCTCCTCCTCCTCCTCCTCTTCCTCCTGTCCCCCCTCCTCCTCCTCCTCCTCCTCCTTCTCCTCCTCCTCCTGGGCTGAAGCTGTTGCCAGTTCGTGCTGCACCCCCCCCACCTGATGGCCCCTGGACGGGCTCCTCCGCG
>CAUYUJ010013102.1:250289-262789 GCA_963575745.1 Prorocentrum cordatum | reverse complement strand
CTCTTGCTCTCGGCCCCCGCAGGCCCCGATGGGAGAGGGAGGGTGGGGAGGGAAGGAGAAGCGTGGAAAAGGGCTGCGGGAAGAGTGGGAAGGGGTGGAGAGGGGAGGGAGGAGAGGGGAAGGAGGAGAGGGAGGGGAGGGGAGGGAGGAGGGGAGAGGAGAGGGGAGAGGGGGGAGGGGAGGCTGGGGTGGAGAAGGGAGAGGGGAGGGAAGGAGAAGGGTGGAGAAGGGACTGCGATTCTCTCCGCCCCTTGTCGGGCCTCTCTGGGCTGTCGTCGCCACGGCCAGCTGCGCTCCGGAAGCCGGGTCGGAACGTGCACGAGGAGAGAGAGGTGTCCGAGGGGGGGAGGGGGGGGGAGCTCCAGTTTGAGCGTGTGCGGATCGGTTCCGCCACGGAGGGCGCTGGCCACGAGGGAATCTCGGATAAGGAACGCTGCCCATCTCGGGTCTCGCTTGCGCCCGGGGCGCACGGGAAGCGCCGAAGGGAACACCCGCAGAACAGAAAGCCCTTTTCGACAAAGACGGGGCCACATCTCAGAGTCCAACAAGTCCTGTAAGACGTGAGCAGTGTGGGGAGCTCGTTATTCCAAAGCCCTTCTTCCCCTTGCGTGGAGGAGTTGATCACCGCTCCCGATTGGCACCCCCAGAGTCAATGCTGGTATCCCCCAACATCCCTGTCCTCAAAACAATATTTCGGCAGACTCTGGATCATTTTCGGGCGGTACGTGTTGACAGGGACGGCGGGGGGGGCGGGGGCGTAGAATTGCGGGGGGGGGGGCTTATAATGGCCCCGCGTGCGCATCCCACCATCCCACCATCACCACCCGCTGTGGGTGCACGCCCCGGCACACCACGCTGATCACCCCGCCGCCACTTCGCTCTGGCTTCTGACAAGGAGCGTGTGAGGGCGACATGCCCCTCGATGCGTGCTGTCACTTGTACTGGCGCACCCGGCACACCCTGAGAGTGCGCCGCGCACGTGCCGCACCTGGCGCGGGTTGGCCGCGCGGCAGACTGGGCCAACGTGGAGCCCGCGGCGCATCTGGCGCACCAGCCGCGCCTAGCACGCCTGGGTCCGTGGGGCTCCTAGCGTACCCGGGACGCGCGGCACACCTCTCGAGGTTCACGCACCGGGCTTCTGCTTTGCTTACCGCTGGCGACCATCCAATGGCGAACCCAAGGTTGTCCCAAGAGGGCTCCAGATACGTAACCGAAGATGTCTCCCAATAACCGCACGAGACAGCCTTCAACGAGTCTCCAAGAGGCCCTACGATCAAACCAAGCTGGCTCCAAGCGGCCGCGGCGCTTCCCAAGGAAAGCACCTGGGGGTCCACGGGGGCCCCGAGACGACCTCAGGAGTGCAATCAAGCGCTCCAGGAGCGCCCAATGCGGGGCTAATTCCGACCCTTGCCGCCAAGGCGCCCGACGGGGCCCCAGGAGAGCCCCAAGGGAGCCACAGCGACACACACAAAATAGCTGCAAGGCGCCCAACAGGGCCCCAGGAGGGCCCCAAGAGAGCCACAAGGGCATCCAAAATAGCTGCAAGAGGGCCACGAGGTGTCTCAGATAAGTTGCCAAGAGGATCCCATAACCCGAAAGATCCGCGAATGCAATCATGGGTGACTCTTGGGTCTGGTCGGGTTGATTCCCGTTTGTTCCACTGCTTGCTTCTACTACTCCCAAATCAGGGCCAATCGCCCAGGGATCGTTACTGGATGGGCTGGTGGGGATACGCGCGGTGTGAACAACTCCTAGCTGAACTCGAGCTGCTGACGCGGCGCACCGCATGAAAAACCAGAGCGCTTGCGCGCAGCCCGAGTGTCCGCGCAGCCAGCTCCCTTCCTGTACGCCGCTCGCGCGCAGGAGCGGTTGAGCTGTGCGGAGGGGTGCTCGCCCAGGATTTTCCGAGACCGCCCGTCCAACGAGGCAGCAGCGGGCTGGACCGAGGCGAACGAACTGACCGCGACCCCACTCAGAGTTGGTCCCGTCTTCAAGGGTCCGGGGATCGAATGGCAGGCTGAGGCTGCAGCCGAGGTAATACCGAGCTGCGCAAGCAGAAACGATTCTGTCTTGTCGCTTTTACTTGTCTATGCGTTGCCTTGCACAGATCGCCTGCCTCTGCTATTGTGTGATCTGGTTTGACTTGCCTCGCAGTGCGCTGTGGATTACACCGCTTGCCTTGCTCTGTTTGCTGTGCTTAGATGTGGTAGTTCCTCGCTTGGGCGGGCACGCGATGCATACGGTCAGCGACGCCGCAGGATGCAGGCTCATAGCCAGCGGGTGACACCGCAGAGCAAAGGGCGGGATGCAGGCGCAACTCTCGACGGTGAGAGTGGGGGAGGTGACGGGGCAAGGAGCGCTGAGCCAGACGAGGAAACGACACCCTGCCTGCCCCCTCTCGCCCGCTCCCACCCATCCCCGCCCCCTCCTGTCATGGGGAAAAAATGAAAGGGGCCCAAGGACACGCAAATAAATACACACAAATAACTAGATTCCCCTATTTTCTTATATTTTCTGGGTTTCGTCTCCCCCCCAGCTCCCATATTTCCCCATATTTTCCTGGGAGTCGACGATTAATTGTGTCTGTGTGTGTGTTTCCCCCTCCTGAATGGAATGTGATGCAAGGCGGGTCTTGGACACAGCTGGTCTTCCCCCTGCGGCTGGCTTCTAGCCCTCGGGCCGTCTTCCGTCGCCGCCCAATCACTTTAGGGCTGGTTGGTGTCGGATAGTGCCCAATGCAATAGGAGCTCGACCACGAGACACCTCCCACAAGAAACCCAACCCTGAGACCCCAGGACTTCCATTGATTCGTGGTGTGGAACGCCACGCGTGCCATCGCAAGACCATCGAAGCCCAAGAAACCCAGGGCACCCTGGAGGCAAGCAGGGTGGGCATTGGCATGGGCCTCCCCTGCAGTGTGTCCGTTGGTGCCCACACGAATACCCAGTCCGCCTGACGGCGCGGGCCGGGCCTTGCGCTTGCCCCGAGCGCCCAGGTGCGCCCAGCCCTGGAGCCTGCCCCCGGACCCTGCGCCCTCAGGACTGCTCTCCTCCATGCGGGCTCCGTCTCCCCCGGAGGCGCCAGGGAAGTCTCGGCCCCTTCCCTGGGGCTGGCCGTCTATGTTACACAATCAGGGCTTCTTCTTGACGGCCCCAGGCTCCGGGAACGCACCCTGGAGGCTCAACGTTGCCCAGGAGATTCCACTGCGACGAGGGGTCGGTCCTTCCCCCTCGGTGTGTGAACGAGCAAGACGCACTCCAACCTGGAAGGAGGAGGAACGGGGAATGGCAAGGCGAGGACGGCGCTTTCAATATGGGTGCGAGTTGTCGGACCCCGGGGGCGGGGGCTTTCCATCGAGCGGGGGCCCCATTCGACAGCGCACAACCATAGCACCCCCCGAATGCCACGCCGAGAACCCTGGGGGTCGCATAGGCACGGGTGCTCAGTTGTCAGCTCATCACCGCGCCGAACTCCGCCGCAACGCCTGCTCACACAGGCAGCAGCCCGCGAAGCGCCGCCAGCAGGCCGATCGCCAGTCCAATCGCCACCGCCGCCAGCGCCGGCAGGCCCACCCTCACCGCCAGCTCGGCCTCCTCGAACAGGTCGTGGCCTCGGAAAGACCTCGTGTCTGCCGGGGAGCAAGAAAAGCGTCACAACACGCAGGCCATCGGGAGCTCCGCGCCGCCGACTTCCCCGAGATCGGCGCTGGACCCCTCTCGCCACGCTCCCTCCCCCGCGCGAGGAGCGCGCAGGGAGCGAGGCCGGAGGCGACTCCCGGGGTGCGGGAAGGGCAGCCCGGCGCCGACTCGAGGAAGCCGCGCGGACCTGCGAAGGTCTGGTTTGGGTGCCGCTGTTCGCTCCGCGGGTCTGGCGAGACGCTCTCCAGCAGCGCCTGCCAGTCGTCCGCACCCTCGCCCTCCGGCACCGTCATCGCACAGAGCGTGGCGCGGGCGGCGTTCGGCTGCCCCAGCACCCGGATGCTCAGGTCCGCCACCGCCGCGTGCGGGATCGCCGACACCTTCAGGTCGCCCCCGTTGTCGGCCAGCGCCAGGGAGGCGGGCGGCAGTTCGCTCATGGGCCCCATGACTCCTGGGCGGATGATGGTGTACTCGACGTCGGGGCAGGCCCGCAGCAGCATCTCCCCTTCGTAGTTCCACGCCTTCGCCATCGAGCCGAGGCCGTTGAGCAGAATGGAGAACAGGTCCCAGGGCCTCTCGCCCTTGCCTGTCAGCCTTACCACGCGCTTGCAGGTGCCGCTGTCACGCGCGGCCTGGATGACGTGCCCAACGCCGACGCAGTTGACGCTCTTCGGGTGCTTCGGGTCCGACGTCGGGTCCTGCCACAAATCGCTGAGCTGCGAGATCCGCCGCGATCCGTGCAGCGCCAGGCAGGCGTCGCACCCTTCCATCAGCCTCCTGTTTATAAGTGCAGAGACGATTCATTCCAACAAGAATATTAACAATGCTAATCAGACTAATGATGATAGCGATTCGTAGCAACAATGAATATGGTAATAGTGATAAAACTGAAAGATCGTAATGGTAGAAGAAGAAACAACCGTATACATCATCTCAAGAAGTCGGCAACGACAGCAGCAGCAACAACACCACCAACAGCAATAGCATCAACAACATCGATGATTTCAGGACGGTTCGCTCTTATCTGCTCGAGTGCCAGTTAAAACGTATATCCCCTAACCTCGATGCCCACCCTCTTCGTCTTCGATAGTACCCCCCCTTAAGGTTTCTTTCTTACCTGCACAATGTACTTCGTGCAGCCTCTAAGGCAGGGGAAAAGAGGACGGATGGAAGGAAGGGACAAGGGGCAGGCGGGTTGCTCAAGCGTGCGTCCTGTGTGAATCGCAAGAAAGTCTCGAGCGATAGCGCGATGCACAAATACATCGTAAGGAAATCCGCAGCGAGAGCGTGATTACTGAGTGTCGAGGGCGCGGCGTCTGAATAAATTGGGAGGACGTCCCACGCGAGAGCGCGATTCCCGTATAACGTGTGAGGACGTCTCGCGCGAAGGCGCGATTTGGGAATCAATTGTGAGGAAGTATGAGGCAGAAGCCGCTGCTGTTGTAAACCAGGGGCCAGGGGCACAGTTTGGTGGCACCTCACTTTCCCTTGTAAAAACCGCATGCGAGACACGGGAGAAGCACTTTAATTGAAAACTGCACTGGTTACCAGGCAGGGAAGATCAAGAATCACTCATGAAAAGTGAAGAAATGATCAACAACAGCAACAACAGCAGCAGTAGCAGCAACAACAACAGCAGCACCAGCAGCGACAACAACAACAACAACAACAGCAGCAGCAGCAGCGACAACAACACCACCACCACCAACAACAACACCAACAACAACAATAACAGCACTAACACCAGCAACAAGAAGACCAACAACAACAACAACAACAACAACAACAACAACAACAACAATTACTAGCACGTGGGGACACTCCGTTCTCACCAGTGCCAGGGTTTTCATAGGAGGCGGGCAATACCCCCACTTTGTGGGGGGGCCGGTTCAAGCTCTACCAAATTTCCAAACGACTCTTCGCCACCACCCACACCCAGCTTCCCGCCCTATGACGTTCGGACACTTCACTTCGTGGCATGCGGACGACCGTGGCTACTATTCAGGGCCCCGCGGCCGACGACGACGGCGTGCGCGCGCGAAGAAAAAACAAATGTGTCCCGCATGGTATTATTTGACAGGGATGATGGCCCTGGCAGGTGCGCAACCGTTGTGGCAGAAGTTCGACAAAGTTGCTAGCAAAAGCCCGTTTGGCAGAAATGTTTAAAAAGTGTTGGATTTCCTACGAATCCGCAAGAGCGCGCGGGATGAATTTTTGACAACTTTTTGTTTGAAAAACCATTTTTTTTTTAAAAAAAAAACAAAGTTTTTATGTTAAAAGCGTTACGAAAACTAAGGTTTTGGAAGGATTTCGTCTTGCGCGCGCGAATGTCCACTTTACCTTATTTTTTGCAAGGGATTCTTGAAATTTGATTATATTAGAACAAGAAATGTCATTTTCTAGTGTTTTTTGCAAGGGAAAGCGGGGGACAACAAAACAACCGGATCTTGATCACATCGAATTACCTGAGGCTTCCTCACGAAAATGATGAAAATGTAGCTGCGGCCTAGGCGCGGCGGGGGGGCGTGCACCAGGGGGCCCAACAATAATTATTCTTTAGAATTAATAATGTTCAACAACAACAACAACAACAACAACAACAACAACAACAACAACAACAACAACAACAACAATTACTAGCACGTGGGGACACTCCGTTCTCACCAGTGCCAGGGTTTTCATAGGAGGCGGGCAATACCCCCACTTTGTGGGGGGGCCGGTTCAAGCTCTACCAAATTTCCAAACGACTCTTCGCCACCACCCACACCCAGCTTCCCGCCCTATGACGTTCGGACACTTCACTTCGTGGCATGCGGACGACCGTGGCTACTATTCAGGGCCCCGCGGCCGACGACGACGGCGTGCGCGCGCGAAGAAAAAACGAATGTGTCCCGCATGGTATTATTTGACAGGGATGATGGCCCTGGCAGGTGCGCAACCGTTGTCGCAGAAGTTCGAAAAAGTTGCTCGCAAAAGCCCGTTTGACAGAAATGTTTAAAAAGTGTTGGGTTTCCTACGAATCCGCAAGAGCGCGCGGGATGAGATTTTGACAATTTGTTGTTGAAAAACCATTGGTTTTTTGATGTTTTTATGTTAAAATCGCTGCGAACACTAAGGTTTTGGAAGGATTTCGTCTTGCGCGCGCGAATGTCCACTTTACGTTATTTTTTGCAAGGGATTCTTGAAATTTGATTATATTAGAACAAGAAATGTCATTTTCTATTGTTTTTTGCAAGGGAAAGCGGATTACAACAAAACAACCGGATCCTGTACACACCCTCTTTTCTGAGGCTTCCTCACGAAAATGATGAAAATGTAGCTGCGGCCTAGGCGGCGCAGGGGGGGCGCGCACCAGGGGGCCCAACAATAATTATTCTTTAGAATAAATAATGTTCAACACCAATCGGCATGCACACACACACACAAAATGCACCCTGGCGGGAAAACAGCAGTGGGAGAGCACATGGGAGACCATGCAAGAGACCATCCGGAGGATCAGCCGGGGGATCGAGCAGGAGCCCACGTGGGAGACCATGCGGGTGACCATGCGGGTGACCATGCGGCAGACAATGCAAGAGACACCTCGGGTGACCATGCGGGAGACCACGCACTACGGACGCCGAATATCTGGCCGGGCCTGCCCCGAGCCCCAGACACACGCTTGAGATGAGACCCTCGCAGACACGCTGGCTCGAGCACTTCCGGAGGCCCACGCGCATTCCTCGGACCGGCGCTGAGCCCCCCTCCCTGGCACGCGGAGCGCACCAGGGGCGGCGCCAGAGGCGCCGCCAGGGGGGTACAGCACAGATCCCGAGCCATCCGCGCGGACCTCCGAAATCGCAATTCTTCCACTTAGATCCTCCCCGGCTCAGCGTCGGTGAGGTCGCCGCGGGCCAGACTCCTACCTCTAGGTGATGACAGGTGCCACGGACCCTGACCGAAACCGCATCTGTGCCCACCCAGGGAGGCAGGTCGGCCAGTGCGGCAAACGCGCATAAAGCAATGGGGATGGGCAGCGGCCTGTCCCGAGGCACCAGGAGGGCACCGACACCGCCACTCCCTGGATCTCTCTGGGGGGCGCGTGGTGACCAGGACCTCCAGGCGAACCCAGCCGTGCGACGAGGGCAGGGTAGCGGCCTCGGTATCTTGTGGCATCTGCGGCCCCAGAGGCCTCGACCCCGTCACGGGGGGGGAGAGATCTTCGCCCCAGGGCAGGTGCTGGCAGCCTCGGGGCCAGGGCACGGGCCCCGGAGGCCGAAGGCAAGGCAAACAACGCCCAGGTTGGACAACTCACGACGGAGATACTGATCTCTGAAGGGCCCCCCCCAGGACACACAAAGAAATACACACAAATGAAAATATTCCCCATAGTTTCCCATATTTGAGGGGTTTTCGTCTTCCCCCCCACTTCCCATATTTCCTATATTTTCTGGGGGATCGACGATTAATTGTGTCTGTGTTATGTTCCCCCTCCTGAATCTCTTCGACTCTGATCGAAGATTGACGGAACACCCTTCAGCGCAAAGCCCTCTAATGAAAGGCGGCCAGGGGCACTCGACTTGCGCACGGCGCCATCTTCCGAGTGGACCCCATCAGGGAAGCGAATCAACGTCCAACAACAACGGAATGTACCCAGCGAAACGCACGTCGATTCGAGAAACCGACTTGGGACTGTACCTGCACACTCGCATGCCGATGTCGAGCGGACCAGTGCAGACTTCCTCAGCCGACTGTTCTGGGTGGTTTCAGGGCCCAATCTTCTGTCTAGCGGTGACGATCCTCACCGACTCCGCGTCGGTGACGTCGCCGGGCACCAGGGTAACACCCGGCAGCGCCGCGACCCAGGCCGTCACGGCGGCGGGCGACGCGTCTGCGGCGCTGCTCGGCGCGGCCGCGTCAGCCTCGTGCCGCGAGAGGCAGCGCACCTGGTAGCCCTGCGCCGAGAGCTGCTGAACTGCCAGGCGCCCAACCTTGTGAACAAAGAAAGCCGTGCACACACACACACACTTTTGCGTCGGCGGCCAGGCTGAGTGACTGCGCTGGAGATGAACCACACACACACAGAAACACGCACAGAAACACGCACACACACAAACACGCACACACACACACACCACACACACACATACACACACATACACACAAACACACACGCACATTCGCACACGCACACGCACACGCACACGCACGCACGCACACACACACACACACACACACACACACACGCACACACACACACACCCGCACCCGCACGCACGCACGCACGCACACACACACACACCTACACACGCCTACACACACCTATACACACACACACGCAGACACACACACACACACTTACACACACACACACACACACACACGCACACACACATTCACACATTCACACACACACACACACACACACGCAGGCACACACACGCACACACACACACACACACACCCTGAGATCCTGGCGTAGAAATTCCTCGCAACAGGCGATTTCGCCTGGTCGTGTCGGGCGCTGGAACCCTCACAAACCGATCCGGCTTGAGAAATGTCGCAGAAGGAATCGGTCTGCGGCTCTGGTCGTGATTTTCCTCGATGTTGTAATCTGTTCGCGACGTCGGATCTCAGGGGATCATTGCCAGGCCCATCCTGGGCCCAGGATTAGTGGACCGGCGCCCAACCCTCAGAAGGAAGAGAACTGTCCGCATTCACCTCTGACGATGTGCGTGCTGCTTTCAGCCGCGGCTCTTCTCCTCCAGTTCGGCTCCCGGGGGCTGCTCTTGGGCCCCGGGGGCCATCAAACAGAGATCTGGGGCACTGGGAGCGCCGCGGCGGCTGATGGGCCTATTTCCCACCACCACCACCACCAGAGAGGAGGAGGAGGAGGAGGAGGAGGAGGAGGAGGAGGAGGAGGAGGAGAGGAGGAGGAGGAGGAGGAGGAGGAGAGGAGGGAGGAGGAGGAGGAGAAGGAGAGGAGGAGGAGGAGAGGGAGAGGAGGAGGAGGAGGAGGAGGAGGAGGAGGAGGAGGAGGAGGGGTCAGGAGCTCTTGGGCCGCGGATCGAAACACACACAGCTCGCTGGCTGCCTGGAGCTTCTCCCCCGTTGGCTTCACAGGGAGGCGAGCACACCGCTCCCGGGATCGAGAATGGGCGCCGCCAGAGCCCAGGAGAGCCTCCACCAGCAGTACCTCGAGCTGCGGCCCTGGAGCTCCCGAGCCCTTCCCCGCGGGAAGTTTGCAGTCACGGGTCCGTCTTCACAGTGGTTCCGCGGCGCCCGGCAGCGGGCCCCCCCCGGCAGACGAGGAGACGACGCCTCGCTTTCACGGGCCAGATCCTCGGAGCTCTGCACTCTCGACGTCGGCGCTGTTCGCAGGGGCGAGGTCGGGGAACGCGCGAAGGTTTGGGGCCCTCTGCGGCGCCAGATCTGGCCGAAACTGGCGCGTTCCCCCAAAGCGTCGACGGCATCATGTCTGCTTGGCGGGCTCCGGAACCCCTGAACCCAACAATGCTGTCACCTCTCGAACCCTGCACCAAAACGTGCTGCCATCTCTCGGGGGGGCGATTTGAACTTCCGCCGGCCCTCCTCCGGCCTCCGCCCGCGGAGCCGCCGCCGCTGTATGTCGGCCGCCTGCCGCCGACCTGCCGCCGCCTTCCGCCGAGGAAAAGATGGCAACCCCTCCTCCTCCTCCTCCTCCTCCTCCTCCTCCTCCTCCTCCTCCTCCTCCTCCTCCTCCTCCTCCTCCTCCTCCTCCTCCTCCTCCTCCCGATCCTCGGCGGCGGAGGCCCTCTCTCGAACGCCGCGTTTGACGGCAACCGGCCGCAGTGCCTTCCCGGTCGTGCCGGTCACGGCCACGCAGCCGGGCCCCGCCGTGCCCCCCGCGCGCACCTGGGGCAGCAGACACTCGGCCGACACCGTTTCGGCACTGTTTCGACACTTTTCCGGGTGCTCGAAATTATTTGTGGGATGTGGTCTCTACCTGCGATGGGAGGAACAGAACCCTTTGTGAGGTCCCGAACCTGCTCCGACCCCATCTGGGAGGCCCTCCCTCCAGGCCTCGGACAAAAATAGCGAACACTCATGCCACATTCATCTGACGACGCCTCCCCCTCCCCCCAATGCTCAAAGTGGGCGGTGGGCCTGATGAGAGGCACGACGAGGACGCGAAGGGGCCGTGGGCGCCCCGTTCGGAGCTTCTCGAGCGGGACGCGGCCAACGAGAGCGGCGCCAAGGAGGGGCCGAGGATCGGGCCAGGCGAGAGGGTGCGATAGCCACGGGGGTGTTTGAGGACCAGCTCACGTAGCTGATTATTATCCCGGCGCCTCCCGGCGCCAGAGGCGGCCGTGTATCGAGGAAGGGGCCCCTCGGTGGGGCCGAGACCAGCTGCATGCAGCAGACTTCGTACCCCCCCCCCTTTTCCCAATCCCCCCCGTTCGTCCGGCCCGAGGGGAGGCAGGGATGCAGGGATAGCCTTGGGAAGGCTGCCCATCTCTACCTGGCCATCGCTCGGACGTCCATGCCCTGTGTTTTTGTTCGGTTTCCTGTGTAGCTTCTTCGCCAAATGCTCAACGACGCTCCTCGACGACCCTCGCCGAGAAAAAATGCACAGGTCCGAGCGATGCCAGGACTACTGTGTGGGTGGACTGTGCCCATGGCGCGCCGCCGAGGGGGATAGCCTTGGGCCTTGGGAAGGTTGCCCATCTCTACAATCAAAAACCCTAATAAGGACGCGCGGTAAGGACGCAAGACCCTTGGAAGCCGAATTTAGGATTTTTGGGGTGGCGGACGACGAAAACCCCAACCGAGGACGCAAGAGCAAGGAAGAGCAAGGACGCAAGGGTAGCCTGAGCAAAGTCGCGCGTCCTCATTCGGGTTTTTGCCTCTCCTGTGCGGGTGCACTGTGCCCACGGCGCGCCGCCGCGGGGGAGCCCAGGCCGGGGCGTGCCGCCGCCGGAGCGGCGCCGCGCCGGCGTCCGCGGGGGCCGGCGCGGGGAGGAGTGCACTCGGCACGCGGAGGGGCTCCCGACGGCGGCGCGGCATCGGAGCAGGCTGCTCTCCCAGGAGAGCCGACGCCGGAGACGTTGTCCAGTGCGGGGCCCCTGGAGAGTCCTCGGCCCCTTCCCCAGGACTGGCTCTGCACATCCCGAGTCCTTCGTTCACGGCCCCGGGGCCCGGCGAGGGCCCCAGGAGCTAGCAGAAGAAGAAGAAGAAGAAGACACGGTATAACCACCAACTTTCGACGGTCCGCGCGGATTTCGTGGATCTGCGCTGGACCCCCCTCCCTGGCGCGCGGAGCGCGCCAGGGGCGGCGCCGGAGGCGCCGCCAGGGGGGCCCAGCGCAGATCCAAGAAATCCGCGCGGAGCTCCAAGAGTGTATAGGTTTATGGCGTTTTGGCTTCTTCGAAGAGCCCGAAACAACGGCAAGAAACCTCCGTCTCGGTTCTCTTTCCATGCGCTGGATCTCGGGGTTCCCTGGGGATTGTTTTAACCGACCGCTATCCCCATGAACGTGGCCTGGGCCCCAGTGGCCGAGTGACCACCTAGTTGGGGATACAGGCCGTTCCATTCGGGTTTCGAGGCGCGTGTGTCCCTAGCTGGGGTGCAAGGGTGCGGGGGTCTGGATGGTGATGGGGATGAGGATCGGTTAAATGATGCCAAAGTCCCTCCCGAGCACCAGCGCGGCCGCGAACAGCGAGGCGCCGAGGGCGGCGGCGGGCCCCCGCGGAGGGGGCCTCGCCATATGGAGGCGGGCCAGGCCGAGGCCGGGAATCCTCGCCGAAGACCGGGAGGGGGCAACCTGAGAGCCGCAACCTGGCCTGCAGCGAGAGCCGTCGGGGGGGTAGGAGGAGGAGGAGGAGGAGGAGGAGGAGGAGGAGG
>CAUYUJ010013102.1:212500-250189 GCA_963575745.1 Prorocentrum cordatum | reverse complement strand
CGAAGCTCCATCCTCTCTCATTAATAACAATTCCATTTGAAGAAAGGAGTAGATGACCCAGGGGGGGCCGCAAGCGCAAGGCCGTTTAAAATTCTATGGGGGGACGTCATTCGTGCTTCGGTTGTTGTTGGGGCCTTGGTGCGGCGTTCGGAGAAATGTTGCCGAGCCTGTATAGTGTCAGTTTGACCTTCGGCAGGAGTGAGTACACTCCCAGCTGTGGTCTGCCGACGAGTGTCTTGTAATACTTGGCTCAACTGTCTGTCACTGTTCCGTCCTACTCGCACTGCCCTTTGGAATTCATTCCTAAGTTAGCCAACAACAGATTACGTTCCACTTTAATGCCGTTTACTTCATAGCCTAACCGTCGTTTCAATCAGATGCCAGACAGGCCAGACTGAAGAGGCCAGCCTCTGCCGTTTCAGTGGACTCATCACCAGGCCAACCAGTACAGTCTGAGCCAGCCTAGTCAGCGGCGGCACCAACTTTGTAGGTCCGATTCTACGCAACTCAAGCATGCCCTAGTTCCAAACCCACAGTTGCACGACGTCAGCCTCGTCAGCAATTGGGCGGGAACGTATGAGTTGTATGGGTACGGTAGGAGCCAGTGGGGATTGGAGTGGAGGGGCCTATGATTACAAACAGCGGCCGAATACCCCATCGGCCATTACGGCCAGAGAAACTGTAACACACGATGTGCAGGCCAGCTGACACGCCGTTCGCTTTTTAGCGCAGCCTGCCTGCATGTACTTGCGAGCGTAATTCTTTCACTCTGATTCGGATAATTCCCCAACGTCGATGTTTTAAGTTATCATTGTATTGCCACTGGTCACCCCTCCTCCTTCGCAAGCTGCTCGCTCAATAATTCTGCGCCCTCACGGGCGCTTCGCCTTGTACCTATTCGATCTGCCTCACGTTCCTCTGCACTGACCCGCCGCCTTAACTTCTTGCCACTCGCACCTAGGCCGGATAGCACCTGGATTGTTTTCATCCAGGAACGCTACAAGCACAGCAACGAGCAACCTTTTCTGTCTTCCCCGGGTAACGGTCGTTACCAAAGGGGGGGGTCCGGGCGGAAGGGTAACGGTAACGGGCGGCCACGGGGTGCACCCGCCAGGGTGCGCCCGCGCCATCGGCCCCTCAATCGCCTGTGTGCACCACAACGTACAGGGGGGGTCCAGACCCCCCCCCCCCAATACGATCGTTGGCTTTACCCGGGGACCGGCGAGGTTCGGCCTGGGTAGTGAGCGCTACCCTGGGGAGGAGACACAATGCTCACTGAGAGCCCGCCCAACGCAAACAAAAATTATCCCAGTGCGACCCTACCTAGGAGTTGGAACCCCTAGGAAAATAGCATTAGTGGTAACAGTAACGCTAAGCTAAAGCTAAGCTAAAGCTAAGCTAAAGCTAAGCTAAAGCTAAGCTAAAGCTAAGTTAAAGCTAAGCTACAGCTGAGCTACAGCTAAGCTGAAGCTGAGCAACAGCTAAGCTAAAGCTAAGATACAGCTAAGCTAAAGATAAGCTAAAGCTAAGCTACAGCTAAGCTAAAGCTAAGCTAAAGCTAAGCTAACGCTAAACTAAAGCTAAGCAAACGCTAAGCTACAGCTAAGCTCAAGCTAAGCTAAAGCTAAGCTAAAGCTAAGCTAAAACTAAGCTAAAGCTAAGCTAAACGCTAAGCGAAAAGCTAAGCGAAACGCTAAGCTAAAGCTAAGCTACAGCTAAGCTAAAGCTAAGCTAAAGCTAAGCTAAAGCTAAAGCTAAAGCTAAAGCTAAAGCTAAAGCTCCCAGGGGACTGGGGGGAACCGCTCCCAGGGGACTGGGGGAACCGCCCGGGGCGTGTTCCACTGCCCAGCCCCGTTTAAGCTAAGAGAGTAAGAACCCTTCTAGGCAGAGCCTAGGTAGGGAAAAAGCAGGAGGAGGACTTGAGGTCATATGGCTTGGGGCGCCTTCACCCCGTCAGTGGGCCCAGCTCCCTGGTGTCACCACCCTGGAGGGCACGGTGGCCCGACGGAACAAAGTCGTCTGGTGTGAGGCGCGCCTGGGATGAATACATCGGGGGTTGGAGCAGGAGGAGGAGGAGGAGGAGGACGAGGAGGACGAGGAGGAGAAGGAGGAGGAGGAGGAGGAGGAGGAGGAGTTGAGGAGGTAGGAGGAGGAAAGGAGGAGTCGGCGTTGGTTGGTTGTAATAGGAGGAGGAGGAGGGGGAGGAGGAGGAGGAGGAGGAGGAGGAGGAGGAGGAGGAGGAGGAGGAGGAGGACCCGCGCCGGTGCTCGGGCCGCCCGGAGGCCGCCGCGCAGACCCGCCGCTCGGGCCCCCCCGGGGGGCCGGCGGAGCGGCCGCCTCGCCGGGAGGGCGGCGCGCTTGTGGATGGCGGCCAGGTCCGTGGCTCCTCCAGTGGGGTGCTCGCTCGGGGGACCTTGCTGAAGTCACTCGCTCCACTCGCGCGCCGATGCTGCGCCGAAGCCGAGCCGGAGCAGAGTCGAGCCGGAGGAGAGCTGGAGCCAAACTGGACCAGAAGGGGTCCGTTCGGCGGGCCCCAGGAAGGTCCCCCATACGAACACCTGTCGCCGCGCCCCTTGTTCTCGACGCCCCCCAAGTGGACGACGCCGACACCAAGGCAAACCCACGGCAAACCCTGAGTCCCGCGCCCCAGCAGACGACGCCGGCACCGCGGCAACCCCCACGGCGAGCCCACCTCGTCCGAGGCGGCGTTTGCCCTAGTGGCCGCGGCGCCACCTGGCGCGGCGACAGAGTCTGTCAATCAAACAGAGTAGTGGATCCGGCGCAGGGTGGCGAGGGCGAGGCCGTCTTCGTCTTCGTCGCCGCCGTCGCCTTCGGCGGGCGGCGCCGTCGCTTCCTCGGAGGTTGTCACGGGCGGCCGTGAGCGGCCGAAAGGCCGCCGATGGGGGCGCCACTGGAAGGGAAACCAAAAGATACCGATACCGCTACTCTTACGTCGGGCCAGTCCCTCTACAGGGAGATTCTCGACGAGAAATAAATTATCCCAGTGCGACCCTGCCTAGGAGTTGGAGCCCCTAGGAAAGCAGCATTAGTAGTAGCAGTAAAGCTAAACTAAAGTTAAGCTACAGCTAAGCTACAGCTAAGCTAAAGCTAAGCTAAAGCTAAGCTAAAGCTAAGCTAAAGCTAAGCTAAAGCTAAGCTAAATCTAAGCTAAAGCTAAGCTAAAGCTAAGCTACAGCTGAGCTACAGCTAAGCTACAGCTAAGCTAAAGCTAAGCTAAAGCTACAGCTAAAGCTAAAACTAAGCTGAAACTAAGCTGAAGCTAAGCTAAAGCTAAGCTAACGCTAAGCTAACGCTAAGCTGAAGCTAAGCTAAAGCTAAGCCAACGCTAAACTAAAGCTAAGCTAAAGCTAGCTAAAGCTAAGCTAAAGCTAAGCTGAAGCTAAGCTGAAGCTAAGCTAAAGCTAAGCTAAAGCTAAGCTAAAGCTAAGCTAAAGGTAAGCTAAAGCTAAGCTAAAGCTAAGCTAACGCTAAGCTAAAGCTAAGCTAAAGCTAAGCCAAAGCTAAAGCTAAAGCTAAAGCTCCCAGGGGACAGGGGGAACCGCGGGGCGGGGACTGGGGGAACCGCCCGGGCGGTGTGCACTGCCCGGCCCCTTTAAGCTAAGAGAGTAAGAACCCTTCTAGGCAGAGGCTAGGTAAGGAAAAATACCCCCCAAATACTACCAACATGGCAAACAAATGCTCAAAAAAACGTCCCCAGACTATTTTTGGACTGTTGTTTGATTATGTTCGGTGTATTTTTTATTATTAGTCGAAAATCCCCGTGGGGGACAGGCCCGACTTAACGCTACTCCCCGGACCTCTCTCGGGGTGCGTTCTGACCAGATGGCCGAAACGAAGCTGGCGGTGGCGACGGCCGCCTCCCCGAAGGGCCAAGAAGGGCAAGGACGAGGCAAAGGGTAGTGGTATGGGTACCTCCGAATTTCACCATAAAATGGGGATGCCCTAATTTTCTGGGTGGTCTGACTTGAGCTGTCTTGGAGAGTTCCGCGGGGTCTGGGCAAAAGGCCGCCCTTTCATGGCCTGTCTGGGGGGGGGGGGTCCAAAACTGCTCGTCTGGGAGGGTTGTGACCCCTCCATGTCATTACGAATTCCGGAGTAAGGACGCAAAACATCCTTCAAGAACACAAGACCCTCCGCGGGCCAAACTGAAGAACAGTCGATGGGTACCCTCCCCCAGGATGCACGATAACATCCAACACATACGAAGAACATCCTTCCCGACGCGACCTCGATCTTACACCTCGGTCCGACCGTACCTGCTCCTCCTCGGAGCTGGAGGGAGGAGGGCGACGAGGACGACGCTGGCCTCGTCTTCGCCGCCGCCGTCGCCTTCGGTGGGCGCACCTCTCCCGAGGCCCTCCTCCTCGCCAGCGGCCGAGGACGGCCCAGGAGGAGGCTGGAGCCAGGATGGGCTCCAGGTGAGGCGCCTGCCGCCGCCTGCGAGTCGGACGACGACGACGACGACGACGACAATGACGACGACGACTACGACGACGACAAAGGCCAGGACGAAGGCCAGGGCGACGGGGGCGAGGCGGGCGAGGAGGGGGGAGGAGGCAGAGCAACGAGCGACACGAGAACGACGAGGCGAAGGCTTCGCACTGCCGCCGGCGAGGGGCGAGCGGCCTCGGGGCGACGGGGGGGGTCCGCAGCGGCGGCGGCGGGCTGCCCAGCGGAGGCCGAGCTCGGCCGAGGGCCGAGGGTCTCGGCCGGGGGCCGCGGCCACGCTCTGTGGCCGCACGCGGCGCGTCGTAGGCGGGGCCGCGGCACGATCCGACGGGGCGACGAGAGCGCGTTGCCCCCGCTGCGGGCTGCACAGCGCCCCCTCCTCCCCCCCTCCTCTTTCTCCTCCTCCTCCCTCCTCCTCCGCCTCCTCCTCCCCCTCCTCCTCCTCCTCCTCCTCCTCCTCCTCCTCCTCCTCCTCCTCCTCCTCCTCCCCTCCTCCTCCTCCTCCTCCTCCTCCTCTTCCTCCTCCTCCACCTCCTCCTCCTCCTCCTCCTCCTCCTCCTCCTCCTCCTCCTCCTCCTCCTCCCTCCTCCTCCTCCTCCTCCTCCTCCTCCTCCTCCTCCTCCTCCTCCTCCTCCTCCTCCTCCTCCTCCTCCTCCTCCTCCTCCCCCTCCTCCCCTCAGGTGGGGTCAGAGCAGACGGGGTCCGAGGATCGCGCCGCGTCGCCAATGCATCGGCCCGATGCGCCGGCGATGCGCTGGCGATGCACTAGCGACGCGGGCGATGCGTCGGCGACGTCGGCGGTGCATTGGCGATGCATTGGGCTCCGCATCGAGCCACTTCGCCGATGCATCGGCGATGCGGCGCGATCCTCCGACCCCATCTGCTCCGACCCCCTCCAGGAGGCCTAGAATGCAGCACTGCGCGCCTCCAAGAAGCTACGAGGGGCGTCACCGTGGTACAGCTGATCGCAGGCGTAAGGCGTCTCTCCGCTGGACCTCCCTGGAGCTCACGCGAGTGCTGACGGCTGTGGAGTTGGCAGCGCTCAGGGAGAGAAGTCATGCTCCGGGTCTGCGAGAGGCCCCACTCCGCCGATATGCAAGGAGCTCACGGAAGTGCCGACGGTTGCGCAGTTGGCAGCGCCCAGGCAGGGAAACATTATCGTTTGGCTTTGCGCACGGCCGCGTTTCACAGGAACGACCTCCGAGCAGCCCACGATAATGGCGACGGTTCCGCGGTTGGCAGCGCCCCAGGCTGCGAGGCCGCATGTGGATCTGCGTATTTAGGACGCCCCTCTGCTGGATCTCCCAGGAGCCCACGACTGTGGCGACAATAGAGGCCTCCTAGATGAGGCCGGAAGTAGATGGGGTTGGAGGATCGCGCCGCATCGGCGATACATCGGCGATGCATCGATGAGGCATCGGTGATGCACCGGCGATGTATCGTCGACGTGGGCGACGCATCGGCGCCGTCGACGTGAAACAAATCGGGCTACACACCCAGCCGCATCGGCGGTGCATCGGCGGTGCGGCGCGATCTGCCGACCCCATCTACTCCGACCCCTTCCAGGAGGCCTAGAGATAGGTGTGCAGCTGCCAGCACCCAGGGATGGCGAAGGGGGTACAGAGGAACAGGCTAGGAGGAAGCGAGGAGGCGACGAGACAGAGGGGAGGCGGGAGGCGGCAGCGAGGAGGAAGCGAGGACGAGGGGAGGGAGCGATGACTCAAACAGTGCATGCTCCACCTCGAGGCGCAAGAAGGAGCGTAACCAAACTGTCGGTACAACAAAGGTGTGATTTCAACGATGTCTGCAGTGACCTGAGCCTCATCAGGACGGGAGAGGAACAGCATCATCATGAAGCGAGGACGAGGGGAGGGAGAGGGGGAGGACGGGAGAGGAACAGCAGTGCCCCAGCCAGAAACAGTAATCGGGACAGCGGTGACTTGAGGGGCAGCACGCTCGTGATCAATGAGCTCTTGCCGTCTCGCATGTTCGATGTCGGTGGACATGCGAGGCTTCAGTATGGCAGCGAGATAAGTCACGAGAGCCCCGAGAAACGCCCAGAATTGAAGGGGCCAAACGAGAGCCTAGAATGTGCCCCAAAGAACACCTCAGGAGAGCCCTAGGGTAACCCCGAGGGGTGGGCGCCCCCATTCGTTCTTGTCTTCCAAGGCGTGCAGCTCCGAGAGCACCCTCTCACGCATCAGACGGCACCAGGGGGGTCCAATCGCGATGCCGAAGAGGGCATGCGTGAGACGACGCCAGGAAGGATTGCTTGAGTGAGTGCGTGGGTGAGCGAGTGAGTCTCAAGACGATGTCTTGCCTGTCTGCGGACCTGCCTGCTGCCGCTTGGACGTCCATTCCCCGTGCACTGCTCGGCTTCGTGCGTGCTCTCTGTGCTCGATGGCCCACGATGCTCCTCGATGGTCCTCGCCGAGGGCAGGATGCACACGCCCTCCGCCGGCCACGCGCAGGAGCGCGGCCATCGTGCAGGAGCGACACCCGGGCGCGCAGCTTGCTCAACCGTCGCGCGCGACGCGGTCGTGGCGGCCGGCGGGGTCCGGGTGGGCCTTCTCCCTGGGGGGAGGGGCCTAATGGCAACCGACGCTGCGCCTGGGAGCAGGCACTCGGGGCAGGTGCCTATGCGTGAAGAGGGAGCCTGGGGGGACGCCTAGGGAAAGTCTTCCGTCCCGGTCAAGTGAGGCCTCCCCCCTCCCCCCGCGCCCAACGAAAGCCGCGCACCAAGGGTCAACTATATGTGGCCGTTGCTTAGACTTCCTATGTTTCCTCATGGTAGGGCCCGGCCTGGTCTGGCAGACGCTAGACCTAGGTCGGACATGTCCCCCTACAGGTTGATTTGGGGCAACAAATAAAACAATAGTCAACACATGCGCAACAAAATAGCAAAAAGCAGTGGAAACATCGCCCCCAGACTATGTTTATTTTTTTGAATACCCCTCCTGTAGGGGGGCAGGCCCGACTTCATGCTACACCACGGTCGCGAGCCCCCTCTTCATAGGCCCCGGGCCGGAGGGAGGGGCTGGGGAGAGGGAGCCGGGGAGCAGAGGGGAGGAAAGAAGGACCCAGCTGCACGGAGTGGGAGGAGGGAGGAAGCATGAGACAGGGGAGCAAAAAGAGCGGCAGAGGGGCTGATGTTGCTTGTGCCTCTCTTGGCATCTCCCAGAGGCCCGAGCCTTTCTTCCTCCTCAATATCCTCCTCGGCCGCCTCGGCCCTGAACAACTGCCCCTGGACCTCTCCTGCAGCGCGCCCTGACCGAAACTTCGAGGCGTCGCAGCCGTGGCGACGAGGGCGCCATCGCAGACCAAACCAATAGCGACAATGTAACGCCGAGCCCATCCTCCTTGATGGTGTCGCGAGATTTGTTGAGGTATCCCTCGAGGTCCTCGGAGGTCCCAGTAAGCAACTAGAGGCCCCAAGAAGCCCCAAAAGGACAAGACAGGTCTGAAAACGTCGACCCTTTTGAAGTCTCCTCGGGTCCCCGGATGTCTCAGGAGGCACCCGAAGGACCCCAGAAGCACCCCAAAGCCCAAAACGAAACACAGGCAGCCAAAAGACCCTCCTCCTCCTCCTCCTCCTCCTCAGCAGCAGCAGCATCACCACCACCGCCATCATCATCATCATCATCATCATCATCATCATCATCATCATCATCATCATCATCATCATCATCATCATCATCATCATCATCATCGTCATCGTCATCGTCATCGTCATCGTCATCATCATCATCATCAACATCATCATCAACATCATCACCATCATCATCATCAGCAGCACCATCATCATCACCATCACCATCACCATCACCATCGCCATCACCATCACCATCACCATCACCATCACCATCACCATCATCAGCAGCATCAGCATCATCATCAGCATCAGCAGCAGCATCGTCATCATCATCATCAGCATCATGATCAGCATCATCATCATCAGCATCATCAACATCATCATATTGATCTTCAGCTCCATCTTCATCATCATCCGCCTCCTCCTTCTGCTCCTCCTCCTCCTCATCCTCATTCTCTTCCTCCTCCTCCTCCTCATATTCCTCCTCCTCCTCCTCCTATTCCTCCTCCTCCGTCTCCCCACCCCCAGACCTCCAATGTCCTGATCTGCTCAATACGCAAACCCTGGACCTTTCAACCCCGTCGCGGGTACGTGTTTCATCCCGCATCTTTGCAGCTCCCGGGGCCCCAATGACAGAGCCCTGCCGCGCACCCAGGGGGGTACACGCGAGAAGAGACGGTCTCGATCGGGCATGCCCCAGAAACATCCTCCTCACCCTCCTCCTGCTGCTTCTCCTCCTCCTCCTCCTCCTGATCCTCTTTCTCCTCCTCCACCTCCTCCTCCTCCTCCTCCTCCTCGTCCCCATCCCCCCTCTCATCTCTTCTAGGAGGATGAGGAAGATGAGGCTCGAGGAGGCTCGCCCTGGGCGGAGGGTCCTCTGTAGGCGTTGCAAACCACCAGCCGGTGGCGTGCCGGGATCGGCGTCGCCGTGGGGTCCGTGGCCTCCCGGACGCCGCACGGCACCGACGGGAGGCATTGAAAACACAGCCTGAAGTGTGATGTGGACCAGAAAACAAACGACATCACCCCACCTACGGCCCAAAGGGCCTTAGCGTATACAAGGAGATCTGGCGTGAGTGTTTGCGTGGCATACGCTACGGCCCCCGACGGGCTGTAGCGCAACCTGGAGCGCCGTAGGTGGGGTGGTGCCGATAGTTTTAATCAACGATGCAGAAGGGTGCACAGACTGTACAGATAAACGCCCTCGCCAAGAGGGACGCGCAGCCCCCTGACACGAACCGAACGAATCAAAAACATGGAGCGCGTGGAATGAAGAGAGAGGGGGGGCAGCATAACATGAGGGAGGCTTCGTGGCCCTGGCCATGACGTCCCCCACACCCCCCGCCCTCACCCCCTCATCGAGCCCCCGACGTGCGACGAACCCTTTGTCAGCCTGACGAGAAAACGAGCTCCAGGGGAGCTAGTGCGCTCGAGGCCCCAGGCCCTCATGAGTGCCACAGAGGGCCTCCGGAGACCTTCTGCGGGAGACACCTCCGCACGGAGGCTTCCAGCCTGAGTGCTTCCTCCCCGGGAAAATCCCCCGAGGGCTCAGTGGCCCTCCTCCTCCTCCTCCTCCTCCTCCTCCTCCTCCTCCTCCTCCTCCTCCTCCTCCCCCCTCTCCTCCTTCCCCTCCTCCTCCCCTTCCTCCTCAACCTCCTCCTCCTCCTCCTCCTCCTTCTCCTCCTCCTCCTCCTCCTCCTCCTCCTCGTCTTCCTCCGAAAGAGCGGGGCAACGCCAAGGGGGGTCACAACCAAGGGGTCCCCACTTCCTCGCGATAAAGGCCGATTGCTGGAGGAGGTGGGCCCCCAAGAACACGCAAGGGTCCCTTCCAAAACGACCCCAGAGGCCCAAAACCTCGTTGAGCTTCGAGCCTGGCACCTCGATGTCCATCCAAGGCGAACTGGTGACCCCCCTACGTGTGACCCTCCTCGACAATGCCCGAATAGACGCTTCCATTGGTGAGCCAGGGATCAAACATGGGCTGGAAACGTCCGCAAACCTCGGTCCCATCGATGCCCCTCATTCTTCTCAGCCTCTCCCGAAGCCCCCGGTATCATGACTTGTTCGATGCGCGCGCCCCGTACCTCCTGGTCGAACGCGACCAGGTGGCCGAACACCTTGACCCCCCGGCTCGCGGGCAGCGATGGGGGGCCTGCGAACGAGGCAGCGGGGCTTCATTGTGGACGGCCTTGGGTTATTCTTAAGAGGCCACGCGGCGCGAGGCCTGGGGGGCGGGGCGGCTGTGTCCAAACGTCCAGGATACGGAGAACCCGTGGGCTATGTTCAACCGCCGTCCACTGCAGATTGTTTAGCCCGACCCACGAGCTTGACTCACGGGCGACAGAGCGCCAGGAGTCGGTCGCCCAGGCGATCATCGCCGCATTGACCCCTCAGATCCAGACGTTGCCGGCGACAGGGAGGGCGGGGGGTTCGTCTGATCCGCCGCCGGCACTTGTCCATTGCTTGGCGTAATAATTCACGCCCAGGGCACGGAAATCTTCGCGGTCCATAGGTCAACCCCACCCTTTGCGCTGACATGAGAGGACACACTGGATAACGAAGGTGCGTTCCACGATGATGTTGCGCGTCCGCGGCCCGTCGGCCCCCCCCCGGGAAGATGGGGCGGGCCCTGGGCATCGGCTTCGAAGGAGGAAGCCTGGGAAGCCAGAGACGACCTTTGCCCCCGCGTACTTCTCGAACCACTGCTGCGGTCAGCACGTCGACGGGCGCGCCTGCAAGCTGAGAAGCACGACGCCGCGCGCCGTGGTCCACGAAGCCGCGGCGCTTGCAATGATCGCCCGCCACCGCGCGCAAAGGAACCCGAAACTCAATCGCCTTCTCGACCAGGGTGCGCAGGATAAGGGTTGCCTCTCCCGTTTGGTGGCCAGGGCGGATGGCGAACTGGGTCGGCGAGGTCGGCCCGCTGATCGACTCCCCCAACGCAAGGAAACTCGCCGATCAGCCTACCACCGCGCCAACGACACCGCCAGGGGGGGGCCTAGTCTTGATCGACAAAGGGTATCTTCTCAAACAGGCGCACGCCATGCTCATCCTAACCCTAGGGGGAGCGCCCGCAGCGAGACCATTGAGTACCCTGAGGTCAAGAAGAGACGCTATCAAACACATCCAAAGCGCCAGGAGGGCACATCAAAAACATCCGAAGCGCCCGTGAGCAAGTCCACGACCAGCACCTCCCCCTGGGGCAATATTTACCCGTCTTCATCTTGAAGATGGCCGCGCGGACCCTCGAATCTACAATTGCGCCCCGCGGCCGATGAATTATCGCGGCCCCGACGACGGTGCAAAAAGTCGGGGATGGGGCGGACGTCTCTAGGAAGGTGCCGCTCGCTGAAAAAAGCATCGGCGATATTCAAACTCTCTTCGGGGTTCGAGTTGGCAGCGCCCCGCTAATTCAGCGCGATGCCCTGCCAGGTCGCCACAGGGGTGTTCTTCTCGGAGCGGCCTTCAGTAAGATGCCGCGCGCGCTCGCGCGCCGGCCTAATCTGTCGTCTCGTTCGCGCCTCAGCCATGCAATAAACGTGTCTACCTTTGGGATGTCCGGCGAGTCGTCGTAAGTTTTGAGTTTCCGTCAGTTCCTTCGGGGCGGGTTCGCCCAGGGGGGTCCTGGGGGGGCCCTCTCCCCGAGCTGGTCGGCGGCGGTCGCGACAGCTGCGGCCGCGCCGGCAAGGGGGGGGAGAGGGCGCCCCTAGGCGTCGGCAAGGGGGCGGAAGGTGACCTCGAGCGCCCCAACTTCGGGGGGGGGATGGGGCGGCTTCGGGGGCGGCGTCGAAGTCGTTCACGGGCGGGGGGCAGGGGGTGGGGCAACGGTCCTCGGACGAGGCCATGGCGAATTTCGGCGGGAGGGCTCGGGTTATCCCCTCCTCTCCCGCGGGGGCCCCCGAGGTGCCCAGGCGCCCCTGCCGCGTCTCTCCGGGCCAGGCAAGCCAAGCGCGCGGTTGGCAGACGAAACGCGGGCGGGTGCGTCGGGGGCGAGCGTCTCCGCCCCGCCTTCGCGAGAGAGGAGGTTCACCGCGGCGTTGCCCGCGGCGCGGGCGCGGCCATTGCGCCATTCAGGTGGGCGGACTCGATGGCGCTTGCGCACGCGCGCACGCGCGCGCCGCCAGAGGGCCCGCAGCGCAGCCACCAAATTCAAATCGGGGCGAGCACGCCACCGGCCCCGCGCAACCCGCGCAACAATCTGCTGAACGCAACGGGGGTCGAACAATACCTTTTAACTCAGCCTGAAGAGGGGCGGGCCAGATATCTGGAGGGGGAGCGCCCTGGTACAGCACTCAAATGAAAGCCTGGATTGGGGTCGGCAACTCGGCTGAGTTGTTCGACTCTCTGCGCGCGACGCGGAGAGGGGGTCGCCGGGCCCTGCGCGCGCGAGGCCGCGCGCCCGCGCGGGCGGGCGGGGGCCAGCAGCCGGCCTCGCCGTCGCGAAAAAAGGCAAAACCCCGATATCGCGCGGTCTATGTCCAGGGAATCGCCGGGTAATTTCGACGCTCGGCAAGGTCGGAACATTGCCTGCTGATGGGTTTCGGCGGGAGCGGGTGGGCCATCGCGTCGACCGTTCAGTTGCTGGCGGGATCCTGGACCGTGGTCTCGAACTGCACGGGCGCGCGGCCCGAAGTCGTCGCCGTCGAAAGCGCCGCTCCGCGCGCGAGGCAGGGTGGTGGGAAATTCCTAGTGGGCACGTAGTCTGATGGCTTCGGGCTACGTCGCTCACATAGGTCGGGGAAGTGCGCGCAGCGACCGCGCCGACACCAGCGGGGCGCGTTTTCCGCCCGAAGGTTCCGATCGTTCACAACCAGGCAGGAACATATTCCAAGCTTCCCGAGCAAGATTCCCCAGGCGGGGAGGGTCGCCAGGAGGACAGACATAGGACCCCGAAGAAAGGAGGAACAATATCAGGATTGGCGGCGGAGCCCACATGAGCTTTGGCGCCCGTGCCTATGATCACCATCGCGTCGCTGGAGACTGACAGGACGCGTTTACGGATCTCCGCGAAGCTCTCGCGCAGTGACTTCCAATCCTCCGGAGGGCGTAGGTGGGCGGATCCCGCGAGCGCGCGACCGAATTCGGCGCGGCGATAGGAGGCGCCTACGTAGCGTGATCCCCAACCGCAGCTTTCTACCTCCCAGCCGCAATCACGGCGGATGATAACCGCGCGCTGCCTGTCCTTCCCACGATGGGGGCCACGAGCGCAAGATGTCCATCGACGTGCCCCGTAGGTTCAAAGCACGCGCCAAGGCGAACCCTTCTCGACATCAGGAACTCACTGCGGCATCCCCGTCAGCGGGATGACCCGCGCACTCCATAGCGAAGTGCGCGATTGATCCAGGAACCGACGACGTCGCCATCATCTGAGGGAGAGGGAAGGTGAGCCTCAGGGTTGAACGGCAGCCTGGATCTCGGGCAGGAAGGCCTCCAGCTTCAAGAACAGGTTGATGTCTGCCACGAAGGCGGCCGCTGCCGGTGCTATCTTCATATTGTGAGAGACTCGGCAGCAGTCGGACAGCTAGCTCCGGCCCGCTCCGTGCCGGTTGTCTGGCAGCCGATCGGAAGGAACACCTCCTCGCCCCTGTCACTTCACGTTTAAAGTAACAGCGGAATCGCGGTCCGAGCGGCCCGGGAAGCAGGCCCGAACGACGGCGGGGCGGGGGGAGCTGCGCCGACTTGACTTGCATTTTCGAGACGCCTATCTCCCAGCCGAGCTCGTCGATGCCATGCCGCGGAGTAATGCGTCTGGTGGCGCGCAAGCGCCCTCCGTCGAACTAGAGCACCTGCCGCATCTGGTCCGAGCTGGCGAACAGCACTCGCGCCCTCTCGCAGCAAGAACCCGTCGGGGCGATCTTTTGATGCAGTATTCTCTTGCCTGCAATTTCCGAGCGCGTCTTTCCGACGAGCTCGCATTTGACGCCCCCCCCCCCCCCCCCCAAACGCGCAACATTGCGTCTGCCCACGGGGGCGGAGGCGGCCGTCGACGCGGATGACAGGGCGGCAGAGTCCGCGGCGGAGAGGGGAGCGGAGAAGTAGGACAAGTGCGAGGCTGGCGCGGCACATCCACTGCGCGCAGGTTCTAAGGCGGAGAAACGGTTCTCGAAGGTCACTTGTCTTGGCACGACAGCTGAAACGGACATCTTGACAGTGGTAAGCCCGCCCTGCATATCAGTGTCATTTGCCTCCTGCGGTACTGCGGCTTCCTCGATCATGCCACCCATAGCTCTGAGCGGCCTCGTCCGAGCTTCATCCAAGCCTTCGCAATTGCGCGGGGATCGTGCGGCGGTCGCTGTGCTGGCAACCGTCGCGGCTCAGCTGGATGCCCTTGTAGTTCAGCCGGTGGTCCACGGAGCTCTGCTGGTGGTCCTCGCACGTTGCCGGTGGCCATCGTAGGTCATCTGGTGGTTCAGGTAACGCAGCTGGTGGCCCCCGTTGCCCTGCTTGTGGCCCCCGTGGCTCAGCTTGCAGTCCTCGTAACGCAGCTTGCGGCTTTCGTAGCTGTGCCTGTGGCCCTCGTAGCACAGCTTGTGGTCCACGAAGGATCGCTGGTTGCCCTACCAGTGGCCGTAACATGTCTGCCCGTTCCCCTCGAAGCTTGGGATGTGGCCCTCGTAAGTTTCCAGGTGGGCCTCGTGGCTTTGCCAATTGCTCTTGAAGTCCTGCTCGTGGCCATCGTTGCTCAGCTGGCGGCTCTGGTAGCTCACCTGGCGGTCCCCGTACCTCTGCTTGTGGCCATGGTCGCTCAAGTGGCGGCACTCGTGGCTCAGCTGGTGGCCCGTGGTCCTCGTGGCCCCGCTCGTGGTGCCCGAAGTCTTCTGGTTGCCCTGGTAGCTCTTTTGGTGGCAGTAGTAGCTGCTGCTGTCCACGCAGCCCGAGCTGTGCGCGTGTCACTCGCGACTGTCCCGCCTGCTCCTGCCTCTCTCGCTGCACCGCCTCCTTTGCCGTCTGTCGCGCCCTCTCCTCCTTCTCAACCTGCACACTGGCGGCCCTCCCCCGTGCTGTCTTTCCCCCCTCCATATTGCGTTCGTCCTCCTTTTCGTCCTCCACGTAGATTTTCTACTCCTCGTCCTCGGCTGCCATCTCTCCCCCCCGCACTTCCTCTGTGCCCACGTGTCTTGGGCCAGCAGCGCGACGAAGTACTTCTTGTGGATCCGCGCAGCGCCCTCGCAGGCACGCATCACGCACCAGCCCCTGCAAACCCGACCTAATCGCACGGGAGGGTCGAGGTGTAGCCAGTGAGCCAAAGCGTCTGGCGGTTGCGACCAGGTAGTGGTCCTCCTCTATCTGATGTACGTTCTGCGCCCGCGCGTCGTCATTTTCTCGGTCTCCTCGACCAACTCCTCCATTTCCACCGCCGCGGGGACGCCCTCCGCAATCGTCCCCACTGTCGCCTCCACGCTGACAGGGCCTCCTCCTGCACCTCCTCGCCATCCTCCCTCACCTCCTCTGCCTCCTCGCTGGTGACGTCCGCTTGGTGCGAAAGCTGCAGATAGTGGCCCTCCTCGTCTTCGAGCTCCTAGGAAGGTGGCCTGCTGGCGCACGGTGTTCCGCGCCTCCCGAGGAGGTTCCTGGCCCCGTGTCTGCGCGCGTCGTCACGCGCGGCGTCGCCCCGGTCGTCGTGCTTTGAACCCCAGTACTGGGCTCACTCCCAACGAGCATGCGTGTCCCCCATTGTTCCCGGGCTGCACGATGATGTAGTCCATCTCCGCGTCGATTTGTTTGACGATGGGGGCACGGCCTTCCTGGCGTCGTGTGCCTTCCTGGCCGCGATTGCTCCCCCGATCTCTGCCTGTCTGGTCTCCACGATTCTCCAAACATCCTATGCTGTCCTGGACCTCTCTGCCTCCTCTGCCATGTTTGCCTTCGCTGTCTGGGCATCCATGGACTCCTATGCCTCCCTGATCTCCTGCACAATCTTTGCTACCCCGGCCCCCTTGGCTTTCCTGCCTTCAACCGCCTGCCTGGCCTCCTCAGCCTTTCCGGCCTCCTCCAGACTTGGCCTTCTGTGTTTATTCGCCTTGGCAACTTCCCTGGTCTCCTCAGCCTTCCTGGTCTCCTCTGCTATCTCAACCACTGCAAAATTCTCAGCCTGACCACCACAGCCCTTCAAACCTCCACCGCCTCGTCCTCCACCACATCCACAACCAGCACCTCCTCCACCTCCTCTCCCTCTACTGCTTTCCTAGGATCCTCATGTCCTCCTCAGCGTCCTTAGCCTTGGCAGCGCTGCTGACCTCCAAGTCCTTCATGGCTACTTCTGCCGCCCGGGCCTCCTCGGCCTTCCAACGCTCTTCGGCCTCCTCGGCCTCCTCCAGCTTCTCCGCCTCATCTGCCTTCATGATCCTCTCTGCCTCAAAGGACTCCTCTGCATTCCTGACCTCAATGGCTTTCTTAGCATGAGAGGCCTTCCTGGTCTCCTGAGCGTTCCTGTCCCCCTCAGCCTCCCGGACCACCTCTGCATTATTGGCTTTCTGAGCCTTCCTGGACACGTACCAGTGCCGGCGGGCGGCGTAGTTGAACGCGAGGTCGTCGTCTTGGCAGTTCTGGCGGGCGTCGTAACACTGGTGGTCGCAACTATTCTGGGTGCCGCTGAGGTTGATCACTTGGGTGTCGTAGTCCCCGCTGGCTCCAGAAACTAAGAAAAGAAACGCCAGCGCCAGGTCGGCCAAATGCTGTCCTGTGTCGGTTGGAGGGGGTGTGCATGGTTTGGTTCGGATTGAAGATGGCCGCGGCTGGGTTTAAGTCACCGCTCTTGCTGCCGCACTCGCTGTCGATCTTTGTGGCATGCTTGCTGTCGTGCTGGCGGTAATTGTCGTACGTGGGCTGCCTGTTACGAAGATCGTCCTCGGGCTGCCTCTTACGCAGCTCGTCCGGTCCTGTGGTGGGCGGCATCACGAAGGCGGCCGTAACGATCGCAATGACGTCGTTGGGGCGTGATTGTAGCAAGTGTTGGACGAGGCGGTCCGTTCTCTTGAAAGGTGCATTTGTTCGTGCTTGTACATGCGTGTACGGTCTCTGCATACGTGCCGTGGATTATGCGCCGAGGTGGGTAAGTCTCGTGGCCAGTGTTGTAGACGTCTGGCTTGTAGTTTAACAGCTGATGGATTGCTACCCTTTCCCAGATGTTCACCCGCTGGTGGATGATGACACTTTCCCGGATGTTCACTTTCTTGTGGTTCGCGCTTCGCCGATCGCGGCTGGCGCGCTGATGCCGGCCAACCCAGGGGCGCGCGCGCGCTTTGCGCGACGCCCAGGGGCGAATGCGGGGGACAGAGTTCCCGCAAACGGCCTTCATCCTCCTTCTTGACCTCCTCCTCCTCCTCCTCCTCATCAGCATCAGCATCAGCATCAGCATCAGCATCAGCATCAGCATCAGCATCAGCCTCATCCTCATCCTCATCCTCATCCTCATCCTCATCCTCATCCTCATCCTCATCCTCATCCTCATCCTGATCCTGATCCTGATCCTGATCCTGATCCTGATCCTGATCCTGATCCTGATCCTGATCCTGATCCTCATCATCAACCTCATCCTCATCCTCATCCTCATCCTCATCCTCATCCTCATCCTCATCCTCATCCTGATCCTGATCCTGATCCTCATCCTCATCCTCATCCTCATCCTCATCCTCATCCTCATCCTCATCCTCATCCTCATCCTCATCCTCATCCTCATCCTCATCCTCATCCTCATCATCCTCATCCTCATCCTCATCCTCATCATCATCATCATCATCATCATCATCATCATCATCATCATCATCGTCATCGTCATCACCCGCCTGCTCCTCCACCTCCTCCCTCCGCCTGCCCCTTCTCTCTCCTCCTCATCCTTCTCCTCCGACTCTTCCCTCCACTTCCCGCTTTTCCTCCTGATCCTCCCTCCTCCTGATCCTCCCTCATCCCTGCGGGAAGCCTGTGACCCACGGAGCACAGCGCACATCAGAACTGCTCAGAGCACGCTTGGGAAACCAAAGCTGGCATATGGAATCTGTGGAGGGAAGAAGTCCTGCCTCCCCCTCCCTCCTCCCTCCTCGCCCCTTCGCCCCCCCCCCCCCCCGAGGTGGCCTTCTTGCCCAGGCTCAACTTCTGGGACTGCACGTCTGCGACGAAGCCTCCCGCCCAAGGGCTTCTCGCGGAGCCGGGGGGGGGCCGAGCGGCGGCGGCGGGCGCTGGGGCGAGGGAGCGAGTCTTCGCCACGACGACGGTCAGAGGGCCCTGGACCCTGGGGAGGAGGAGGAGGAGGAGGAGGAGGAGGAGGAGGAGGAGGAGGAGGGGCTGTCGCCGGGGCCCTCCGGGACCAGCTCCGCCTCCTGAGCAGCTGCTCTTTCACAGCCCGCGGGGGGCGGCGGAGGGCCCCCCAGAAGCCGACGACAGACACGCGAGCAGCACGCGCGGGGCCCCGCGCCCCTCAAAAGACGCCTCGTCTCCACGGGGACCGGCCCCGGCCGGACGAGCGAGCGCGCGAAGCGTCCCCTGGGGAGGGGACGAGCAGACTGCAGGCCGCGCCTCGGGGGCTCCCTGGGTGGTGTTGCGCAGGAGCGGAAATGAAGACCGCCCACTGTCCAGCTGCAGAGGGGCGGGGGGGGCGGGGCGAGGGAGGTGACCCCCGGACTACAAAAGACGAGGCGTCAGCCAGCATGGGCCCCGAGCCGGTGTGGTCCAGCGGTTCTGGCATATACTACCCGGTGCAGCAGACGTGGTGCAAGCCATGCGGAGCGGGCTGTGTGGTGCACGCTGTGTGGTCAATGCTATGTGGTGCAACCTGGGTAGTGTGCGCTATGTGGTGAAAGGAATGTGGTGCAATCTGTATGGTAGGAGCTACGTACTCATCTATGGAATGCGAGCTATGTGGTGTAAGCGGTGTAGTGCCATCTATGTGGTGCGATCAACGGGGTGCGAGCTACGTAGTGCAAGATATGTGGTGCAAAACATGTGGTGCGATGTATGAGGTGCAAGCTATGCTGTACAACGGTACACGCTAAGTGGTGCAATAGATGAAGCGCCGTCCACGTGGCGGTGCAACCTGTGTGGTGCAAGCTATAGCTGTGCAGCCTGCGCACTGCAATATGTACGCGGTGTGAGCTATGTGGTGCAAGCTGTGTGGCGCAATGTCTGGGGTGCATGAAGTGTGGTGCAAACTAGGTGAAGCAAACAAAACACAATGCAGAACAATGCAGAGTACAGTCGGGGCGTTGACCGAATGAACCCTAAACAAGGAACGAGGCCCCTTTTTCCCATAAGTGACACTTCGATCTCCCATGGAAAACCTCATAAAAAACAAAAAACAAAAAACAAAAAACCTGAGGCAAGCTGTAGAACAGTCAAGGAACACAGAGCCCCTCCCCAACGAAAAGGGCTCCTTCATCAGCGCCCCGACTGTGCAAGCCTCGCACCATCAACATCGTGTTCAGCGCGGTACGGCGGCCACACGCCGGCCGGACCACCGCACCGCCCCCGCTGCGAGCCGCCACCGCGCGAGCCACATCGTGACCCAAACTGGTGCGCGGACATGCGCGGCGGCGACGGGCGGCCACGAGCCAGGGCTGACCGGCGCACGGGGCTGGCTCCTTATAGCAGCAACGTGGGGCCCTACGTTCAGGAGGGAAAGAAGCACACAGACACCATGAATCGTCGATCCCCCAGAAAATATGGGAAAATATGGGAAGTGGGGCGAAAGACATAAACCCAGAACAAATGGGAAAATATGGGAAATCTTGTTATTTGTGCGCATTTATTTGTGTGTCCCAGGGCCCCTTCACAAGTGCAAGCACTGCTTGGGAACAGGAAGAGAGAAAGACTGCACAAGGGGAAATTCTCGCAGGTCCGCGCGGACTGCGTGGCCCGAAGCGCGGAGCGCACCTGGAACGGCGCTGGAGGCAGCGTCAGGGAGGGGGCAGCGCCGAGCCACGAAATCGGCGCGGGCCGCCAAAAGGTGATGCTTATGCCGCTGTTGCTTCTTCGGGATCTGGCGAACTGAGCCCCAGAAAGCCCGCGCACCGATGCTTCAACCCTGGCGTCTTCCCCGTGGACTTCAGCCTCAGGGGGCCGGGGCGAGGAGATGACCTCCCCGGCCAGCGGAGAAAGGGTCGGGCCGTCTGGGCGGGCGTTCCTTATGAAGGGGGGGGGGCGTAGACGAGGGGCGCGACAACTCGCACGCTTCCACCACCTTTTGGGGCCCGCGGTGGCCATCTTGAAGCCGTCTGTAGGATACGAAACCGTTTCCCCGGGGACCGTTTCCCCGGAACCGCTTCCCCGGGACCGTTTCCCCGGAGGACCATTTCCCCGGAGACCTCTTCCCCGGGGACGGCTTCCCCGGAGGAGCGTTTCCCCGGGACCGTTTCCCCGGTTCCGTTTCCCGTTTCCCCGGATCCGTTTCCCCGGAGCCGGTTCCCCAGAACCGTTTCCCCGCAGCCGGTTCCCCTGGACCGTTTCCCCGGTGCACCGTTTCCCCGGAACCGCTTCCCCGGAACCGGGTCGGGCTCGGGTCGGGCGGGCGGGACATTCAAACAGAATGCATCATCGAGTTGGCGCGCGAGTACCCAAACGGGCGGGACGGGCCCGGCGGGCCAGCGGACCCGAACGGGCGGACCCAAACGGGCGGGTCGGGTCGGGTCGGGCGGGCAGGACATTAAAGTATGATGCACTATCGAATTGGCACGCGAGTACCCTCACGGGCGGGGCGGGTCCGGCGGCCCGGCGGACCCTAACGGGAGGGACGGGTCCGGCGGGCGGGTGGACCCTAACGGGCGGGACGGGTCGGGTCGGGTCGGGCGGACCCTAACGGGCGGGACGGGTCGGGTCGGGCGTGCGGGACATTAAAGAATGATGCACCATCGAGTTGGCACGCGAGTACCCTAACGGGCGGGACGGGTCGGGCGGGCGGACCCTAACGGGCGGGACGGGTCGGGTCGGGCGGGCGGACCTAACGGGCGGGTCGGGTCGGGTCGCGGGCGGGACATTAAAGATCCATCGAGTTGGCACGCGAGTACCCTAACGGGCGGGACGGGTCCAGCGGGCGGGCGGACGAGTCGGGTCGGGCGGGCGGACCCTCACGGGCGGGACGGGTCGGGTCGAGCGGGCGGGACATAAAATAATGGTGCATCATCGAGTTGGCACGCGAGTACCCTAACGGGCGGGACGGGTCCGGCGGGCGGACCCTAACGGGCGGGTCGGGTCGGGTCGGGCGGACATTAAAGTATGGTGCGCCATCGAGTTGGCACGCGAGTACCCTAACGGGCGGGACGGGTCCGGCGGGCGGGCGGACCCTGACGGGCGGGACGGGTCGGGTCGGGCGGGCGGGGGACATTAAAGTATGATGCACCATCGAGTTGGCACGCGAGTACCCTAACGGGCGGGACGGGTCCGGCGGGCGGGACGGGTCGGGTCGGGCGGGCGGACCCTTACGGGCGGGACGGGTCGGGTCAAGCGGGCGGGACGGGTATAATAATGGTGCATCATCGAGTTGGCACGCGAGTACCCAAACGGGCGGGACGGGCCCGGCGGGCGGACCCTAACGGGCGGGACGGGTCGGGCGGACATTAAAGTATGGTGCGCCATCAAATTGGCACGCGAGTACCCTAACGGGCGGGACGGGTCCGTCGGGCGGGCGGACCCTGACGGGCGGGACGGGTCGGGCGGGCGGACCCTGACGGGCGGGACGGGTCGGGTCGGGCGGGCGGACCCTAACGGGCGGGTCGGGTCGGGTCGGGCGGGCGGGACATTAAAGTATGATGCGCCATCGAGTTGGCACGCGAGTACCCTAACGGTCGGGTCGGGTCCGGCGGGCGGGCGGACGGGTCGGGTCGGGCGGGCGGACCCTCACGGGCGGGACGGGTCGGGTCGAGCGGGCGGAACATGAAATAATGGTGCATCATCGAGTTGGCACGCGAGTACCCTGACTGGCGGGACGGGCCCGGCGGGCGGACCCTAACGGGCGGGTCGGGTCGGGTCGGGCGGACATTAAAGTATGGTGCGCCATCGAGTTGGCACGCGAGTACCCTAACGGGCGGGACGGGTCCGGCGGGCGGGCGGACCCTGACGGGCGGGACGGGTCGGGTCGGGCGGGCGGACCCTAACGGGCGGGACGGGTCGGGTCGGGCGGGCAGGACATTAAAGTATGATGCGCCATCGAGTTGGCACGCGAGTACCCTAACGGGCGGGACGGGTCGGGCGGGCGGACCCTAACGGGCGGGACGGGTCGGGTCGGGTCGGCAGGACGGGTCGGGTGGGTGGCCCTCGATGATGGATGAGGGACATGAGGGAGGAGAGGGGAGGAGGAAGTAGGGAGGGATGAGGGGTGTAGGGCGGGGGGACGTAGCGGCAACGAGGGATGGAGGAGGGCGGGAGGGCAGAGAGGGATGGACGAGGAGGAGGAGGAGGAAGAAGAGGAGGAGGAGCAGCAGCAGCAGCAGCAACAGCAGCAGCAGTGTAATGAGAGAGAGTAGCAGGAGAAAATCGCCTCTGTGGAACCCGTCCTGTGGAACCCGTCCTGTGGAACCAGTCCTGTGGAACCGGGCTTGTGGAACCGGTTCTGTGGTACCGGTCCTGCGGAACCGGTGCTGTGGAACCGGTTCTGTGGAACCGGTTCTGCGGAACAGGTCCTGTTGAACCGGTCTTTGTTGAACCAGTCCTTGCTGAACTGGTCGTCTGTTGAACCGGTGTCTGTTGAACCGGTCGTCTGTTGAACCGGTCCCTGTTGAACCCGTCGTCTGTTGAACCGGTCTTCTTCCGTCTGTAGGGCTCCTTCAGGCCCCCTTCCCTGTCATCTCCAGTCGCCCCCCGTCCATTGCCCCCCCCCTCCCAAGCCAGATGTTCGGATGTTCGGGCTGGCCCAGTGGTTCGGGGTGACCCGGTGCTCCTGTGACCGGGGCCCAGGCCGCCGGATGTTCGGTGTGACCCGCGGTGGTCCTGCGAGCGGGGCCCGCGCAAGCCCCCGACTGTGAGCTTCGGTGCGGCCTCGGGGCTCCACGAGGGGGGGTGGGCGTCAAAGCACCGTTGGAGGATGGGGCCATCTGCCTCCGCGACGCACGCGTGGAGAAACCTGGGCACCGGTGGCAGAAGGAAGAAGGCAGGAGGGATGCGGGATAACCAGGAGGAGGGAGGGACCAGGGAGAAGCGGGGACGGAGGGCGTCAGAGGGGTTCACGATCACGAGCAGCAGGACTCCACAGCTCAGCCTTCGGTCTGCTACGACCAACACGACACACACACACACAAAAAAAGGGATCCAATAGAATTGACGTCAACCAGTCGGCATTCCTGACGCGCTCCTGCGAGGGCCCTGCCAGGTGCAGGCACCTGCAGGGGGGAGGGGGCCTGACATGTCCGTGTGCGCACGAGAGGAGCAGGAGGGAGTACGATGACAGACGCGGGCGAGACGCGGGCGGAGAAAGCCAGAACGTCCTGCAGCATGTGAGGAGCGAAGTCCAGGAGGACCGCGGGAGACCTCCGAAAACGTCCGAGGGAGGAGGGAACAGAAGGCACCATTCCAGACGCGTTCGACCCCACCCTGAGGCCCGTGCGGAGACCCGAATTGTGAAACAGCTGTTCCAGACGCTGGAGGTAGGGGACGCCCTCGTCCTCCCTGAACAACTGATGCCTGGAGCTCTTGCGGGATGCGTTCTGACGAGGGTGCCGAGGCGGCTCCAGTCGCGACGACGGACGAGATCGCCTCGGCAGCCCGACCCCCGCCCCATCAAAAGCTCGATCGCCCAATCCCGAACCAAACTCCAATCGACCTATCGACCTATCGACCATGACTGGGGTGCGCTCTGGTCAGAAGGTCCACGCGGAGATTCCAGCTTTGGCGACGAGGGGGCTCAGGCAGTGCACAAAGCGCGCGCTCCCCGAAGCGCCCCCCCAGATGCAGAACAAAAGAGCTCCTCCATCCTCAATCCCTTTTTGGGGCTTCGTAAGCGGGGGGTTAGCTAAACGGGGCTTAGGCTTTTCCATCTGGGGAGAACACTGCGGCGACCGTTGCGCGATCCATGCTCCTGGTCTCGCCCGTAAACCCCCGCGAGGGGCCAGAGCGGAGGCGTGGACAAACGTCCAGCCGCGTGCTTGATCCCCGCCCCGCCTCCATGCAGCAGCATCGACACGCGGTCACTCGAGCGTGGATCGAGAACATCAGCCCCCTGTGCTGAGGGCCCCTGGCCTCTTGGAGATACCAGAAACCCCTGACGAGCAAAACATTCTAACGTGGAGCGCAACTGCGAAGTACACAGGGGTATTCCCTCACAGAGGGGATTTCTGTGTTGTGTTCCATCGCGCCGCTACCATCATAATAGTGCATGGCAATCTCGTCGAATCCGTGTCGACGGCACACCGAAACCGCGTCGGCCCAGTTGCCGCACAGACAAGGCCCCTCGACCATGCGACGTACAGTCATCCTGCCAGCAAAATCAACGCTGAATGAGAAGGGCAACGGCATGTGTCTGGCCGCGGCGAGCCTCAACCACGAGTGGCACTGCCCTGCCCGACCAACAAGCGAGGGGCGGCAGGGCAACCGGAGCCCCGCCCCTCAACCCCAGCAGTCCTCATGCCAGCGTTTTGGCTGGCACCTTCCGCAAGGACCTTGTGCGTGTGTGTGTGTGTGTGCGTGTGTGTCTGTCTGTGTGTGTGCGTGTGTGCGTGTGTGCGTGCGTGTGTGTGTGTGTGTGTGTGTGTGTGTGTGTGTGTGTGTGTGCGTGTGCGTGTGCGTGTGCGTGTGCGTGTGCGTGTGCGTGTGCGTTTGCGTGCGTGCGTGCGTGCGTGCGTGTGTGCGTGTGCGTGTGCGTGTGCGTGTGCGTGTGCGTGTGCGTGTGCGTGTGCGTGTGCGTGTGCGTGCGTGCGTGCGTGCGTGCGTGCGTGTGTGCGTGTGTGTGTGTGTGTGTGTGTGTGTGTGTGTGTGTGTGTGTTCCCGTCCCGCGGCGGCGGCGGCCCCTGCGCCACGCTGCGCCAGGCAGGCTGGCAGCGCCTCGCTCTGCTCCGCGGAGGAGGCTGTGGGAGAAAGCTCGGGGCGTTACAGTCGGGGCGTTGACCTAAGGAACCCTAAATAAGGAACGAGGCCCCCTTTTTCCATGGGTCAAACTTCGATTTCCCATCGAAAACCTAAGGAAAACCTGAGGCAAACTGCAAAACAATCAAGGAACACCGAGCCCCTCCCCAACGAAAAGCGTTCCTTCTTCAAGGCCCCGACTGTACACGCCTGGGGGCCAGGGCGTCTGCACGGCGTCTCGCGCCGGAGCGTGGTGGGCCAGAGCCGACGGCACGGCACGCGGAGCCGACGTTCCTGGCCGTGGCCCCACCCCCCTGCTGCCGCAGCCGCAGGCGCCCTCTTTTCTCCAGCGGCACAGGTGCGCACTTCGCCTGTCCGCGGCCCAGGCTCGCCCACGACCGCGCCGTGCCCCGCGCCGCAGCCGACCCAACCCGAGAGCTGCGAGCTCTCGGCCCTCATCGCTGGATGCAGGTAGTGCGCACTGCTGGAGCGCCGACCGCCGATCACCGAGGCCAGGGCGAGTCCGCGACCACCTCCTCCATGCGTGTGCCCGCGTGGAACTCGCCCAGGAGCCACCGCACGATGGCCTCTGGCCTTGCGCCCCGATGCTCCCAGTGAGCATCCGTTGGGTCGTACCTTGTCAAGCGGAGCGCGTTGAACCACTGGGTCCTCGCGCACGCGGGAGCAGCGCGGGATGTAACAAGTTCAGCATGGGGGAAAGGGGACCTGAAGGAAACGGGTCCTGGTCCCTGGGGCTTTCCCCCAAGACCAGCTCTTCATCCTGAGTCGGTTTCTGACAGTCCTACGGGGCCCGTGGAGGGCCCCGAGGGCCCGAACACAATGAGAAACATCAGGGCCCGCTTCCCGCAGGACCCGCCTCCCCCGTGGCGACCACGGGGTCCTCGCGCACGCGGGAGCCGCGCGGGATGTAACGCTGGAGGTCGGAACAGGGGTGTGCCAAGAAGAGGTGTGGTGCCGATCGTGGAAATGGCGGTGTTATCTCACGATCGGTAGCATCGCCAGATCCCCCCCCCTGACATAACATTGGCACCACTTGAGCAGGGACCGACCGTCCAGGTATTCCTGTAGGCCTACCACGACAGGTTCTTAGAACCCAACAATGTTCGAACAACAAAAGCACTGTTCTTAGAACATAAGCCCGATGTGCTAAAGCAAGACAGGCTCCGCAAGAAATGTTGTAAGAACATGTCGTGCAAACCACCAGGAGGCTCTTGGAACATTCTCTCATGGGCCCATAGGCGAGCCACGACGCTTCGCCACTGCTTGACACACCCCTTTCCCACCCGTTGTGCCGTTCTGCCTGCGGGGTGCCGGCGAGGCCCACCGCCGCGGAGCAGCGGGCGCGCGCGCGCGCCCGCGGCGGAGCGGCGGCGCCGCGGCGCCCGAGGCCGCGGGGCCGCGGGAGGGGCCTTCCGCCTGCTGCTTCTGCTCCCCCCCCCTCGATCCTCGATCCTCGGTCCTCCCGCCCTCCTCCCGGCCAGGTGATCCCCCTCCCCCCTCCCCAGACCTCATCCACCCTCCTCCTCCTGGGGCTCCCCTCCTCCTGCTACAGGGAGGCGGGGGGGGGGCAGGAGGAGGGGCAAGAAGGGGGAGCAAGGAGGAGGAAAGAGGAGGAGGAGGAGGAGGAGGAGGAGGAGGAGGAGGAGGAGGAGCAAGAGGAGGAGGAGAAGGAGGAGGAGGAGGAGAAGGAGGAGGAGGAGGAGCGCAGGAGAGGAGGGATGAGGGGGGTGGCGAGGAGGTGGGAGGGGATGGGAGGGGGAAGCAGGAGTGAAACAAGAGGAGGGGGGATGGAGGAAGGAGGGATGAGGCAGGACCAGGGGAGGAGGAGTCGGAAGGAGGGTGAAAGGAGGAAGGCAGGAAAGGGGTGGATGCAGGGAGTAGGGAAGGAAGGAAGGAAGGAAGGAAGGAAGGCAGGAAGGAAGGAAGGAAGGAAGGAAGGAAGGAAGGAAGGAAGGAGGGGAGGAGGAAGAGGATGAGGACGAGGCGGGAGGGGAGAGGGAGAACGAAGGGGGTAAGCAGGGGGAAGATGGAGGAGGGAAGGAAGGAGGAGGAAGGGCGAAGGGAGGAATGATGTTTGGGGGGTGGGGCAGGAGGGAGGAGGGGAGGGGAGGGGAGGGGTCCGAGGAGGCAGACGAGGGGAGGGCGGAGAGAGCAAGGCGAGGTGGGAGGAGGAGGAGGAGGAGGAGGAGGAGGAGGAGGAGGAGGAGAAAGTACGAGTGAAAGAAGGAGGAGGAGGGAGGGGAGGGAAAGGAAGAGGAGGAGGACGAGGAAAAACGATGGGAAGGAGGGGAACAAGGAGGAGAGAGGAGGGGAAGAAGGAGGAAGAGGAGGAGGAGGAGGAGGAGCAAGAAGAGGAGCAGGAGGAGGAGGAGGAGTGAGTACGAGTGGAAGCCCGCTGGTAAAACGAAAATCCGACTTGGTACGAGTAGCCACGAAGTATTGCAGCGAGTAGTGCGGAAGAGTACATGCAGAGACAATTGGGCAAAGCTGAGGGGCCAGCGACGGCATGCAGCGGCAAGTTTTCTCAACCTCCCGTTCATATGTGTCCTCCTCACCCTCCTCCTCCCTCCTCCTCCTCGTCCTCCTCCTCCTCCTCCACCTCATCATCACCAGCATCAGTACCAGCATTACCAATCATTACCATCATCCCCTTCATGTATCAGCAGCGTCACAGCCACCACCACAACCATCATCATAATCATCATCATCATCATCATCATCATCACTAGCATCATCATCAGCATCATCAGCAGCAAAGTGTCACCATCCGCAGCAGCATCGTCATCATCATCATCGTCATCAGCATCATTACCAGCATCAACATCACCACCATCAGCATCATCAACATCATCGCCATCCGCATCATCATCATCACCAACATCATCCGCAGCATCATCATGCGCAATCTCGTCGTCATCGTCATCATCACCAACATCAACCGCATCATCATCATCATCATCAACATCATCATCATCAACAACATCATCAGCATCATCATCATCATCATCAACATCAACGTGATGATCGCCATGAAATACATAAGCGCCACCACCCCAACCTCACATGATGAGCACCGTCATCACCATCATCAGCATACTCCTCGTCAGCATCGTTATCAGCATCATCAGCATCACCATTCTCATCACCACCGACGTCATCCAACATCCCCATCAGCATATTCACCATCATCACATTATCAGCACCATCACCATCATCATCACCATCATCGGCATCGGCACCATACTAAAAATCCTCATCCTCAGCATCATCATCATTGTCATCATCACCATCATCGAGATCACCATCATCATCCTCATCAGCATCACACCCATCACCATTATCCATCACCATCACCATCACCATCACCACGATCAAATCATCATCACCACCATCATCATCATCATCAACATCATCATCATCAACACCAGCATCAGCATGATCACCATAACCATCCATCATCATCATCATCATCATCATCATCATCATAATCATCATCATCATCATCATCATCATCATCATCATCATCATCATCATCATCATCATCATCATCGTCATCAGTATTATAAGCATCACCGTCATCAGCATCAGCATCTGCATCAGCGTCAGCATCTGCATCAACATCATCATCATCGTCGTCATCTCCCTGCTGCGCCGACTTCTCCTCTGTTCCCCTCTTCCTCCTCATCCTCCTCCTGTTCCTTCTACTTCTCCTCCTCCTCCTCCTCTGCCTCCTCCTCCCGCTCCTTCTCTCTCACTCCCTCTGTCAGCTCCTTCCGTCGATACCTCCTACTCCTCCCGCTCCTCCCGTACCCACCACTCCGCTTTCCTGTTCCTCCTCCTCCTTCTCGTCCTCCTGCTCCTCCCTCTCCTCCTCCTCCTCCTCCTCCTCCTCCTCCTCCTCCTCCTCCTCCTGATCCTCCTCCTCCTCCTCCTCCTCTCTCCTCCTCCCTCTACTCCCTCCTCTCCACCCTCCCTCTCCCTCCTCCTCATCTCCTCCTCCTCCTCCTCCTCCTCTCCTCCTCCTCCTCCGCCTCCTCCTCCTCCTCCTCCTCCCTCCTCCTCCTCCTCCTCTCCTCCTCCTCCTACTCCTCCTCCTCCTCCTCCCCCCTCCTCCTCCTCCTCCCCCCTCTCCTCACTCCTCCTCCTCCTCCTCCTCTCTCCTCCTCCTCCTCCCCCCTCCCTCTCCTCCTCCTCCTCCTCCTCCTCCTCCTCCTCCTCCTCCTCCACTCCTCCACCTCTCCTCCTCCTCCTCTTCCCTCCTCCTCCTCCTCCCCTCCTCCTCCTCCGCCTCCTCCTCCTCCTCCTCCTCCTCTCCTCCTCCTCCTCCTCCTCCTCACTCGTCCTCCCTCTCCTTCCTCCTCCTCCTCCTCCTCCTCCTTTCTCCTCCTCCTCCTCCTTCCTCTCCTGTTCCTCCTCCTCCTCCTCCTCCTCACTCCTCCTCCTCCTCCTCCTCCCCTCTCTTTCCTTTTCGCACCGCTCCCTCCCGCGCTCTCTCCCTCGCTCGATGTGTGAGGGTTTTGATGAGCAGGGGAAGGGTGGAGCAGGATAGGGGCCACGAGGATCAGGAGGGCACCACCTCCCTGCCCTCGCCGTCCCCATGCCGCTCCGTCCTCGGTGTCTTCCTCGCTATGGCACTTGGCTCTCCACCTGTCGGGCCGCAGACTGTGCAAATACTCGGGAAGAGCCGGTCCCAGAGAAGAGGCCGAGAGCACTCAGGGCCAACGACACGAACCAACACGGAGACGTCGCAGACGTGGCTCTCCTGTGGAAGCGGCCCCCAGAGGAGAGAACCCAGAGACACAGAAACGTGCGAACTGTTGAGTTCGCCAGAAATTATGGGTCGTCTCCAGAGGCAGACGAGAGGTCCACACCGGTCCACGCAGAGGCCCCTGGAATCACCCGGGCATGACAAATGAGGAACGGACAAACACAACAGAGCAGCAAACCTCCGAAAGCCTTCGAGGTAGAAGCAGAGAGAATCGACACCACAACCACCATCGCAAGGAGACAGGGAGGGTCCTCCTGGTGGTGTGGTCCCACCGTGTTGCGGATCTCCACTCTAGACATCTCTATTCTCCAGCTCGGGTAAGTATCGTGGACCTCGTCGCTGGAGGTGGCCCGCTGTAGAGGAGCACAAAGCTGCATACCATAGATGTGCTGAGGTCCGCGCAGGGGGGCGGGTTCCACCGCCGATCCAAGAAATCCACGCGACCCTCCGGAAGATAATGTTTGTGCCGTTTCCTCTTCATCGGTGCTGGTGGTGGCCCCCAGACCTTTGTGGGCCCCGGAAACGGCAGGGCCGTTTTTCACCGTTTCCAAAACATGCCCCTTGAAAATGGAAACGGCAAAAAAAGGCGACCGGAAACGGCAAACAAACGGCTCCAGGATTGGAACCGGAGCCGGAACCGGTCAAAAAACGGCGACGGAACCGGTACAAAAACGGCGTCGGAACCGGCAACAAAAACGGCAAAACGGAACCGGTAGAAAAACGGCCCTGTCGTTTCCAGGGCCCACTAAGCCCCAGACCACCAGCAACCCCCTGCCACACGCTGGGACACGACAACTGTGCACCGCCACCGGCCCCGGCTGGGACGATTCTGGGCACAGGATCGGCGCAGACGCCTCCCTGCCCTGGCCAGGACGGCGAACACGCAGATCCTGGGCCTACAGTCGAGGCGTTGACCTAAGGAACCCTAAATGAGGAACGAGGCCCCTATTTTCCATAAGCTGAACTTTGATTTCGTATCGAAAACCTGAGGAAAACCTAATTAAGGCAAGCTGCGAAACACTCAAGGAACGCGGAGCCCCTCCCCAACGAAAAGGGTTCCTTCTTCAGGGCCCCGACTGTAGGACTGGTCTGGCCCAGAGAAACAAGAAACAGTCTCGGTGCGTGCAAGTGCTCAGCGTCGCCCAGATCCTGCAACTGCCGCTCCTCCCCCCCCCCCGCTCTGTCAGAGTGAGCCCTCGCTTCTCGGCTCGAAAATCACTTGAGGTTCCCAGAGGCCTCCAGGGGCCACAGCCATGGAGCTCCGAAATGGGCCCACAAATCCCCCCACCCTCTATATCCCTCAACCCTCGATGCCTGATACGCGTATGCGAAACGGGTCCTGGTCCCCTGGGTCGTTCTGGCTCGTGTTGGGTCGCTTTCTGTCGTTCTGGGTCGTTTTCTGGGTCGTTGCCTGGGTCGCTTTCTGGAGGCTCCGGGGCCCGATGGCCCGGGGGGCCCCAGAGCGGCAGGGCAGTTCTCCAGGACACCTTGTCTCCAGGACTGCAGGACCCCCCTCCTTCCCGGTGGGAGGTGGGGAGGGGAAAGGAAGGAAGGAAGGAGCGACAGAAACGGTGCGCGAGGCAGGGCTCTCACTCCGCCGCCACCGCGGGCCACCCGGCTCACGCGCCGCTGGGCGAGCAGCGGCAGAACCGACGACACGCCGCCGCGGGGACCCCGTCGGCGTGTGCGTTTGCTGCCTCGGAGACGCCAGGCACTCGGGCAGAAGCACACAGAACAGCACGCCGACGGGTTCCCGAAAAGGCGGGGTGCCATCGACACGCTCTCTGGCCTCGGCGGGCGGAACTCTGCCCCCAGGGGCCCGCGGGCTGCCAGCAGCACCCCCGCGGCGGGCTCACCGCGGGACTGCTGCCGCAAGCTGACAGCCGCAAGCCCGCGCCGGCAGCCCCCTCCGGCCCAAGCCCCCGCGGGCTGCCGGCAGCAGCCAGCGCGGCGGGCCCCGCGGCGGCCTCCCCTCGCCCGACACAGCGGGCGCAGCGCCCGCCGAGAGCGGCCCCGCGGCGGTGCGACGGCGGTCGCCGCCGCCGCCACCGCCTGCGCCGGGGAGGGGGCTCCCGGCCGCTCTACCCAGGAGTGGGCCGGCGCGATGGGGCTTGGCGGCGCGCCCCCCGAGGAGAGGGGGGAGGGCAAGCAGAGGGGGCGGGCCTTATCGGGGGGCTCGGAAGGCCTCCATACTTGCGAATAGCTCCCCAGGCCTTCTCCGAAACCACGGGCGGCTTCTCAGAACGGCTGAGGTTCCCGAGAAGCATCACCCAATGCATACGTTTCTCTTCTGCTGAGACGGGGGCAGAAGAGCAACCTCGTGACTCTCGTTGCAAGCGAGGCCCTGTGGTAGATGCACTCCTAAGGCGAAGGAACCAAGCATAACAGGAGTGCTTGATGAAAGCCTAGTGATGTGTAGCAGACGCCAGCGACGGGGGGGGGTCGGATTGTGTCCTCCCTCGACTGAAAGGAACAGGTCCTGGAGGAAAGGGTCACGATGGGCTTTCTTGCGTTTGTGCGCACGGGCCCCTGGATTATCTTTTTCGCCGCAGCGCGGCAGAGACGATCCGCACGCGCACGCAGGTGAGCCGGGCTAGCAGGCACTAGTTGTCCGGTGGCAAGAGGGGGGACCGAGGCGGGGCGCGGCCGCGGAGGGCTGCAAGAGGAGGGAAGGAACTCACAGCACAAACATCTTCGACTGGAGTGGCCAGGGCGGCCGGCCTAAGCTGACGCAGCCGCGGGCTTAGCAGAAAATGGCTTGGGATGAAGAGCTGGCCTGTGGGAGCGTTGGGGGGGCCGGGGCCCGCTTCACGCGGGTCGACCCCGCTTCCCTTCGTGGCGAGACCCCTTGCCCGAAAGTTTTGGTCTTCGGTCAAAGCGGGGGGGGGGACCCTCTTGGGGCCCTGACATGCCCCCTGGGAAGGTTTGAAGGGGCCCCTTTGCCGCAGCCCTCGCTGCCCCCTATTCATCTAGGAGGCCGCCTAGATGGGGTCGGAATGGATGAGGTCGGAGGATCGCGCCGCATCGCCGATGTAATGTATTGGCGATGCACGGGCGATGCACGGGCGATGCATCGTCGACGTCGGCGATGCATCGGCGACGTCGACGTGAGGCAAATCGGGCTCCACATGGAGCCGCATCGCCGATGCATCGGCGATGCGGCGCGATCCTCCGACCCCATCTACTCGGACCCCATCTTTGAGGCCTAGATCATCTCCCTAAAGGGCCCATGTGGGGGCTTTAAAAGGCTCCCTTTCGGCAGCCCTCCAGGACTCGAGGGCTCTTTTAAGGGCTTTACAGGGCCCCCCTAGGGGCTTCAAAATGCTTCAAAGGGCCCCTTTAGGGGCTCTAAGGGCCCTTGAGGTGCTTCAAAGGGCTCCTTCAAGGGCTTCGACTGGCTTGAAACGGCTTTAGGGGCTATAAGAGCCCCCTTGCAAGGCCCCCAAGGCCCCCCGCATTTTACTGATCGCCCCCCCCATTGCGCCACGCCCAACCCAAACCGACTCTGGCCCAGATCCAGCACCCCCGGTCTCCGAGAGCGGCGACAGAGCCCCAAACCTCCCGCGGACATGCCAGCAGCCTGCCCCCTGGTCCTCCGGTGCCCTCGGTGTCCCAAAATCGGCTGCGAGCGAGGGGGGGTCACTCTTGTGCATAGTCGGAGGATGAGAAGGAGAAGGCCTTCTTGAAAGGCGGCGGGAGTTCTCATAAGCCCCCGCGGCTTCTGAAGAGAAGTGCTCTGTGTCTCCTGGAGGGGCGTCACAAACTTCCCAGACGGCCGGGAGACTTCCGAGCCTTCGGAGAAGGCCTTCTCCTTCGCACTTCCCCCCGGGCTCGCCGCCGAGAAAAGCAGTGGGTCACGTGAAACCCTACCGCAGCCCACGTGAACGCAGGTTCTCCCAGGGACGGCCAGCGACCCTCGGTCCAGGACCAAACACGCAGGGCCCTCTGGTGCAAACACGTCAAGCACAGAAGCACAGGGCAGAGCGCGATGTGAGGGCCCAAGGGGGGGGGAGGGGGGGGGAGGGCACGAAAGCGGGGCCAAGGTTAGGCCCCGACCCCCGCCCATTCATCAGGGGCCAGCTCCTCTGAAAAGTGCTGCCGCCGAGCTTTTAGCGGGAAAGGGCGCCTCCAGCTCTCGGTTGGCCGAGGCTCTTCCCCCCGCTGCTGCTGCTCCTCCTCCGCTCCTGGACCCCTCTGACTGCTCCACACGGGCAGACCCGAGCGGCAAAGGCACGAGTCCCACCGTCTGTGCAGCCACGGGCCCTGCTGCTGCCCTCCTCCTGATCCTTCTCCTCCCCGCCATCCTCCCTCCTCCCCCCCCCGCATCGTCCGTACTTCACCTCATGCTTCCACTCTCTTCCTCCGCACCCCTGTCCGTCCTCCCCCGCCCCTCCTTGCGCTACTGCCTCTCTCCTCCTGCTGCCTCTCCTCCTCCTCCTTCTGCTCCTCCTCCCCCTCCTGCTACCCCTCCTCCTCCTCCTTCTCCTCCTCCTCCTTCCCGCGTGTTGCTCATCGTCCTACACCTCGTCCTTCGAATCCTTCTCATTCTCTTGTCCCTCGTCCTCCTCATTTCCACCCACCTACACTCTTCCACCTTTTCATCCTCTTCTTGCTCTTCGCTGCCATGGTAGAGCCGTGTGTATACTTTGGGCTGGGCTTACTTACGCAGTGGAAGGATAATCTGATTGCATCACCCTTCCCCCGCCAAAGTGATGGGATGGATGGTGTGGAGGAGAAAAGGATCTATCGCCTATCGATATTGGGCGCTAGACGGAGCGGTAGAACGGGCATCCCCTCTTCTTCTGCTTTCGCACCGAATATCGTCTTCCTCCAACCCCCGCTTCCTCGTGACATCATCTTCCCAAATTGCATCAAGGTCCACTGCACGCAGTCTTCCGCAACGCGTCTCGGCACGCATGCCTTGAGCTAGGATCTGTAAAGAACTCCCGGGCGCCTGACCGGCACTGAACGTATGGTTCGTGAAACTTGCACCCCTTCTGGGAGTCCAGGTTCGAGAGAGTGCAAGGAAAGATACACGAATCTCGGCCTGAACAAAACATAATAGCTGCAACAATCACTCTCGGCGCACTTCCGGATCGGAATGCGGTTCGCTTCCTGCATCTAACCGCTTAAGGGTTGCCCGCGGAAAAGAAGCCTAGCAACAACGCTACAATCACTAAGCGCAATCCGCCTGCCGCTGCACGTTGACAATTCGGTCGCCTTGCTCACGTTAAATACAAATTCTTATTGGTGTCATCTGACGCGGTACTGGCATCCACACCAAGCAGCGCTCTCATCTTTGAGTCAGAGCTCTTCAGCGCAAACTCACGCGCAGTCTTGCCCATTGCCTTGACGGTGGTGTCGCACCCTGCGTCAATCAACAACTTCGCCACGTCTGCTTTGTTGCATCTTACCGCCATGATAAGAGGGGTCATGCCGTTCTTCCCAACCAGGTCGACCTTGGCATTGGCTTTGATCAGCGTAGAAGCCAGTTCTGTGTCACCGTTGCGCGCAGACTCAAGCAGATAGGATGAGTTCAGGCCTATTTCGATATTGCCTTTGTCTGGGTCGGACTTACCTGCCAACAACAGAGAAACCATCTCCTTCGAGGACTCCTCCTCGATTGCCAAGTGCAGGGCCGTCTTGTACTGGCTGTCTATTATGTTCGGGTCAGTCCCGGCCTCCAGAGGGTAAAAGTAAACATGTCCAGGCCCTTGCCGCGACACCGACCCAGGACGGCGACAACGGTCGAACTGGCCCCAAGAGGGCCAAACGTATGGTCCCAAGACAGCCCTATGACGTGCAGAGGGGGCCCTGGACGGTCGGGTGGAGAGCCCCCCCCCGTAGGAGGGGAGCCCCCCGCCTCCAGCAGCAGCTGGGCCACGGCGGTGTAACCCCATGCGGCGCAGTAGTGCAGCGCCGTGCGGTGCTTCTCGAGCTCCTCGTCACCGCCACCGCCGTCGCCGTCGTCGTCGCCTTCGTCGCCGTCGTTGCCCTCGTCGCCGCCGCCGTCGTCGCAATCCCTGGTATCGCCGCCGTGGTGTACTGAGGGGGGCGGGGAAGAGAACACGGAGTGGAGGAGGACGATGACCAGGAGGGGAACGAGTCGGAGAAGAAGAAGAAGAAGAAGAAGAAGACGAGGGCCGGAGGAACAATATGTGTGGTGACGTCACCGTGGTAATCGTCGCCGCTGTCGTCGTCGTCGTCGTTGTCGCCGTCGCCGTCATCGTCTTGGCCGTTCTCGTCGTTGTCGTCGTGGTCGCTCTTGTCTTCGTCGTCGCAGGCAGTCGTCGTCGCCGTTCTTGTCGCTGCCGTCGTCGCAGGAGGTCAAGTTTTCTGGATGCGCGCAGGCTGGAGGTGCCTGGTGCGTGCGGGCTGATTTGACCCTCTTGTGAGGGGCGGGCCCCGGTAATTACTTGAGGTTTCGGGCGGTGCGCGACGGTGAGGAGGAGACTTGGGCGACGATCAAGAACTGGTCTTGCGCGAGATGTCAGTGACTTTACGCTCCGGCGTACGCGGGCCGCCAGCGCGGCACGCTACACTGGAGATGAGGGCGCTCACGCGCGACTTTACGCAAGCAACTTACGCGCGAATGTCGGAGCAGTCGAAACCGTCTTTGTTGCGCCGCTCACTTGAGAAGGAGATGATGGGATACGGGAAAGGAGGAAGACGCCGAACGGGGGAGAAAGAGAATAACGACGACGAGGTCGACGTAAATGATGAGGAGGAGAGTGGTGGAAGAATGCCTGGAGGTTTCGGGGTTCTTCCCAGTGGATGAGAATGACAGGCGGGAAAAGGGATAGTGTAGCAGGCAAAGACATGAAAACCTCTGGCTGGCACACGTTCTCCAGAACTCTTCCGCCGTTTTACCATCTAATGCTAGATGAGGAAACGCAGAACGACAAGGAGGGGAAACTAATGAGGAGGAACGCAGATCATGATGCAGCGGAAGACGGTGGGGGTACGGAAAAAAGAGGAAGACGGGAGGGGGAAGAAGAGGCAACCGGGGAACACCCAAGAGCATCTGGAGACCTCCAACAGCACAGGAACAATCGGGAGCACCTTCTCTCTCCCGTTCCACTCCTCAGAGCAGAAGTGGGGAGGAAAGAGGATACGAGCAGTCCGATGCCCTCTGAACTCCTTGAACGACCTGCTGCTGAAGTCGGGATCCTTCTCTGGGTCCCGGTCTTGCAGATTCGGATCCGCCCTGGCCTCCAGGAGGGCCTTCACTGCAGAGCTCACCTGGTGCTGATGTTCCTCCTCTTCATCCTCCTCCTCCTACTGCTCCCACTCCCCCCCCCTATTACTAAGGTCATTGTCGTCCTCTGTCTCGACCACTTCTTAATCTCCTCCTCCTCCTCCTAATACTTTTCTCCTCCCCCTCCAGTTGCTTCTCCGATTCTGACCCTCCTCCTCTTTGCTCCTCATCTCGGGGCGGACGAACGGCGGCGGTGCCCACTCTGACCAAAGATCTGGTGTGAATCAAGAGTCCTCTCTGGAAGGCCCTTATATCATTTATTCAAACAAACCTGGCATTGCACAACAACAACATCAACAACAACAACAGCAACAGCAACAACAACTAAATCATCAAACAAGGCGACAACGACAGCAGCCGTAACAACAACAACTTCCTCCTTCCCCTGCTCCCACGCCGTCTTCGCCTGCTCTGGAGACGTGCCCTTCGCGGCTATTGCGAGGTGCAGCGGAGTGTTGCCCTTCTTGTCGGGTGTGCTCGCGTTGGCACCGAGGTCCAACAGCACCCTCATGGTGTCATAAAAGCCTGAAAAGAAATCCTCCATGAACCAGCACCGATCCTGGCCCATGATCGTACCCAGACCTCTGGCCTCGCAAGATT
>CAUYUJ010013102.1:200000-210000 GCA_963575745.1 Prorocentrum cordatum | reverse complement strand
ATGAAGATGATGATGACGACGGCGACGATGGTGGTAGTGATGTTGATGACGATGATCAGAATGATGATCAGGATGATGATGATGATGATGATGATGATGATGATGATGATGATGATGATGATGATGATGATGATGATGATGATGATGATGATGATGATGATGATGATGCTGATGATGATGATGATGATGATGATGATGCTGATGCTGCTGCTGCTGCTGCTGCTGATGCTGATGATGCTGATGCTGATGCTGATGCTGATGCTGATGCTGATGCTGATGATGATGATGATGATGATGATGATGATGATGATGATGATGATGATGATGATGATAATGATTGGATGAGGAGGAGGTGGAGGAGGACGACGACGAGGAGGGGAAGGACGACGACCCTCACTGAAGGCCGAGAGCTAAGTGGGGGGTAAGGGGAGGCGGCGGGCAGCATTAGAGACCCTCTGCGGGAACTTTGGATCGGCGCTGAACCCCCCTGAGGGGCAACGGCAGGGGAAGATAGGCATAGAGAGAGGAAACATCGACCTGAAATCGGCGATACATCGCCGACATAGATCAGCGATATGCCCCCGATCGCAAAACCGCACCTCGGGGTTCCGGGGCCCCGGGGCTATCTCAGGGCCAGGACCACGCCTGGCGGCCTCCGACGTGAAGCAGCCGCCGCCTTCACCTCCGCTGAGCCCCCTGCTCCCGCGAGAGCATCTCAGGGCTATACCTCTGCTCCGGGCAGCGTGCCGACGTGGCGCCGCGCTTTGCCCTGCCCCGCGGGCCGCGTGCAGGAGGAGCACGAGGCCGGTCTGTCCCGCGAGGACCTCGAGTGGCTCAGTCTGCTGAGCTCTGCCGAAGGGGGGGGGCATTCGCAAGGGCGACCTCCGGCACAGAAACAGGAGCTGCTCGACACCCGCCACTTGCACACGGAGGATGAGGAGGACTGAGGAGGAGAACTGAGGAGAAGAAGGAGGAGGAGGAGGACTGAGGAGGAGGAAGGGGAGGAGGAGGACCGAGGAGGAGGAGGAGGAGGAGGAGGAGGAGGAGGAGGAGGAGGAGGAGGAGGAGGAGCTCTCGAGCCCCTTCCCCAGAGGGGGGGCGGGCGGCCTGCCTGGCCCGGGACCCCCCCCCCACTAAAAAACAAAACTTTACAAACATGCTCAAAAATTATCCTAAATCGTCCCCATACTATATTTCACTATCTTTGAATAATTAGTCCCCTTGTGGAGGAACAGGCCCGACTTGACCCGGGGGGCCGACGGGGGCCCCGAGGGGCCAGGAGGCCCGGCCCGAGGCCAGGGCAGAAGGCCGACGGGGCTGCCGAAGCCTGCCCGCCGCCCGAGGCCGGGGCAGCCGCCCCAGGCGCAGGCAGGCGAGCCGCGGGGGGGCCCGCCCGCCATCGCTCGGGCGCCCACTCGCCGCGCCTGCTGTTCGGCCCCGTGCGTGCACCTCTTCGCCAGCTGGTCCAGGACGCTCCTCGATGGCCCCCGCCGATATACAAAACAACACACACACACCCAGAAACAACAAAAAAAAAAAAACGCGCGCGCCCGAGCGATGCCACGCCGGGGGGGTGGGGGGGATCAGAAAAAGGAATGGAGGAGGAGGAGGAGGAGGAGGAGGAGGAGGAGGAGGAGGAGGAGGAGCAGGAGGAGGGGGGGCGCTTCCTCGGGGACGAAGATCAGGGTGCCGCTGTCCAGCCGCACCTGCCCGGTGCCGGGCGGGCCGAGGGAGAGCGTGCGGCGGCGGGCGCGCGGCCGGGCCCGAGGACGTCTCTCGGCGGTGGCCACCAGCCTGGAACATATCCCTATCCCTAGGATGGGCATCGCCTCGTCACGATGGCGATCTCAGGGAGTTCCTCCGTTTATGAGGGTGCATCCCTAAGATTGTTTTAATTCTCCTTAAGGCGTGTCAATCTTAGGGATAGGGATCAGTTCGGGGCCGGTGAGGTGGCCTCCGACGCTGCGCGGCGATCGCTCCGCCTCCGGGGGCGCTCGCAGCGGCCCCGCCCCGGCCGCCGCCAAGCCTTCCGCCCGGACGAGCCCGCGCTGGGGCCGCCACCGCGCCGACGCGCCGCGGGCACCGCCGCGCGTGCTCGCCGCGGGGTGCGGCCCTCGCCTGCCGAGCTCGGAGGCGCAGCCCTGCGGAGGCTCTCGCGGAAGCGCCGGGTGCGGGCCTCGTTCGCCGACGACCCGTGGCCCAGACCTCCGGCGTCTCGACTTTTGCCGGGCATGGGCCCCCGACCTCACGACCGCTTCCCCGGGACCGGCTTTTCTCACCACGAGTCGTTTGTGTATTCACGGCACCAGCGGGCCCAGGAAGGGCCCGAGAGGCCGAGGACTATGCGAAACCGCCGCCTCGATATTCTTCTAAGACGCCAGATGCCTGGGCGGCGGGACACTCGTCTGCACAACCGGCGCTCTGCGAGATCCACGGAGGAGCACTTCCCCGCACTGCTGTTTCTGTCAGACGAGTGACGTCACCACAGCGGGTGGGCCGCCACAGTGCCTTTTGTGCTCGCTGGGGCGTGTGTTTGACTGCTCCTCTGCTGTCTGGTAAGGTTCCTTCTGCACTTTCGGGCCGACCCCCATGCCGGCCGGGGTCGCGTGCGTCGCCTTCCCGCTCCAGGGCAGACCTTGAGCTTTCCACCACTCAAACTGAAGAGAGCATCATTCACCAATCAAACTGAAGAGAACATGACAACGGCCGAAACGAGCCCCCCCGAGGGGAGTCAAAAGAGGCCGAAAACTAGCAACAACATACAAAAAACAAACGACCAACAACACATCAACAAAAACACATTCCAAACAGTTCAAAGCACTTTCCGTTACATCCAAAACAATCCAAAGCCACCCCAAGACTGCCAAGCTCGCTCCAAGAGGACCAACAGACCTCCAAGGCGGTCCCAAGACTGTCCAAGGCCTCCAGACGCTCCAAAACGGCCCCAAGATGGCCCAAGATGGCCCAAGAGGCCCCAAGATGGCACAAGAGGCCCTCAAGACGGCCCAAGAGGGCTCGAAGAGAAAGCCCAAGAGGCCCTCGAGAGCGAAAGCATTCATGAATTCAAAAGTCGTGGCCCTCTTTGGCTTCCGAAGGCTCAAGGCGGCCCAGAATGACCCCACAAGGGCTCCAAGACAGCCCGACAGAGTCCCACGTGGGTCTCAAGACCCCCAAATGCCACAAAAATGCACCAAATATTGCATCCAAGACACCCAGCATGCCTCAAAGAGTCTCGTAAACAACTCCCAGAGGTCCTCCAGACGCCCCCTGACAGGCTCAGGATACCCCCTGAAATGCCTCACAGACGTCCCTTGCAGACCACCAACGGCCTCCCAAGCGGTCTTCAAAGGCTCCCGAGAGGCCCGCCGGAGGCCCCAGAGAAGCTGCGAGGGCAAAATGGCAGATGAGCAATACCCGCGCATACGACGTGTTTTTTTGGTCGCTGCGGTGCCCTTTGAGATCCCGACACCTTTCTCGGGTTTTGCCCAGGTCCTGGAGCCTTGCAACGGTCCGTGGACGCCGAAAGCATTGAACAAGCTATGCCTTGCCCGAGTGTTTCATAACTTCGGAGGCTTAATTGTCCAGGCCAGTGGATATGGGCGAAACCGAGGCGTAGTTGAGGGGGGGCCACGATGGAGGGAAACTGGCTCGTGTGAGGCACCCTGACGTGGTATCGGCGATGGGTCCCCGACGGCTCAGCGATGGGCCCTCGATCGCGAAACGGGACGCGCACATGGGCGGCAAAAGGGGGTCCAGAAGCCCCGGTTGGCGATGATCGGGCAAAATTGCAAGCCCGTGCGCCCCCTCCCCTGGGCCAGTCCTCCTCCCCTTTCAGGCCCCCCGGCGCCGTGATTTTCGCCATGGCGTCGACCACCAGAGGTCTCGACCCCTTCCCTGGAGGGCAAGACTAGCAACAAAAACCTGCAGTGCGGATGTCGCCGCGCGTGCGAAAGCCGAGCGTTGTGCGGCACGACGCCCGCGAGCTGGCTTTGAGCTTGCCCTGGCTGCTCGTCGCGAGCTGTTCATTTCAGAAGGGATCTGGGCAAGCACTGGTGATGGGCCTGTCTTCCAGCACCACCACCATGAGTTGGAGGTGGGGAAGGAGGTGGAGGATGAGGAGGAGGAGGAAGAGGAGGAGGAGGAGAAGGAGGAGGAGGAGGAGGAGGAGGAGGAGGAGGAGGGAGGAGGGGATGGAGGAGGAGGAGGAGGAGGAGGAGGAGGAGGAGGAGGATGAGGAGAAGAGGAGGAGGAGGAGGAGGAAGTGGAGGAGGAGAGGAGGAGGAGGAGGAGGAGGAGGAGGAGCAGGAGGACCCCCATACCCCTCCTGCTTATGGTGGTGGTGGTGGAAGACAGGCCCATCAACTGGCTCCCCTGACGACCGCGCGGCGCCGCGCAGCTTCCTCTCCGCCCTTCCCTCGGGCCGGCCCGCGGAGGCGGAGGGCACATGCCGGCGCCACTGCCCGTCCCTCGCCGCCCTCGGCCAGATTCGCCCCAGGGGAGGAGGAGCCGGGTAGCCGCGCGCCCTTCAGCCCGCTGCGCTCACGGCCTCCTTTGAGGAGGAGGAAGAGGAGGAGGAGGAGGAGGAGGAGGAGGAGGAGGAGGAGGAGGAGGAGGACTGAGAAGGAGGAGGGGGAGGACTGAGGAGGGGGAGGACTGAGGAGGAGGAGGAGGAGGAGGAGGAGGAGGACTGAGAAGGAGGAGGGGGAGGAGGAGGAACAGGAGGAGGAAGAGGAGGAAGAGGAGGAGGACGAGGAGGAGGCGGTGGAGGAGGAGGAGGATGGGGGAGGAGCCATTGTTTCATGACTCGAGGGGGTCCGGTCCGTCGCCCCCGGCTGGCACCGCTTCTTACCACCACGGCCACACGCTGCCCGGAAAGCCGAGCACCACCCCGCGCGCCCCCGGGGGGGTCGCGGCTTCGGCTGCCCTCTGGCTGGAGGGTGAGGGGGGGGGTAGAAGCATGGGGAGGAGAGGGAGGAGGGAAAAGATGATGAAGGGGGGATCGTGGTGGAGGAAGAAGGTTAGGAGGGGGGTAGGGGGGCCTGGAAGAAGGAGGGGAGGACGAGGGGAGGGTCGAGGAGGAGAGCAAGGAAGGGAGAGGAAGAGGGCGAGGAGCAGGGAGGAGACGGGAGGGGGGGGCGAGGAGGACGAGCGAGAAGGGGTGGAGGGGGAGGAGGACGGCCTGCGGCCTGCGGCCTGCGGGGCGCGGGAGGGCCTGCCGAGCACGAGGCGCGCTGCGGGGCGCAAGCCCAGGCAGCACCAACCCCAGAGGCAGGATGGGGGAGGGGGGCGGGGGGAGGGGGGGCAAGGCAAGCTAGGTGCGCTCGCGTCATATCTGACGTCCTAGCCCTCCCTCCCATCCCTCACCGTGGCGTAGATCTCCTCTCCATTCGCACATGTCGTAGCATGGCATAGCATAACATGGCATGGCATGGCGGTGAAGATTAACGCGTAGCATGGCATAGCATGGCGTGGAGATGCCCCAAAGTGAGGGGGGGCTTCTGCGGCCCCGAAAGTCAACGAATCGACACCGACTGTGGAATCACTTCCGATGGATTCTTCGGGAGGCCATTTGGGGCCATTTTGGAAGGACCGAAAACCATGCCGTAGCATGGCACTGGAAATAATGACGCCAACGCTGCAGCGTGAGCACGATTCGGAACGAGCGGAAGTGCGGAAATGAAGCCAGCGCTGCAATGGGAACACCATTCGGAATGAGCGGAAGCGCGGACATGAAACCAGCGCTGCAGCGGGAGCACGATTCGGAACAAGCGGACGCGCGGAAATGAAGCCAGCGCTGCAGCGGGAGCACAATTCGGAACGGGCGGAAGCCCGAAAATGAGGCCAGCGCCTCAGCGAGAGCAGCATTTTGACAAACAGCCAAAACAACACAAGCGAAACCCCAACTCGCCGACATCCTGTGTGGAAAAAACCATACGCGACGGGGGGCCGAACACTCCGAGACAGATTCCGCCAGAGACTCAGGGGAGAGAGGAGAGTAGTATTCAGATTGAGTTATTGTGACGGGGGAGGGGGGGCCTCCCCAACAAAACTCCCTGCCCTTCCGACCACCCCCACACCCGCAGCCGCAGCACGCATAGGCCCAGAGGCGCAACCAGATAAGCAGTGAAGCGGTTCTCCTCCGTCTCCCCCGCCTCCTCCTTCTCCTCCTCCTCCTCCTCCTCCTCCTCCTCCTCCTCCTCCTCGTCCTCCTCATCTGTCCATCCATCCATCCATACATCCTTCCATACATCCATCCTCCTCCGCCTCCTTCTCCTCCTGCTCCGCCTCCTTCTCCTCCGCCTCCTTCTCCTCCTCCTCTGCAGCTCAGGAAGGCGGACTGGAGGGAGGGAGGGAGGACGAGGACATTGGATTCAGGAACACGTTGGCGGCCAAGGAAGGCGGAGCGGGAGGGAGGGAGGGAGGGAGGGAGGGAGCGCGCCGACGCAAAGGGGCAATCGTCCACGGCTTGCGCGCCTGGTAGGGGGCGAAGAAGCCGGCCGGGAAGCCTTTCTGGGTGTACCAGTGGTCCACGATGGTCCCCAGCTGCCAGCCTTCCCCGGTCTGGCACAGCACCTCGGGCAGGAGGGGAGGGGGGAGGAAGCAAACAGGGAAGAATCGCGGGCCGAGGCTTTGGAGCGTTCTCTGTACTTTGTGCGGCTGCGGGCGAGGGGGAAAGGGAGCGACAGGACCTAGCACGTCGGACGTCTCTCATACTTTCGCTGCGGCGGCGAACGAGGGGGGGACGCATCGAAGGACGGTCATCGAGCTTTGTTTTTGTTCCCGAGCCGTGCTTGCACCCAGGCGCTCCTCTCTGGCTTGCAGAACTTGGCTGGGCTCCCCAGGTTTGAGCAGGGACCGACCGTCCCGGCATTCCTATAGTCCTACCACGAAATGTTCTTAGATCCCAAAAATGTTCTAAGAACAGAAACAACGTTCTTGAAACGTTGACCCGATGTGTTAAACCAAGACAGCCTCCGCCAGAAATGTTCGAAGAACATTTCGTTGGAACCACACGAGGTTCTTAGAACATTGTTTGATAGGGCTATAGGCGAGCCAGGACGCTTCGCCACTGCTTGACAGGTCTCCGCCCTCTGGGCGCCTCGTGGGCGCCACGCGCGCCGGCCTGGCTCTGCAGGCCTTCGCCCGGCGGGCCCCCCAAACGGCACGTCTCGCGGGCGGCCCGCGGGCTGGGCCGACGTTCTGAAGGGGCCCAGGGACACACAAATAAATCAGCACAAATTACAGGATTCCCCATATTTTGAAATTTTTCTTGGTTTTCGACTTCCCCCCCACTTCCCATAGTTTCCCACATTTTCCGGGGGATCGACGATTAATTGTGTCTGTGTGTTTTTTCCCTCTCTTGAAGTTCGGGGTGCTTCGCCTGGTGAGCGAACTGCGCGCGGGCGGGGTTCTCAGAGTGTGCCGCACAGCGCCCAGGCGTGGGCGCCCGATCCCTGCACTACATGTGTGAGGTGTGTTAGCCAGCGTGGACCCCAGACGATAGAGTCCAGGTGCAATCAAGCTGGTGCCATCCAGGTGGACCTACACTCTATGATGTTCCATCCAGGTGGTGCAATCAATGTGGTGCAATCTAGCTGGCGCAATCATCGTGATGCAATATGTTTGGTGCAAAGCAATACAAAGTATAGCAACACAGCGCACAGCAATGAAAAGCAATGCAGAGCAATGCAAGCAAAACAATGCGAGTGTATAGTATCGCAAAGCAATGCAATGCAACGCAATTCAAAGCAAGGCACAACAAGGCAAGTCAAGGCAAAACAAAGCGATGCAAATAATAATATTAGACCACACGGCTGGCACCTATATGTAAAACCACACATATTCCAGCAGATGGGCTATGTTGCACCACGCATTCAGCTTGCGCACTGTATTGCACATAAAGACACGCAACACATGGCTCAGACCAGACAACTTGCACCGCTCAGATTGAACCACATGTATTGCACCACGTTGATTTCACGCCCTCGATTGCACCACGTATATTGTAGTTGGGACATCGGTACATAATGCAATCATTCCCCTGCTTGGTCCCGACTCTGGCAAATATCATGTTTGCGGCTCGAGTTTCTGGAAGACGCGACGGGTCTCCAGAGACATCCAGAGACCTCCAGCAGGAGGGGCGGATGAGGGGGCCACTGTGGGAGGGGAGAGGGGGAGAATGAGATTGAGGAGAGGGAGGCGAAAGGCGAGTTTCAGGACAGCAGACGCGGAACGGCAGAGAAAGGTTAGCGGAGGAGAAGACGGTAACGAAAGCTGAAAGAGGAGAAGAACGAGGAGCATGCGAAAGAGGAACCGGTGCGGCAGCAGCAGGGCAGCAGAGAAGGATGCGCAGGACAAAAAGAAAAGGGAGGGGAACGACGACGAACGAGAGGGGCGGGGAGGATTTAGGAACAGGAGGAAGACACATAAGGTGGACATGATGGTTCAGAAGATCAGGGGAGAAACAGAAACTAATGAGGAGGGGGAGTAGGGGAAGCAGGATGGAAAGGGGGAAGGCGACGACGACGCTGACGAAAAAAAGAGGGGGGCAGCAGAAGCAGGAGCGTGTAGGAAAAGAGCGGCACAGTTGAATTAAAAAGGAAAAAAGATACGGCGGCCGAGGGGGGGCGGAGGAGAGACAGGATGATGAAGGCGACATAGAGGAAGAAAAGAGGTGCGCGAAAACTGAGCATAAGCAGGGCAAGGATAAGGGAAGTGACGAGGAGAGGAGGACGAGGAGGAGGAGGAGGAAGAGGAGGAGGAGGAGGAGGAGGAGGAGGAGAAGGAGGAGGAGGAGGAGGAGGAGGAGGGGGGAGGGAGGTGGAGGGTGAGGAGAAGGTATACCCGATGGGCACCACGTGCTTATCCACAGAAATCAAGGTTGTCATCAGGACAGACTCCTCTGACAGAGTACGACAGGGTGAAGAAGGAAATGATGAGGAGGAGGAGGAGGAGGAGGAGGAGGAGGAGGAGGAGCGACGAGCAGGGAGGAGGATGATTAGAAAGGGGAGATGAGGGCCGGAAGGAAGGAGAGGGAACCAAGAAAACAAGACCTGGGCAGCCGATGCCCTCCACTCGATGGCCCACCCCTGCTGGGTGAGTGCCAACGCCACGGCAAAAGCGCTGCTGGTGGCGTCAATGCGCATCTCGGGCAAGCTTGCGGGACTCCATGCTCCACAGGGCACCTGAAGAGCCCGCGGTAGCACGAAGGCGCGCCACACTGCACTCAGCGTGCCAAGAGACGAAGCTTAGAGCATTTGGGCACACCGCCTCGACCGCCTGGGCCGCAGGAGGAAGAGGAGGAGTTGGAGGAAGAGGAATAGGAGAAGGAGGAGGAGGAGGAGGAGGAGGAGGAGAAGGAGGAGGATGGAAGAGGAGGAGGATGGAGGAGGAGAACGGAGGAGGAGGAGGAGGAGGAAAAAGGAGGAGGAGAGGAGGAAGAGGAGGGGAGGGCGAGTAGGAGGGAGGAGGATGAGGAGGAGGAGGAGGAGGAGGAGGGAGAGGAGGAGGAGGAGGAGGACGGAGGAGGAGGAGGGAGGAGGAGAACGGAGGAGGAGGAAGAGGAGGATGATGGAGGAGGAGGAGGAGGAAGAGGAGGACGGAGGAGGAGAATGGAGAAGGAGGAGGAGGAGGAGGAGGAGGATAATGGAGGAGGAGGAGGACGACGACGACGAGGAGGAGGGCAGCAGGAGAAGCAGAGCACGAGCCGGGCAGCCCCGGAGGGCGCCTGCGTCCCGATCGGGAACCGCAACGGCCTGCCCTTGCCGCCGGTGGGCCAGCCTGCAGCCGGGCGAGCGCGCGCAATTGAGCGGGCAGGCACAAGCGGCTGGGCAGACTCGACTTCGAAGGGGCCCAGGGACACAAAAAATAGACACACATATCCCAGGAGTCCCCATCTTCTCTAGATGTGTTCTGGAGGTTCGTCCCCGTCCTGCATTTACCCTATGTTCTGGGGCATCGGCGGTTATTTGTGCCTGTGGCTATTTTTGTTCCCTCCTGA
>CAUYUJ010013102.1:172500-192500 GCA_963575745.1 Prorocentrum cordatum | reverse complement strand
TGCTTTGCAGCAAAGAGGAGGAAAGGAGGAAAAGGAGGGGGAAAGAGGAAGGGGGAGAAGGAGAAGTTGCTGGGGGGGGAGGCCGCGGGGAGCATTTGAGCTTCCAAAAAGCAAGACAAAAAACAAACTAACAAAAAATACACCGTGCTTCCGTGCATCCTGGACAAAAAAACAGAAACACCAAACATACACAGCGTTTCCTTGCTCCGATGGCGCCAAACACTGTGTAGTCTTGATTTCTTGCTTTGCGACAAGGAGGAGGAAAGGAAAGGAGGAGAAGGAGGGGGAAAGAGGAAAAGGGAGAAGGAGAAATGGCTGGGGGGGAGGCCGCGGGGAGCACTTGAGCTTCCAAAACCAAAAAACAACAAACTAACCAAACATACACAGTGCTTCCCAGCATCCTAGACCCAAAAACAAAAAGACACAAGGTGTCCGTGCACCAAGGGATAGATGAATAAGAAGATGATGAACGTGAATTCGGTTCAAGATAAAAATGCATGATCTTTCGGGGCAACCACCTATACATATATATATAGACACATCCACATCCATACATGTAGATACATACATCTACATACGTGTATGTCGCCATGCGCAGATGTGAATACGCATGCATACATATATACATGCATACATACATGCGTGCATACATACATGCGTGCATACGTAGGTACATATATACACGCATACACACATGCATACATGCATACATACATACATATCGACATACAAACAAACAACCATACATACCTATACACACATGCACTCATACATGCATGCATGCATACACACATGCATAAATACATGTACATGCGAACATAAAAAACGTGACTACGCACACACCTACATACATGCATGCGTGCATACATACACGCCAACATACATACATACACACAAACATACACATATAAAGACATGCATGCAGATATGCACACACACACTGGCATGAGTACCTACATCCCTACATGCATGCGTACACACATACATGCATACAACCAGACATACAGCATCCATGAATCCATGCATGTACACATACGTACTCACATACGCAAATACACACATTCATACATACACACAGACACACATGACACACATACATTCATCGATGCAAATACACATGTACACAATCATACATACATACACATTTACATACATAAACTTATACGTACACACATGCATCCGTACATACATGCATACAGACAGATACATAGTTATTTACAGCGTGTACACATATGCATGCAACCATACATACATGCATACATAATGTGCATACATACACACTCGTTTATCTATACATATACATATGCAAACCCTGATCCACAGACATGTACCGATCCATATACATACACATATGTACACCCACATACATATACATATATACATACAGTAAACATATGTGTGCATATAAACATACGTATATACATATATTTACACATGTACACGTCTGTACACACAAACATATATACAAGAACCACGCGTTTTCGTGCGCGCTCAAGTTCTAGCAGGCCCTCGGCCTTGACGAGTTCACTGCTCCACTGAAATCGTAGACCACATATGGTTTGAACGGGAAGTGAAGAAGTGTCCATAACGCTGAACGCATTATGGGCAGTGAGAAGTCCACACATGTCAATCCGAATTCTGGAAGGCATTCGGAACAGATCTTTGCGTATGGGGGGGCGGAGGCCTGATGAATCGGGATCCCAGAAAGCATTATGGGAACACGGTGTTGGGGGGCGTCTTGGGAGCCTGTTGGGGCGTGCCGTCGTCGTCGTCGTCGTAATGTCGTCGTCGCCTCTTGGGGCGCACCGTCGTCATCGTCGTCGTCGTCCTCCTCGTCTTCGTCGTCTTCGTCGTCGTAGTCGTCATCATCGGGTGGACCCCTCCCAGGATCCATCCAGCGCAACTTTCCACTCCAGGCCGAAGCCCGGGGACCCCAGGGCCCGAGAACGGCCCCCGAAGGCAGAAAGCGCCGAACAACCGTTTCGAACATCGAAGTTCGAAGCTCGTCGTCGTTTGCGTCGCCGCCGCCGCCGTCGTCACCTTCGTCGTCGGCAGAGAAGGCGATCAGCCATGTTCCCAATCAACTTCCCAGACAGATCTTTGGTAGCGTGATGGTACTTCGGAACCTCCGGAGACTCTCGGGCCAATGATGGACCGTGTCCCCAGGAGGCTTTCTGGGGACATGATTTGTTGGGGTGTGTTGGGGGCCTTTTGAGCGTTGCCTGGAAGCCCCTTGGGTGCCTCTTGGAGCTTCCTGGGGGCCTCTAGGGGGCCTCACGGGGCTTCTTGGGAGCACACCTGTGGCCTCCGCGGGCCTACTGAGGGCCTCTAGGGCCAGAGACCTTCAAATTTCGGTTCTCCTGGGCTGTCTTGGGGCCCTTTTCGGAGCCTCGTGAGCCGTCTTGGAGCGATCTGAAGGGTCTCCGAGGCCGTGAGGGAGCGCTGGGAAGCGGGAACAGCGAGAACGCCAAAATCTTTCAAAAAATATAGGGACATGTGCGAATTTTGGTCCCAGGGCCCTCTTGGGGAGCCTCTTGAGGCCGTCCTGGGGCGTGTTGGGGTCCTCGTCCTCCGTCTTGAGGGCATATTGGGCGTCTTCGGGGCCTCGTGGGACCGTCTTGGGCCCTGTTATGACCCCCTTAGCCTGTCGTGGCCCGTTTCGGGGCGGGCCGTCTCGGGAGCTCTGGAACCCCCCAGATACCCCAAGGGGCGCCCACTGGGGGTACAGGCACCGGCCCGCCCCCCCTTCCGTCTACTCCGATATACCGTAGCACCCAGCAGATGCGGATAAGAGTGAGGGGGCCGTGGGGACATCGGCAGTTTGCGAAATTCTGGAGAAGCCCGCCGCAGGCGCCAAAGTTCCACAAATTATACAACGAGCCCGCCGCAGGCGCTGATATTTTCGTTAAACCAATGTGGGTAGGTCGCGTGTGGGTCGCAAATGGGTCGCGGGTGGGTCGCTGCTGGGTCGCGGGTGTAGAGGGTAGAAAATCCACCCCATGAGAATCACCCCGACAAGCGAAGCCGTTTAGTAAACGCACACAAGGAATGAATCGAACAGGGCAGGGCTGTTTAGTCAACGCCCAGGGCCGTTTAGTAAACGTCAATTGTCGGGTCTGGGTGTTTTTTCCTCCCTTGACGGTGGGTCGCGCGATGGGTCGCGGGTGGGCCGCGGGGTGGGTCGCGGACGGGTCGCGGACGGGTCGCGGATGCGTCGCGGGGTGGGTCGCGGATGAACGCGGATGCGTCGCGGGACGGGTCGCGGGTGGGTCGCGGGTGGGTCGCGGGTGGGTCGCGGGGTGGGTCGCGGGTTGGGTCGCGGGTTGGGTTGGGGGTGGGTCGCGGGGTGGGTCGCGGGGTGGGTCGCGGGGTGCGTCGCGGGGTGGGTCACGGGGGGGTCGCGGGTGGGGCGACGACAACAACAAACAACAAACAACAACAACCACAACAACAACAACAACAACAACAACACCACCACCAACAACAACAACAGCAGCAGCAGCAACAACAACAACAGCACCAACAGCAACAACACCAACAACAGCAACCACACCAACAACCCAACAAGCAGAATTCCCACCACGAGATTCTTATTCAGCCACGCACCCAGGGACAATGAATGACCATTCGGCCCCCTCACTCTGATATATATATGTATATATGCACACGTATATATATACACGTGTATATATATACAATCTACATATATACGATATGTGTATAAAAATACAAATATCGGGGGAGACAGGCTCAGGGAGAAGAGCGCGGCTTTCCCTCGCGCCCCAGCGGGTGACCATGGAGAGTCTGGCGTCGGCGCGGCAGCCCCGCGTTGCCGGAGTCGGCGGCTCGTAATTACACAGGCCCGTGCCCGAGGACCAGCTCTCCCGCGACAAAGGGCTTCTCCCTAACGACGAGAGTTCCGATGGGCGCGGCATGCGGGGGGGTGGGCCGGGCCTGCAGACTCCGCAGCGGGCAGCCGCGGCGGCTGCCCCCCCAGGGAAGCCTCCTCCTCGCCACGTGTGGGGCGCGGACAGCGTACCCCATGGGCGGCACGTCCGCGCGCGCAGCGGCCGGCCCGCGCGCGAGAGCCAGAACGCCAGCCAGTGCCCCGGCGGTCGCGCGGCAAGCGACCCTGGCAGCCGGCGGCCCAGAAAACTCAAACCATTTTTGACTACAGTCGGGGCGTTGACCTAAGGAACCCTAAATAAGGAACGAGGCCCCTTTTTTCCATAAGTTAAACTTCGATTTCCGATCGAAAACATAAGGAAAACCTGAGGCAAGCTGTGAAACACTTAAGGAACGCGGAGCCCCTCCCCAACGAAAAGGGTTCCTTCTTCAGGGCCCCGACTGTATTCCCCCTTCAGAGGGACATGCCCGACTTACCACCACACTTTGGGCCCAGCGGCCGCGGTCATCATGCAGGGTGTGCGAGGCGAGTCGGGAGCTCTCTGCCCCGAGCGTGCTTGCACTGTGAGCTTCTGCCCTGCGCAACCGAGGAACTGCAGGGGGGCCGCAAGGACTCGCCACGATTCGCATCGCTGCCGCCCCGTGGCCGCCCCTTGTGCCGCCTGTGGGGGTGTCACGGGGCTGCGCCACGGCTTGGCCCGTTGCCGTCCGTTGCCGCCTGTGTGTGTGCCCCGAGGATGCGCCAGGTTCCAGCCATTGCCGCCCTCTGCCGCCTGTGGGGATGTCCCGTCGCCATGCTTTGGACCGCTGCCGCCCGTTGCCGGCTGTGGGGGTCCTCGCGATGACTCCTCGTGTTCCGGCCCGCTTCTGCCCGTTGCCATCCGTGGGGGTGTCCCGAAGATGCAGACTTGCTCTTCGGAGAAACAAGGTTGGCACAGAGGCTCGTGCATCACATGGCTCACACGTTCACAGAGAAATTAACTTCCTGCTCGGGGGCCATGCTGGCAAGCAGTCTTTGGCTCTAACAGCCCAAACCTGTCGGGTGGAGAAAAGTCTCCACTGAGTAGTTTGATTATCTCCCCTGTCGGATGGCCATTCCAAAAGGCAATCCTGGCGTGAAGATTCGCATTGCGGCTAAACTTGGGAGCGGGCTCCAAACCGTGCGAATAGAGACTGGGAGCGAGGGGTGGGCAGCATGGGTGTCAAACAAGCCGGCACAGGCAGGTAGGAAAAAAGGTGGGCCAGGGGAGGAGGAGGAGGAGGAGGAGGAGGAGGAGGAGGACGACGACGAAGAGCGGGAGCGAGAAGCATAAGCCAAGCAAGGCCGGAAGGGCGCACTGGCCATCCTGCAATTGGTGAGCCCAAGCACTGAGCCTTAGCCTGGGAAAACGTCCAGCGATGCTGCCTGGAACCAGCACAACTGCATATACCAAACGAGCGGACAGGACTGCCCAGCTGGGTCGGTTTAGGCAATTCTCGGGGCTCACCTGGGACGTCTCGGAGCCCTCTGGATCACTTTTGGAGTCGTGCTGCGCCAAAAGCCCAAAGACGTTCAAAAACCCGAAGTTTTGATCGAATGTGTTAGCTTTAGCTGTCTGTGGCAGCTCTTGGCGCTTGTTCAACCTCCTTCGATGCCTCTTGTGTGTCTCTACAGGACACTTGACTTTTAAAAGGCACTGACTAACGAAGAAGAACAATGTGGAACTCGCGAGAAGGCTGATATTCAAACAGAGGTGAACACCAGAGGAGAAGAACGACCCACGAGTTCCGCAAGTCGGCCCATGACAGCGTGCCAGTGCGGGCCCATTGGGGGATAAACCAGGGCGGCTCGCGATGGGCGAAGGCGGCCCTGCGCGCGCTGCCGCTGGCTCCCGGAAGTGCGTGCCAGAGGTCCTCGACCGTTCGCCAGCTACCAGACGAGGGAGAAAAGTCGGCCGATCCCCCCCCATCGCGGGCCTAGGTGCTCGTACGTCATCATGCTGCGCGCGAGGCTGGGGCCGGCCCCGCCCCTGGGCGCCGGGCGACGGTCCGCTGCACGCGTGCCACAGCGCCGTCGTCGCCGCCGACGTGGCAGTCGACGACGTCGCCGCCGTCGCCGTCGCCCAGGATCGCAGTGATAAGGGCGCCACCAGAGACGACAGCCTGGCGCGACGGCGGCCCAGCAATGACAATCAAGGACGCGCAGACGGGTCGGCACCATTGTGGGCCCCATACGAAGAGAAAGGCGGAGCACCGTCGACGTGGACGACATCGTCGCCGTCGCCGTCGTCGTAGACGTCGTCCTCGTTGACGTCGTTGTCGCCGCCGTCGTCGTAGGCGTCGTCGCTGTCGTCGTAAACGTCGCAGTCGTCTTCCTAGTAGCTCCCTAAACAGCTTGTCGGTAAGGGTGTTGTATGCATCATTGGAGTCTAGCGTTGAGTAGGATAGATGAGCCGTGCCCGAATGAAAGGGGAGCTGTGGGTGTGGGAGCCAACGCGTTGGTTGCCGAAACGCGGGTAAACACTACAGAAAGGAGTGCACAACTACACACAAGTAGACACGCATGCAATAATTTGTTGACCCCCCTACTCCCCCCCTGGCGTACGGCCACTTGGCCTGACCTGACCCGCTCCCCCCAAGAGAATTCCCAGACAGTCCTCTGGGGCCGCCTGGGGACTCTCTTGGGTGTGGGAGGTCATGCGGGCCTCTGAGCATTCTTGCATGTGGGCCTCCGGAGAACTCTTGGGCCCTCCTGGGGAAACCAAAAGGCACCGATACCGCCACTCCCCGGACCTCTCCTGGGGCGCGTTCTGACCAGGATCGCGAGGCGCATCCAGCGGTGGCGACGAGGGCCGCCCAGGAGGCCCACAAAGGGGAGAACGAGGGAAGGGTAGAGGCACGGGTACCTTTTCCGCCCCCGACCTCCGGGGACGCCTGGCTGCGCGCGGGCATGCGCGCAAGCACTCGCACCGTGCGGGGTGGCATGGTGCACTCGCGAGACTCGCTCCGCGGCCACCGCCGCCGCTCAGGGCAAGCGGGCTGCGGGGGGCGCACGGGCACCGGCCGCGGCGACATTCTCGCAGGCCGACGGGGTCGGGGCGGAGGGAGGGGGTCGAACGACTCCTCATGGTCGCACCGCCAGGTGTGCTGCTGGGGCGGTGCGGGTGTCACGCCTGATTGGTGGATGGCAGGTCGTTCGCAGAATCTTGCTCTGGCCGGAGACGCTCTCCCGATTTGCTACGTTTTGAGGCCTGACACATCCAACAGCCACGCGAACTGAGACCTGGTGGTATTCACATTCACCATCTGCCAATGGCTCGAGACATTCTCATGTGGGTCAGAACTGCGGAGCCATCAACCTGGGTCTCGCCTTAGACGTGCTCACACGGACCGCGGGAGGCTCGTGTCGAAAACGCATCTCGTCTGAGACATCTTCATGTTTGATTAACCGGAGGCTTGAAGTTCTCATTGGCTACACACATGTAAGACGGCCCTCCGACAAAGAAGTGATCTGGCCCTCACGGAGGCCGCCAGGCTGTCAGACCCCCTCAATGGACTGCTGTCTTGTTACATTCGTATTGTATGGTGTCTGTTGTCTTCCCTGTCCTGTCTATATATGGGGCCTGATCCGTAAACAAGGGGTGGGCTAAACGTCTTAGCCGCTCTGGGCTTCACCAGGACCTCCTTAGGACACCAATGCGCGGTCGGGAGGCCGAAGACGCCTCCAAGATGGCCCCAGGATGACTCGAAGAGGGCCTCAAGAGCATAAGGCCCCAAGATGATTTCAACATTGTCCCAAAGACGCTCCCGACATGGCAAACACCATTGGAAAATCATAGTGTTGTCATTGTGTTCTGGATGTCTCCAGTTTCGCGCCCCATTTGGGCGAATATCGACTCAATACAGCCCCGGGAGCCCACGCTATCCATGCTGACCCGCTTGGCCCCGAGATGCTGCACGGTTCGCTCAGGATGGCCCAAACAAGGCCCCAATATTGCCACAAGATGCCCTCAATGAAGGGGCCCTGACACACACACACACACACACACACACACACACACACACACACACACACACACACACACACACACACACACACACACACACACACACACACACACACACAACTACACACAAACAAAAGGAATCCCCATATATTCTCATATTTTCTCGGTTTTTGTCTTCCCCACCGCTTCCCATGTTTTCCCATATTTTCTGGGGAATGGGGGATTAATTGTGTCTGTTTTTTTTTTTTCCCTCCTGACTCAAGGAGGCCTCAAGATGGCCTCAAGCGTTGCCCAACATGCCTCGAACATCTCCCGAACGTGTCCCGTTCGGCCCCAAGACACGCCCCGGGAGGCCCCGTGATGGCCCCGAACCTGCTTCAACGCAGCCGCACAACGTGGCTCGACGCCAAAGGCGCAGCCCTTCAGATCCGGCCGCTCCCGCCTGCAACGTGCGCCGTCCGAGATCGCTGTGCCTACGAGTTCGCGCGGCGTTGGCGCGCAAAGGACATTGACACCGCGCCGATCGTTCAACCTTGAATCGATCGCGGCCCCGATCGTGGCAGGTTGAACTCCGAGGGGTACGGTGGCGTCACCGTGCCCTCGGTGCTTCCTCTGGGGGGCCAGATGCGAACCCTACCCCTACCCCCCACGATTTCTGAGGGGGAGGGTGGGGTTCACTTCGTTCGGGAGCTTCCGAGTAAAGTGAACCCCACCCTCCCCCGCAGAAATCGTGGGGGGAAGGGGTACGGTTCGCATCTGGCCCCCCAGCCTCGTCGTTCGTGTCGCGACGACCCTGGCATTGGCTTCCGACGCCGTGCAGCTCCTCCCGCCTGGAACGGATATAGGCGGCTCGAACGCATCGGTGGCCGTTCCTGGGCCACCGGCGGCGCTCTCAGCCCGCTGAGCGCCCGCGGCGGGGCCGCCGCACGTCGACACGACGCGAACCTACAGGGCAGCGTTTAATACATAGGTCTTCCCAAATCTAGGATTTTTAGTACATGGTTAATCTATGAATAAGTTCATGCATGAGCTCATCGTTGTTTTTAATGCTAAGGCCCTGCATCTTTTAATACATGATCCGCACGCGGAGCATGCATTGAAAACGGCACTGTACCGTCTGTTTGGCCCGCGGCCGACCGACTCCGGAAGCGCCGAAGCCACGAATGCTGGCGTCTCCCGCGTACTCCTGGGGCCGGGCACGTCCTCCTATGCAGGCGGACCCTGGAGGAGAGATCAGGAAGCATAGCAGCAGTTGTCAGAGATACCCCCGGGCATGCTGGAAAACAGCGCCCCCAGGCTAGCTTTCGACTACTCGTGACTGCTCCTCCCGTGGAGGGACCTGCCCGACGCAAGCTTCCTTTCCGCCGGCCTCCGCCGCCCTGCCGGCGGCGGCCCCGCCGCCACGCGCACTGTGACCTCCGCCGGCCCCTGCCGAAGGCGAGCTGCGCCGCAGGCGAGAGGACCTTTCGGGGCCCTCTCAGGGTCCCGAAAGGTCCTCGCCTCCTCCCCTCCTCCAACTGCCCTCCTCCTCCTCCTCCTCCCCCTCCTCCTCCTCCTCCAACTGCCCTGTTTAGCAGGCGCATTGGCAATGAACGCTTGAAGTCATACGCGCCAGACGGCGTACGGCTTGTGCAGTGCAGTGCAGTTCAGGGCTAAGAACCGGGACTTCACTCGACGCGCTGGCTCAGCCAGCAGTCCAGGTCCAAGTAGTCTGCGAACGCTCTGCGGAGAGCAGGAGCTCCAAGAGAGCACCCAGGGTCCAGTCCGGATTCTCGATCCTCTCGAGCCACATCTGGCGTCCACGAACGCTGGCGCTCCTTCTCAAGATTCCGGATGCTGTCTGGAGCGCTTCGGGTGTGTGTGTGTGTGTGACCACCAGCAGCGACCAGCATTAGGTCCGGCATGTCCCCCTACAGGCGGATTGCGGAGGGGAAATATTCAAAACGTATTCAAAACTTGTTGTTGTTGCTTCCTCGAACGCGGCCGCTGCCCTGCCCTGGCCACCCGCGGGCCCAACGTTGTTTGACAGCGGCGCGGCGGGTGCCGGCGGGCCAAGCGCAAAACGCATTCAGAACTGGCCAGACGTACTCGAACACTTGCCCCCAGATTTTTGTTCTTGAGCACTCTTCCTGCAATAGAGGGACACGTCTGGCTCGAGACCAGCACCGGACCCCTCAAGAGACCTCCGGGGCGGCTCCTCGCTGGGCAGCGCCGCTCTGCAGGCGAGCCGCCCCGCGGAGGCGCTCCGCCCCCTCCGCGCGGGTCTCCTCTCGCCGCGGCCCCCGGACCGCCCCGGGTGGAGCAGGGAGCGACCGCCCCGGCACTCCTGCAGGCCTACCGCGACACGTTCTCAGAAGCCGGAAGCGCTCCCATCACAAGCTCAGTGCTCTCATAACACAACCGCAGGGACCGACCGCCCCGGCATTCCTGCAGGCCTACCGCGACACGTTCTTGGAAGCCGTAAGCGCTCCCATCACAAGCGCAGTGTTCTCATAACACAAGCCCGATGCATCAAAACAGGACAGTCTCAGCCAGAAGCGTTCTAGGAACATGTCGTGCAGAGCACAAAAGGTTCTTAGAACTTTCTTTGGCGGACCTGTAGGCAAGACAGGACGCTTCGCCACTGCTTGACCAGGACGGCTGCAAACTGACCCACAGGCCCACGCCAAGACAACCCAGCGACGCCGCAGAGCGCCCATCATGCCCCCCCAGCCCCCCACCCCACGCAAGAGCCCTAGAATCTCCCGGGAGGCGCCCAAGGAGGCATCCGCCCAGGCGCACAGCGGATGTCCTCGCCATCGCTCGGACGTCCATTCCCCGTGCATGCTTTGATGTCGTGCGTGCACTTGTGCTGCAAGATGGACCAACGTGCTCCTCGATGGTCCTCACCGGGAAAGACATGCGCACGTCCGCGCGATGCCAAGCTTCTACTTTTCCGGCGCGGACCACGCTCCCCAGGGGTCGATCCCCATCCGTGGGCCAGAAGAAAATACTGATGTGGCGTACGGAGAGCGGGTTCGGGACGGGAAGCCGTGCTGAGGCATCGGTGCTGCGTGCCAGGATCTACCTCCGATCACCGGGCCGTCCCCTCGTCTACTACCCCCCCCAGTCGGCCCACCTCCTCCTTATCCCCCTCCCCCTCCCCCTCCCCCTCCTCCCCCTTCCCCTCCTCGCGCGTGGCCGAGGCGCTCGGTCTGCCCGCCCCGGCGCCGCACGCGCTGCCGGAGCAGCCGAGCGCGCACCGCGGGGGCGAGGGCGGCGGCCTCCCCCCTGGTGGGGGGGCCAGGGGGGCCGCAAGAGGCGGGCTCGTGTGGCCCTTACTTCAGCGTGCAGGAGTCAAGGGGCCCAAGGACACGCAAATAAATAATACACAAATAAAAGGATTCCCCTATATTTTCAGATATTTTCTGGGTTTTTGTTCCCGCCCAATTCCCATATTTTCCAATATATTCTGATTAATTGTGTCTGTGTTTTTCCCTCCTGACTTGCTTCAGCGTGCAGGAGGCAGAGTGCCACTGGCACCTCGAGACGTGCCCCAAGAGGCGACTTTGGGGGCGCCCGAGGGAGGCGGCTGCTTGGAGCTCCCCTCTTATTTGATCGATCTCCTCCAAGATTGCCCCAGGAACGCTCCTAAGACCCCCAAGGGCGCCCCAAGACGGCCCCAAGAGGCGCCAGACCTGGACGGGGGTGGTCGCGGGTAGTTGGAGCGTCCGAGATGGCCCAAGACGGCTCCAAGAGCGCCTCGGCAAGCCCAAGATGGCGACCCAAAGCGTCGGCTAGAGGAGCTTAAGAGTGTCGATCTGGTCTCACCCACCCACGCCACCGAGCCCATCGCCCATCACCTCGACTAGCAACTCTCGCAAGACTGGGCACGCCCCATAGTGCCCCATGCAGTCGGCGGCAGCACAGCCGAGAACGCAGGTGGCCCCGGTCTGTTGGAACCCCCGTCGAGTGAGCCAGGCCTTCGAGAGCGTTCGTGCGAGGGCACACGCGCGTGAGACCTTTAACTTGGACGTGTTCAAAGAGACATCAGGTCAACCGATGGCCTCGATGTTCGGCCCAAGGTCGGGAAACCAGCTCCAGAGCCGACGGATGATCAGAAACCGAAGGGCGTCCGCGGGAAAAAGGGTGGCCGTAGATGAGGCCATCAGAGTGCGCTGTATACGGATCCTGCGCGCGCGGCGGCCCTCGCGGGCCGCAGCTGCGGCTTCGACCATCAGTCCTCGAACCTCCTTCAGTTTGGGGTCGTCGGGGAAGCCAGCAGCGGCGAGCATCAGACGCTGGCACAGGGCGGGCTCCCCCCGCCCCCCACCACTACGGAGCCCATTCGCCGCGCACGACAACAACTCCTGTAGCCTCCGGCGCCGCCCCTGGCGCGCTCCGCGCACCAGGGAGGGGCGTCCAGCGCCGATCCGAGAAATCCGCGCGGACCTCCGAGTTTTTATGTTTGTGCAACTTGTTGCTCCCCCCTCTTCGCCCCCTTCGCCCCTCCCTCCTCCGCCCGATCCTTATGCCCTCCTCCCTCCTCCCTGTTTACGCAGAGAGCATCTAATACACCACCACCGTGCCAGGCCAGGGCCATCCTGGGCCCTAGGATGGTGTATACGCCCTCTTGGCCGAGCCAGGAGGGTCTATACACCCTCCCACGACCCAGGATGGCCCTGGCCTGGCACGGTGGTGCTGTATCGATGCCTTCGTCGGACTGTTAGGACCTCCTGCCGGAGTGCCGCCCGAGGGGGGGGGGCGGCCTGCGCCCCACGAGCCCGGGGATCCAGCTCCGCACGCCCGCGGCAAGCGGCAGGAGGACCTCTCCGCCGGCGGGCCGCGCGCGGCGGGGGCCGCGGCGGGCGGCGGGGGCGAGCGGCGGGGCGCTGGGGTGTCAAGTCGGGCGTGTCCCCCACAAAGGGGGATGTTCGACGAAACATAAAAAACGACCCCAACAAGACTCCGAAAGGGTTCAAAAAATGCCCCTCCAAAATAGTCCCCAGCGTATTTGTTTTAACTGTTTTTGAACATTGCCCCTGTGGAGGGACAGGCCCGACTGAACGCCAGCGGGGGGGGGGGGGGCGGCCCCAACAAGGCTCCGAGATGGTCAAAAAATACCCCCAAACATAGTCCCCAGACTATTTTCACTCATCATTTTTGAATATTTTCCCACTGTGGAGGGAAAGGCCCGACTTAACGCCAGGGGGGGGGGGCGGCCCACGGGAGCGCGGCCGGGGAGCGGGCGGGCGGGCGCAGGGCCGGCCTGGCGCCTAGGGGGGGGGCGCGACGGGGGAGGGGGCCCGCCGGGCCCTCCCCCTCACCTCCTCCTCCTCCTCCTCCTCCTCCTCCTCCTCCTCCTCTCTCCTCCTCCTCCTCCTTCCTCCTCCTCCTCCTCCTCCTCCTCCTCCTCCCCTCCTGCAGCCCTCCCCTCGCGGAGGGAGGGCGGCGGCGGCGCCCTCGCCGAGGGAGGTCGGCCGCGCCGCGGCCGACCTCCCGAGGTGCAGCGGCCCGAAGGGGGGGCCCTGCGCTCGCCCCCGCGCCTCGCTCCTCTCGCCAAATGCCGCTCTAGCATAGCGCTCCTCCGGGGGCAGGAGCGGAGGCCCGGGAGCTTCAGGCGGCCGGCCAGAGGCCTGGCCAGGGGGCGGAGGAGGCCCCACGGGCCAACCGGCGGGCAGAGAGCTCTCCGTGCAATGGCGGCTGCAGCCGCCTCACGAGGAAAGCGCGGGGCATGGGAACGCGAGGAGGCATGGGTGGGAGGGCCGGGCGAGCCGAGAGGGGGGGGGGGGGTCCGCGCGGAACGAGGAGCGGGAAGGGAGAGCGACGGGGGAGAGCATGACGAGGGAGGGGGGACCTGGAGAGAGGGGAGACTGGCGGGCGCGCGAGGCCACGCTCAGGCCGTGCGAGGAAGAGGGTGCGGGGTGGAGAAGCACGCGAGGAAGACAGGGAGGGGAGGTGTGGAGGGCGAGGAGGAAGGGTGAGGCTTCAGGGCTTGAGGAGGCGATTCTGGGGAGGGGGGGAAATTGACGGATCGAGAGAGGCTCTGGGGGATCCATGGGGGTCAGAAGAAGGCGGAGGAGGCGGATGATAAAGAGAGAAGGCATAGGAAGAAGGGGCCAGGGTTGTGGAGGAGGAGGGAGGAGGGCGGAATCGAGGGAGCGAGGCGAACGAGGATTAGTGAGGATGAGGAGAAGGATCTGGAGGACGGAGGAGAATGACGAAGGAGGATCGAGGAGGAGGAGGAGGAGGAGAGACGAGGGAAGGTGTAGAATGGCAATGGAGAAAGGGATGTGATGACGAGGGAGAACGAGTGAGGAGGAATGAGGGCGAGGGCATGGAACTATGGACGAGGAGTAAGATGGCGCTGGACGACGGAGGAGGTGAAGGAACTGGAGGAAGGAGGGAGGGATGCAGAAGTCGAGAACGAGGGACGAGGAAGGAGAAGAAGATGAAGAGGAGGAGGAGGAGGAGAACGAGGCATGAGAAGACGTAGGATTACGAGGAAGGAGTAAGAAGGGATGAGCGGCAGGAGGGCCTAGCGCCCGGCAACGTCTGCTTCCCATCCTCCTCCATCTCATGATGTTGCTCCTCATGAGGGTCCTGTCTCCTCCTCCTCCTCCTCCTCCTCCTCCTCCTCCTCCTCCTCCTCCTCCTCCCCCCTTCCCTTCCAGCCCTCGTCTCCCCAGAGCCCCGGCGTCACGAGCAGTCAGTAACGGCTTGGGTTCTCCTCGATTGACAGCCCGCGACAGCTCTCGCGCCCAGGAACCACCAGCGAGAACCGCCCAGGGAAGAAAGACTAATTAGCCCCATGGAGGAATCGATCCCTCGATCCCTTCATGGGTTTTTTCCCACAGTGTGTTTTTGCGTGTGTGTGTGTTTTTTTCCCACAGTGTGTTTGTGTGTTTGTGTGTGTTTTTGCTCCTTGAACCCCCAACCTCGCCCCTCGATCCCTGGAACCTCGAACCTCGAGAGAGCTTGGCGGGGCACGTGCCTCCAGAAGAAATGCGACCTCCGAGGTCGTGCGCCCCTGGCCCTCCTCCCGCCCCCCCCCCCCCCCCAAGATGGGCACACGCTAAGATGGCTGAATGCGGGATGACGATTCACAAAAAAAGGGAGAGAACGATTAAAACATAGTTTTCCGCTATTTCTGCACAATTTTCGGACTGGAGGAGAACGATGAAAAAGAATAGTTTTCCAGCCCGCGGCCGGTTTTTTCTAATCGTCATCCCGGGCGCCGCCGCGTAAACACGACCCCCGGTCATCTATTAATCGTCATCCTCCATTGCAGTCGAGTCGCAAACTAAGGATGAGCAACTTCCCGAGGTTCCCATTGCATCCTTGCCCCTCCGGCCCCTCCTTGGCCACTCTCGCTGGCCCCGCCCCGCTCGAACACGCGTCCACATGGCCTTCCAGGGCTCTTGCATCCTTGTCGCGAACCCTTGCTCTGCGCCTTGGATGTAGGGATCCGTGGATCTGGCGTGTTGGCGCCAGGTCCACGGATCGGGGAACGTTAGCCCCCGAGACGTGGCGAAAACGCCGCCTCATTTGGCGACGGAGCTCGTCGATCCGGCATGGAAGCGGGACCCTCCATGCTTTCTTGGCGGGTTCCGAAAACCCTGAACCCGAATATGTTGTCATCTCTTGGGGGCGAATCTTTCACTTTTGCCGGCTTCCGCCGGCCTTCCGCCAGCTTCCGCTGGCGGAGGCCGCCTCGATTTACTTCCTCCCGCTTCCGCCGCCCTGCCGCCGCCCTCCCGCCGAGGAGGCGATGGCAACTCCTTCGATCCTCCGAGGCGAGGCCCTTCCTGGAATGCCTCAATGTGTGCGTTCCCGCGATTCTGCAGCTGCTCCTGCCCCCCCTACCCCTCCCACACCCCTGCACTCATTCCCCCTCCCCTTCTTCCTGGAATGCTTCAATGTGTGCGTTTCCGCGATCCTGCAGCTGCTCCTGCCCCCCCCTTACCCCTCCCACACCCCTGCACTCATTCCCCCCCCCCCTTCTCCTCGTCTTCCCCTCCAGGTCTACACCGCCCTCCTCGAGATCGGCCCCCAGGCATGCCTGGGCTCGTCCCGGAGAGGTTGCCGAGGGGGCCAATTCGGCCGCGGCGGCGAGAACGCACGCGGAGGCCTAGCGAGGTCGAAACTGCGCAGAAGCCTCCAACTTCGACCCTTCGGTGGCAACTCATGGGAGCCTCCCATAGCAGCTTGTCGGCTCTTGCGAATCGACGCTAATCGACGCTAGTCGACGTTAGCCGACGCTAAATCGACGCTACATCGGCACGTCTCATCGACTCCCAGACGCCAGTCGACGCTAAAGACGGAATCGAGAGGATAGACCAGGCTCCCATGATTTGCTACCGAACGACCCTCCTCATCTCTCCCCCCCCCCCTGGGAAAGGCCCGAGCTTTGCAGAGATGCACCAGGTCGTGCAGTCGGCCAAGGAGCTCGGTTGCATAGTCGCCCAAGGATCCCAGGCTGTGGGCTGCGGGAGAGACGCCGAGCGCACGCGCCGCAGTCTGTGGCCACGTTGCCGACCAAGCAGACGGAGTATACGGTCCGAGAATGGGCACGAGGACGCGGCGGGTCAAGAGCAGAAGCTCCTGCGGCGAGGGCCCCAGGAGCCATGGAGGTACGCCAAGCGAAGGAGATTCCAGGGTGGAGAGCCCAGGCACGGAGCACCGCGGGGTGACCCCCAAGAGCTAGGGCTGAGGCCAACTCCCATGCCAGGTGCATACATGACCGGCCCCAAGAGCCCTGCGTCCAAAGATGTTGACGCCTCACTTGCACCCGAAGTACAAGCGGGACGTCAGCGGACCGCCGCCACTTTACCTCCGCAGGGTTTCTGCCAGCCTTCCGCCGGCTTCCACCGAGGGAGAGGACCTCTGGAACTCCCCGCATCGAGCTCCTCGGACCCCTTCCCCTCAGTGTCGTGGCGGCGGCCCAGGCGACAGGCCGTGCTCTGCAAGCAGATAGCGTGTCGCTCCGATCCGCTGGGCGGGACGCTGGGAAAAGCTCGGGACGTTGACGCTTGGGGACTGGGACGTGTTTGGCGCGTCGCACCGAAACGCCGTGGGCCAAAACCTGTGGAGCGACACGCTAAGCCAAGACTCCTGACCGCATACGTGGTTAGCATTCAGTCGGGCACGTCTCTCCACAGGAGGGATATTCATGAATAGTCAAATGATAATCTGGTGACCACTTTGAATCTGTTTGACAGCTTGAAAAATTCGCCCGTAGGAGGACATTTCCAGCCTAAGGTTAGCAAATTGGCTCACGCCCCTGGCCTTCCCGGCACCTCACAGCGCCGGAGGCGCCAGTGTAAAGAGGAGCATGCCCCGCGGAAGGGCCGAGACCAGCCGCATGCATGATCTCAGCACGGGGCCCCCAAAAAGTCCCGGCCCGTTGTAGTTTGTTCGAGCGTGCCCACGCCTGAGTCCGTCAAAAAAGCTCCCGTTCACGGGGCCCTGAGCTCGACCGAGGCGCCATGGCCCGATCCCCAGGGCCGGTTTCTTTGGCATCCTGCGTCGGTTCCTGACGGTCCCGGGGCCAGGGGGCGGCCCTCAGAGGCCGAAGACGACGAAGAGAACCTCGGTGACGTATTGTTTATCTCGTTTCGGCTACACGCAAGGGTGACCCTGGGTAAGAGTTGCCGTTGGTGCGCGGCTTTTGGGGGGGCTGCGGGGAAGGCAAACACGGGCGCTCAAGGCGCTACCACCGTGTCGCGCTCGGCGATCGGGGGACCCCAATGGGCCCGCACCCAAAGGTCCCTCCGGCGAAGGGTCAGTCTTACGGCAACGTTGGAAGCCCGTCTCCGTGCGACCCTCTTCCCTCCCCCGCCCCTCCGCCCGCAAGAGGGGGCGCAGAGAGACCAGCGCGGCGACGAGCGGGCGGCCGGCAGTGCCGCACGCCGCCACCATGGCTCGGGAGAGGCGGCGGACGCGGGGGGGGGCGCCGTCGGCAGCGGGCTCTCCCAGGGGCGGCCGTCACCTGGACAACCTCGATCCTCGAGGGCACCCAGTGCTGTATCTGGCGATGCCTGCTTGATTCCACCTGGCCGCTTGTCCTCGGTGTGGGCCTCCCGGGGCCCCTCCCCGGGCCTCGGGACCACCCATCGTGAAGCCGCGATGCAAGGCTAACAACTCCAGGGGGAAGGCGGGTCTGGACATCTGGGGCCGCGGATTGAACAACAACGGATCGGCGGATGACAGGGCATCCCTCCTCGATCGAGGGCACCCTCAGTCCCAAACCCCGAGCGCCTCGAGCACATCACGACGGGCGCGTTCCGCAATCTCGGCGTCTAGGCGGGCGTAGTCTAGCCCGCCCAGGGCCATCGACAAGAAGAACGAACTCAGGGACGCACGTATCCGAGTCAGCACAAGCCCAATACGGCAGGGCCCTGTCCCGAAGCCCGGCCAGCCGCCCAGCAGCTCCCCAAACGGGATCAGCGGAGGGCGGAGAGGGGAATCACCCGAGTCAGCCAGAGGGGATATCGGCTCATCGCTGGCTGGGCGGCGCGCAGAGGGGGGCAGGGGAAGGGGGGAAGGCTTCTTAGAAGGAGGCTGCTTCTTAGAAGACGCTGGCTTGACATATACAGATATGGCCCAAGTCTTTTAAGAAGCACGGGTGCTTCTGAGAAGCCTTCCCCCCTCCCCCCTCCCACCTCTGCGCGTGGCCGACAAACACGAGTCATGACGCCATGATTTTTTTCATGACGCGATCCCAGAGGGCTGGACCCATGTCCCGGGACTGGCTTCTGGTCCCGAGTCGTTTCTCGACGGCCCCGAGGCCCAGAGAGGGCCGCCCGAGGCCAAACTTCGGGAACAGCCTTCCGTCGCTTTTTTCGGCACCACGCGAGGGGGTCTGGGATTGGCGGACCCCCGCTGGCGCTGACCCTGTCACGCAGGCCCTGGCGATCGGCGGCAGAACCCGTGCGCGGGTGCTGGGGCCGAGCGGTCCGGGGGCTCGCGCCGTCGACCAGGGGGCACGTGGAGCAGGAGGGTTTTACTGGCTTCTCCCGAGGAAGAGGGAGAGGAGGATTGGAGCAACGAGGAGGAGGAGGAGGAGGAGGAGGAGGAGGAGGAGGAGGAGGAGGAGGAGGAGGAGGAGGAGGAGGGGGAGGAGGGGGAGGAGGAGGAGGAGGGAGGAGGGAGGAGGAGGAGGAAGGAGGAGGAGGCGGAGGCGGAGGAGGAGGAGGAGTGGAGAAGGGGAGTGGAGCAGCGAAAGCGGTTCCTCCTCGGGTCCGTGGAGGGCCGAAAGCGCCTCCAGCCCCACACCGTCTGGAGCAAACCCAGCGCAGGGCACGGCGAGGAGCCCGCGGCCGGCGGCGGCCCAGTCTGCGGTCGGGCGGGAGCGAGATGGGCGTAGGACGGGCAAGGGCAGGGCACAGCCAACCCGCTCGACAGGGGCGCGCGGTCAGGATGCAGAAGGCCCTGGAAGGCCGTGCCAGCACTTGGCGGGCGAGGCGCGGCCGGGGAGAGCGGCCAAGGATAGGCCGAAGGGGAAGGATGCAAGAATGACCCTGGAAGGCTGCTCTCATCCTTACCATGCGGGTCGGCTGCTGAGACTCAGCTCACGCAGCTGGTGTTCCCGGTCCCTCCTGGCGCCGGGGGGCGCCCGTGTATCGAGGACTGGGCGCGGCGACGGGGCGGAAACCAGCTGCACGCAACCGATTCCGTACCCCCCCTTTTCTTCCCCCTATGCCTACCTGGCGTCCCGCCTGACAGCCTGCTGACGAGGCGGAGAACGAGTTCGCACAGTAGTATATCGACGTTCGGTACTGCGGGTACGCGGCGTGAGCGCGGAGAGGCGTGATGGCTGCGGACTCTGAGCCGACCTTGGGCGCGGAAGCGAGGCGGGGTGGCACCGAGCGGCACGCAGCGCAGCGCCAGTAGATCCCTTTCGCCTGGCGACTTCCCCTCGTCCTCCTCCTCCTCCTCCTACTCCTCCTCCTCCCTCTCCTCCTCCTCCTCCTCCTCCTCCTCCTCCTCCTCCTCCTCCTCCTCCTCCTCCTCCTTCCCAGACCCCGTCAGAGTCTGCTGCACCTCCGTGCGGGGCATGGCGCGCCCCGTCGCGCCGCTGCTGGCACGGACCCCGCGTCGGCTCTGTGTCGCGCCTCGAGGATCCGA
>CAUYUJ010013102.1:127500-167500 GCA_963575745.1 Prorocentrum cordatum | reverse complement strand
ACCCGTCGCTAATCCACGCCCCGTCAATCCATGTTTGCGATCGCGTGAACCACCCTTCGAGCCCCTAGCGTGGCCCTCGAAGCAAATCCCCCCCCCCGAGCCCAGACCCCCGACGAGTCGACCTTGTCATGACTTCCCCCCGTCCACGAGCCCAGACCCCCGACGTCAGGAGGTTTTCTGACGTCGACCCCCCGGGCCCCAGAGGTCTGGACCCCTCCCCCAGGACCTGTCTTTCATCCTGAGCCGCGCGTTGACCTGAGTATTTTCTTAGGGTGGAGGGCTCCGGGTGAAATCCATAGCCGTGCGCGGGCGATAATAATCTCCGCGGATAATAAAGTTCGGGGCTTTGTCGGGGATCATCAAAGATTTTCCCGGGGATGGGGATGATGATGATTGTGACGATGACGATGAAAACGATGGTGATCCTGGGCGCTCGGCACAAGGCTGGCTCGAGAGATCTCGAGGCTCGTGGGTATACAGCTTGGCAGCAGGCGCTCGGCACAAGGCTGACTTGAGAGATCTCGAGGCTCGTGGCTATACATTTGCCAGCAGGCGCTCGGCACAAGGCTGACTCGAGAGATCTCGAGGCTCTTGGCTATACATTTACCAGCAGGCGCTTGGCATAAGGCTGATTCGATCGGCCTCGAGGCCCGTGGCTATACAACTTGCCAACACGCGGTCGGCACAAGGCTGATTCGATAGACCTCGAGGCTTGTGCATGCATTTTGCCATCGCAAGAGAGGTCCTTGGCCGATCTGGCCAAGAAACCTCTCTTGCGCTGGACTTCCATCCGCTCTCCCATGCAAGCACGGCGTCCTTTGGAACCGTCCTTGCATGGGAGACGCTCGGTGCAAAGCTGGGCGGCAGCGCTTGCCTCCTCGAGAGTGGCGTACTTCGGCTCGGCCGCCGCGGGGTCCCTGCAGGGAATGGACTTGAAAGTGGGAGGCTCGCCGCCGTGGCGCACTCGGCGGCCTGGGACATGGCTGAGGCCCGCGACGCACCCAGGGGCAACGAGAAGGGGCGATAGGCATGGGGGGAAACATCGACCTGGAATCGGCGATACATCGCCGATGCATCGGTGATGCGCGCCCGATCGTGAATCCGAATGTTCCTGGGCAGGCTCCGCATGCCTATCCCCCCCATATCGCTGCCCCTGGGGCGAAGAGGCTCGGCGCCTCAAAGAGGCTCGAAAGCTTGGAGTCTCGGAAGCTCGGGGAAGCTCGGGCCTGGGTGGCTGCGGGGGCAGAGGAGGAGGAGGAGGAGGAGGAGGAGGAGGAGGAGGAGGAGGAGGAGGAGGAGGGGGAGGAGGAAGAAGAAGGGCCACGAACCGTGTGAAGGGTGCGCTAAAAAAGTACTGCTCTGCCTGCTCGAAAAACGCATGTACAATCAAAATCCAATCGGTCCGCATGGCCCTGCCACACGTTCCTGACTCGGGAACGGCTGAGAAAGTGAGAATACCATGGCCCTGCCGCACGTTCGTAACCTGGGCAAACTGACCTGGTGAGCATCCCACAGCCCTGCCACACGCTCGTGATTGCGGACGCTGGTGTGGTGAGACCACCATGGCCATGCTCAGCGTTTTTGATGCTGTTGCTAGTCAATATGAGATACTCGCAACTTCGATTCGCAACTTCCCCCATGGATTATAGAGTTTGGCCTCCGTGCCTATCTCCACAATTGAATCCTGTTGGACGGGGATGATAAAAATAGAAGGAGTGAAGGGGGGGTGGGCTTTATTATCGCCCGCGCTCAGTTATGGGCTTCGGCGCCTCGAAAATCGATCCATCTTGTGATTCGCCTTTTGCAGACTCAGGCCTCGAAGATCCATCGAAACGGCATTTCAGATTTCACCCCTTGCCCTCCGCCCAAAGAAACTGATCGGTTGACGGTCCCGAGGCTTGGCAAGGGCCCCAATAGGCCAAGAGTCATGAAAAATCTCGTGTCTTGATCTTGTCGTGACTGGATATCGGCCTCCCAGATGGGGTTCGAGGAAATGAGGTCGGAGGATCGCGCAACATCGACAATACATCGGCGGTACATCGACGATGCATCGGCGCTGCCTCGGCGACATCGGCAATGCATCGGCGACGCCAGCGTGGAGAACATCCTGCTCCACGTCGAGCCGCAGCGCCGACGCACCGAGGATGCGGCGCCATCCTCCGACCCCACCTGCTCGGACCCCATCTGGGAGGCCTGGGACCGGAGGGGGGTCTAGGGGGCCACATGCGAGCCCTACCCCTACCCCCCACGACTTCTGAGGGGGGTGGGGGTAGGGGTAGGGTTCGCATGTGGCCCCCGGGGGGTCTGGGCACACTGCCCCCGACACCCCCTGCGCCCCTCTTGGGGCCGCGGGCGGCGGCGCGCGCCCGCGCCGCGGAGAGGGCGCTGCAGCGGGCGCCGCTCCCCGCGGGCCGCGGGGGGGGAGAGACCCGGCCGAAGGGCGCGGCTCAGCTGACGGAGCCCCTCGCGGAGGAGGCGCGGCGCTCCTGGGGGCCAGCGGGGCAAGGGGGCGAGGGGCAGGGCCGAGGAAGCAGCGGGGCCGAGGAGGAAAGGCAGGGGGCGAGGGCGGGGCCGAGGAGGTACGGGGGGGGGGGGAGGCGAGAGCAGCGCGGAGGGGGGAAGGGGCGAGGGCGAGGACAGAAGGGCCAGGGCGGCAGGGGGGGGTGGAAAGGGGGGTCGACTTCGGGAGGTCCGCGCAGCTTTCTTGGATTGGCGCTGGACCCCCCTGACGGCGCCTCCAGCGCCGCCGCTGGCGCGCTCCGCGCGCCAGGGAGGCGGTCCAGCGGAAGGAGCGAAATCCGACCCACTCCGCTGCGCGCGATCCGAGACATACCCACGGACCTCCGACATTTGATGCTGATGTTCTTCGAAATGAGGTGGCCCTGGCCCCCTGCATGGGGACGGGGTCGAGAGGTCGGGGGGGCCCACGCATCGAAAGCAAACGGAGCGCAGGGTGCCTGGGGCGAGGAGATAGAGGGGTTGGGGAAGGCAGGCAAGGTTCGCTGGCGCAGAATCTGTCATCCCACGCCCCCTCCTCCACATCACCCCTCCCCCCAAACCCCCGCTGCCGTGATTTTTGCCACAAGGCGGACTCCCAGAGGCCTGGACCCCTTCCCTGGGACCGGCTTGTCACCCTGAATCGTTCATTGATTGTCCCGGGGCCTGGTGAGGGCTCCCAGAAGCTCTCCTCTGGGGAGCGCGAGGCAAACACATGCATGCCCACCTGCCTTCTGCAAGCCTTGCGACTGTGTGTTCGCAATCGTACGCTGCTGGGCGTGGCAAGGTGCTGAACAGCCCAGCGGCGAGGACGCTCTGTCTGAAGGTGACGCGAGGCTCCTTTACCTCGCCATTGTTCGCTCATCTTTCCTCCTCCTCCTCCTCCCTTCCTCCTCCACCTCCTCCTCTCTTCCTCCTCCACCTCCTCCTCCTCCTCCTCCTCCTTCTCCTCCTCCTCCTGCTCCTCCTCCTCCTCTCCTCCTCCTCTCCTCCTCCTCGTCCGTTTCCTCCTCCTCCTCCTCCTCCTCCTCCTCTTCCTCCTCCTCCTCCTCCTCCTCCTCGTCATCCTCATCCTCCTCCTCCTTCTCGTTCTCCTCCTCCCGCCCCCGGCAGGAGGAGCCTGATCTCCCCGAACGCCCGGTGGCTTCGGGCAGGTCTGTCCGGGACTGGGACCCCCAGGCGCCCCGGCCGAAGCCCGGGAGGGTGGAAGAGGGCCCCTTCCCCTCCTCCACCCCGATCCCCCGCGCGCGCTCTAGCGCGGCGGAGGAGGAGGGAGCACGGAGGGTCCTCCTCCTGCTCCTCCTCCTCCTCCTCCTCCTCCTCCTCCTCCTCCGCCGCCTCCTCCTCCTCTTCCCCCTTCCCTCCTCTCTCCTCCCTCCTTCCCCCCCCCCGACGCCAAAGCGCTCCAGGCAGGTCTGTCCTCCGTGACTGACGCCCTGGCCCCCCCTTGCCAGAGGCCGAGGGGGTGGGGCGGAGGAGGGAGATCCGCGAGAGGCAAGCAGGGTGGGCAACCCTCCTCCCCCCCCCCCTCCCCCCCTCCCACACCCACTCCACCCCCCTCCCCATCCCCCCTCCCGCTCCCCCGCCCCCCTGCCCCCCTCCTCCATGCCCCCCCCCTACCCTCCCACAGCGCCCCCCCCCCCCCGACGCCCAGTCCCTCGCCGGAGGGGGGGGGCGGAAGGAGGAGGCAGACGGTGCGGTGAAGGAAGAGGGAGAAAGGAGAGAGGTCCTCCTCATCCCACCCTCCCGCCCCTCCCCCCGCACAAGCTGCACGTGCAAGTGCATCCCCGTCGCGCCACCAAGCGCGTGTCGGCGGGGCCAGGGCGACTCACTTGAGACGCCCTCACCACCTGTGCTCTTGACAGCTCGACGGGCCGAGGGCGGCACGCTCTCCAGATGCGGCTCCCGCTGCTCCGCGGCGAGACTTCGCCCTGGAAGTCTCCAGCACCTGCGCGGGTAGAGGACGGATGCTGGTCAAAGATGGCAATCGGATACCGGATACCCCAGCACTCGCGCGGATGTAGAGCGGGTGATGTTCAACATGTGAACCCATCGCCTCTGCGCCGCACGCATTCGCCCTCGATGCTCCCGACGAGTACATGGATGGATGGCGCCCCCTTCTGAGCATGACTCTGTCGGTGGAGAGGTCCTCTGATGTTGTAGCCAGAGTGGTGATGTGCTCAGTGTGCGGGCAGAGCGCGGTTCAGTCCAATCTCTGATTGTTCGGCACACAGGTCGACAGCAGGCGGGCGGAGTGGGAGGGAAAGGAGGAGGACGAATATTCTCATGGTCCCCAAGGAGCCATTTTGCCCCTCCTCCTGCTCCTCCTCCTCCTCCTCCTCCTGCTCCCGTCTCGTTCACGATTGTGCGTCCTGCGGCTTGATGCCCATCAGCTGATCCATCGCCGCGTCCTCCTTCTTGAACTGGAGCAGGCTCTTGACCTTCTGGCGACAGACGGGGCACCTGGCGGGGGCGCGGACTGATTCTTCTTCGGCGCGGCGGCCGGCCGTTCTCATGAAGGATGCGCGGGCGCGCCAGATCGCCATCGCTCGGACGTCCACTCCCCGTGTGTGTTTCGGCCTCGTGCGTGTACTGCTTCGCAAGAAGATCCAAGATGTTCCTCGATGGTCCTAGCCGAGGCACAGCGCGCACGTCCGAGCGATGCCAAGGGAGCAGCGGACCCACCAATCTCCAGCGACGCCCGGCGTCTCGAGCCGCTGGCCTCCAGAGCCCTCGACAGGCTCTCCTCGGGGGGTCGGCTCCTCCTCCCGCACCACTTCTCCGGCGGCCCCAGGGGGGGGGGGGGGCCCTCTGCGAGAGGCCCGCCGTTGGCGGCCCTCCCCGGCAGGCCCCACACTTTGGAGGCCTGGAAATTGGCACCAACACCAGCACAGGGGGTTGCCTCCACATGGGGAAGATGATCCTAGATTTCGGTGTTGGTGGTAATATTTCGGTCACCTTGCAAGCCAGAGTATTACCACCATCGCCGAGATCGGGATCGTCTTCCCTCGGTGGAGGCACACCGACGATCTTGGTGTTGGTGTCAACCTGTAGGCCTGCGAACACTGCCGGTGATGGGTACCGCCTTGTGGTGCTGCCGTGGAGGCCAGAGTGAGCAGAGGCCCGCGGCCCCCCCGCGGAGAGCGGAGCAGGGGGAAGAACCGCCCGGGCGGAAGACTGCACCGCAGGAGGCCTGGGGCTACGTATGTCTCCGCTCCGCCCCGGGGACACGGGTCGGTTCGAGAGAAGAGGCCCGCGCCTGCCCGTTCGGAAAGGCCTCCGTTCGGACCTCAGGATGGCATTCGGCAGGCTGCTCAGCAAAATCCGGGCGCCCTGTGAGTGCGGTACCGAATAGAAACATCTCGTCGTCACCCACCCACCGGCGTCTTCCTTCTCCTCCTCCTCCTCCTCCTCCTCCTCCTCCTCCTTCTCCTCGTGTCGCTTCTATTTCTCCTCTCCCCCCCCCTCCCCAGTCCTATCCTACCTCCTGCTCCTCTTCCTCACACCCTCCCAACCCCTGGCGCCAGCGCCACTCCTCCTCTTCCTCCTGCTCCTCCTGCTCTTCCCGTCCAGACCTCCCTTCCGCCTCCTCCAACCTCAGAGCTGACACCAGACCCCTCCCGGAGTCCTGGAACACGTTCTGACCAGCTCGCGCCGGACCTGGGTGTGACGACGAGGGCCCACCCACCGTTGGGGGGGGGAGGGATGGCAAGGAGGAGGAGGAGCACGAGGTGGATCCGCCTCCGCCTGTCCCTCCTCCCCCGTGCCAGGATGACTGTAGATACTCCTGACGTAGTTTAAAAAACAAAAACGCTATGAACATTACACTGCTGGCGCTCCGCGCGGAGCGCTCAAAGTTTCGGTTATGGCGTTTGTCTTCGTCGAGTACCTGGCCGCCTCCCCGTCCTTCCTTGCCTCTGCTCGCCTGGCAGGCGCGTGTGCGCCCGCCGCCCGCAGCGCGAGGGGCCTGGCCGAACGTCGTGGAGCCGCCAGGAGGCTGAGCAGACGTCTTCGGGGGCGGCGCGCTGTCAGCTCGGACTGTGCGCCCCAACCTGCTCGGGACCTTCTGCCCGGCGGCGAGCGAGGGGGGGGAGGAAGTGAGAAGGAGAGGGCCTTCTCAGAGGGCGGCGGGACTTCTCAGAAGCCCTCGCGCCTTCAGAGAAGCTCCGGCAAACTGCAGCAAAATACAAAACAGCTCGACGGCGGCTGCGGCGGCGACGACGGAGGCGGCGTCCGCGAGCGGCGCTTCTCGCACTGCAGCCGGACGATGCCAGCGCAGTAGCCGCAGAAGCACATGTGCCGGCAGGGCAGAACGGCCTCGCGCCGCAATGCAACATCGTGGTCATCGTGGTCATCGTCGTCGTCGTCGTCATCTTTGTCGTCGTCGTTGTCGTCGTCGTTGTCGCGGTCCTTCTCCTCCTCGTCGTCGGATCGAGTTGTGTTGTTGTTGATGATGTTGTTGTTGTTGTTGTTGTTGTTGTTGTTGTTGTTGTTGTTGTTGTCGTTGTCGTTGTCGTTGTCGTTGTCGTTGTTGTTGTTGATGTTGATGTTGTTGTTGATGTTGTTGTTGTTGTTGTTGTTGAACATTATTACTTCTAAAGAATAATTATTGTTGGGACCCCTGGTGCGCGACCCCCCTCCAAAACCTAGGCCGCAGCTACATTTTCATCATTTTTTAGCGAAAGCTTCAGAAAAGTGAATTATTACCGGATCCGGTTGTTTTGTTGTACTCCGTTTTCCCTTGCAAAAAACACTATAAAATGAAAATTCTTGTTCTTACTTGATCAAATTGCAAGAATCCCTTGCAAAAAATAAGGTAAAGTGGACATTCGTGCGCGCAAGACGAAATCCTTCCAAAACCTTAGGTTTCGTAGCGATTTTAACATAAAAACATCAAAAACCCAATGGTTTTTTAAGAAAAAATTGTCAAAATGTTCTTCCGCGCGCTCTTGCGGATTCGTAGGAAAACCAACACTTTTTAAACAATTCTGTCAAACGGGCTTTTGCGAGCAACTTTTTCGAACTTCTGCGACAACGGTTGCGCACCTGCCAGGGCCATCATCCCTGTCAAATAATACCATGCGGGACACATTCGTTTTTTCTTCGCGCGCGCACGCCGAAATCTCCAAAAACCATTGGGTTTTAAGAATTTTAGCACCGCGCATCATAAAATCACACGAATCGCACCGTAGGTCCTCGAAAAACACCTGCACGACTTTTCAAAATTTCCACCCGCGCGCGCTGTCCTCTCTCTCTCTCTCTCTCTCTCTCTCTCTCTCTCTCTCTGTCTTTGTACTATGTATGTCATGCGCAACAAATGCACGATGCGGGGCACATGCGGGGCCCAAACAAGTGATCAACCTCTGCGGGTGTGTACTCCACGCCAGTGTAGTATCCACGATCGTCCGCGCGCCACGAAGTGAAGTGTCCTGACGTCATAGGGCGGGAAGCTGGGTGTGGGTGGTTCCCGAGAGTCGTGTGGATGTTTGGTAGAGCTTGCATTGCCCCCCCACGAAGTGGGGGTATTGGCTGGCGTCGCATGAAAACCCTGGCACTGGGGAGAACACTGAGCGTTCGGGTAAAATGATTGTTTGTTGTTGTTGTTGTTGTTGTTGTTGTGCGGGTTTGGCCTCCAGAGGAGTCTGGAGGCCTCTGAAGATCTTCAGCGATCTCTGGAGGTCGTCGCCGTCATCATTGTTCTCGTCCTCGTCGTCGACGCTCTCGATCGACGTTTTCGTTTTTGTCATCGCTCTCCTCCTCCTCCTCCTCCACCTCCTCCACCTCCTCCTCCTACTCCTCCTCTTCCTCCTCCTCCTCCTCCTCCGCCTCCTCCTCCTCCTCCTCCTCCTCCTCCCCGTCCTCGAAGTTGTCGTCATCGTTGTTGTTCTCGCCCTCGTAGTCGTCGCCCTCGTTCTCCTATCGTGACTCGCCCCCATCCTCGTCAACGTTATCGTCTTCGTCGCAGTCGCCGTCGCCGTCGTCGTCGTCGTCGTCTTCGCAACCACCGTCGTCGGATCAGAATGGATGCGCGTGGTGCTTTGGCACGCTCTGCGCCTGCAGAGGCACTTGGACGCCTGGGGACCTACCGAAAACTCCAGAGGTCTCCAAAAGACGTCGTCTTCGCCGGGTCGAAAAACGGTGTGCTGTGGCTTTTTGTTGGTCCGTCTGGGGAAACGTCCGGCGGCCTACAGGGGCCTCCGGAGATCCGCAGAGAGCTCCGGACGGCGCCGTCGCCGTGGCCGGGAGGGAGGGAGGGAGGGAGGGCCCTGTCGCCTGCGTCGTCGAAGCCGCCGCCGCCGCCGTCGTCGTCGGGGATGAGAGGGTGGTGCTGAGCCTACCCGTCGGCCGGCAGAAGCAGGCAGAAGAACGAAGCAGGAAGGCGTTGGAGGTGGATCGGGCTTCTCCCGCCCACCCTCTGAAGAGCAGGGGGAGGGGAAGCCGACGGGCTCTTGAGGCAGGACGGCGCCTGGGGCAGATTGGGGACTTGGGCATCCAAGGATGCGTGCTTTCGACGACCGGCGCGTACTGGCTACACGGAGCAGGGCCTCCTCTCCACAGGGTAAGCGCCCTGCCGCCCCGCGCCGAGGGGGGGAAGAGCCTCCCCCGCACACGGCCAAGAGGAGGAGGAGGAGGAGGAGGAGGAGGAGGAGGAGGAGGAGGAGGAGGAGGAGTAGGAGGAGGAGAGGAGGAGAGGAGGCGGCACAGGAGGAGGACTACGAGGAGGAGGAGGAGGAGGAGGAGGAGGAGGAGGAGGAGGAGGAGGAGGAGGAGGGGAAAGAGGAGGAGGAGGAGGACGAGGAGGAAGAGGAGGAAGAAGAAGAGAGGGCGAAGAGACGAGGTGGAGTTCGGGCACCCTGAGAGAAGGAGAAGGAAGAGGAGGAGGAGGAGGAGGAGGAGGAGAAGCAGGAGGACCAGGAGAGACGGAGAAGCAGAAGGAGCAGGGAGAAGGAGGAGGGAGGAAGGTAGGGGATGATGATCATGCTGTTGATGCCGATGTTGATGATGATGATGATGATGATGATGATGATGATGATGATGATGATGATGATGATGATGATGATGATGATGATGATGATGATGATGATGATGATGATGATGATGAGGATGAGGATGATGATGTTGATGATGGTGATGATGATGATGATGCTGGCAATGATGATGTTGTTGCTGCCTTTGGCCATGGTGATGATGATGCTGATGATGATGGTGATGATGACGATGGTGATGCTGATCACGATGATGTTGTTGATGATTATGATGTTGAGGAAGAAAATGAGGAAAGGGAGGAACACGTGCAAATACTCAGCAGGGAAGAACGAACGGGTAGAGAAAGAAAGAGATACAGATCGCCATCGACGACGCCTGTCGCTACCGCAACACATAGCGGGGGGGGGGAGTGGAGCAAGGGATGGGAGAGTGAAGGTACCCTTTGGCATCCTTGACAAGGCCACACTTTGCACAGGATGGCATGCATGCATCGGTCCTGCTTTCCTGAACAGAGCGCGCGTGCACTCAGCTCTTGGGGCCTGGTTGGATTGGCCCTGGCACTTCCAAAGGACAGGGGGGGATCAGGAGAAGTGGAGCTGGGCATCACGAGCCTGATGACGGCAGCTGACACTCTAAGTCGGACCTCTTCTGTGCGAACTGCTCCAGCCGCTTGGCTTCTTTCACACGCTGCGTGCTATGTTCCTGCGCGGTTGATGGTATCTGTTCTGCACGACCTCCTTGGCGCAACAGCATTCGTAGCCAGTGCCAGGACGCCTGAAAAAAAGAGGAGCAGGGGATTCACTTACCGAGGGGAGGAGGACGCAGGGAGGACTCGTGATCAAACAGCGTCCTTCCTTCCCCTCCCTGCCTTCCTCCATCCGAGGACAATAATTTCTCCAGCCGAGGAGGGGGGGAGGAGGATGCAGGGAGTACTCGTGACTAAAGAGCCTTCTCCCCTCGCTTCTCATCCTCCCTCTCTTCCTCCCCCCTCCTCCTCCGCCTCTTCCTCCTCTTCCTCGTCCTCCTGTGTCCCTCCTCCTCCCCTCCTCCTCTTCGAGGTGGAAGAACACTAGGAGGACTGGGGGGAGAAGGGAGGGGAGGAGGGGAGAGAGGGAGGGAATGGCGAGGGAGCGGGAGGGAAGGAGGAGGGGGCGGGACGCCGCCGAAAACGGCGGCGAGGGCTGCCGAGGGAGAACGGGGGGGAGAAGGACAAGGAAAAGGTGGAAGAAGGGCAAGGTGAGAGGAAGGAGGGGCAGAGGGAGGGAAAGAGGGGGAGGGGAAGGGACGAGGAGCAGAAGATAGGGGCGGTCGACGAGGCCGACGAGGTCGAGGGTGAAGTCGATCCTGCCCTGGAGGCCCAGACGTGCCGGGAGGCCTCCAAGTCAGAGGTGCCCCCGCCCGCCCCCTCGCCATCGCTCGGACGTCCATTCCGTGTTTTGTTCGGTTTCGTGCGCATTTTTTCGCCAAATGATCAAGGATGCTGCTCGATGGTCCTCGCCGAAGGAGAAATGCACACGTCCGAGTTATGCCAAGCCCCTGGGAAGCGCCTCCGAAGGCTCCGCAGGGTCCGAGCGCGCCCAAAACACCCCTGTGGGCTTCCCGCGCTGCGTGGGCCCTGGAGCGCGCGACCCCTTCCCGAGGGGGGCGGCCGCTCCGCCCGCGAGCGTGCTCTCGGCCCGGGGCGGGGGCGAACTCTGCCCGTGCCCGCCGAGGGCGACTGGCCGGCTGGCCGAGCAACGTCGGGGAGGCAGCTCGGGAGCACGGTACGGGCCTCCTCCTCCTCCTCCTCCTCCTCCTCCTCCGCACCTCCTCCTCCTCCTCCTCCTCCTCCTCCTCCTCCTCCTCCTCCTCCTCCTCCTCCTCCTGCTCTTCCCTCCTCCCTCCTCCCTCCTCCCTCCTCCCTCCTCCCGGCACGGGGCAGCGCAATAATGTTGAGCCGCGGGCACCCGCATCCGCGCCCGCAACCGAAATCGGGCAACGCGTTCTGAGCCGCGGACGCCAGCAGCCGCACCATCATCGTCAGCATCATTATCATTACCACCATCATCATCAGCAACATCAGCAACACCATCATCGTCATCATCGTCATCATCGTCGTGATCATCACCTTCACCATCACCATCACCATCATCGGCATCAACATCACTATCACCACCACCATCATCGGCATCACCATCATCATCGTCGTCATCATCATCGGCCCCGCCGCCCTTCGCCTCCGCAATCGCCACTCGCCCCCTGGCCAACACAAGTGCTGCCCGTGCTGTCCCTCCATCCTGCGGCCACACGGAGCGCCGCCCGCCGGCGGCGCGGAGCCCCCCGCTCCGCGCTGCTGCCCTCGACTGGCCGCCCCTGGAGCCCCCCAACGCCCCCCCCGCTTCCCGAGGCTGGAGGCGGTGAAGGACCTCGGCATCAAGCCTCGGTCCACGAGGAGGAGGGAGGGAGGGAGGGAGGGAGGGAGGGAGGAGGGAGGAGGGAGGGAGGGAGGGAGGAGGGAGGGGGGAGGGAGGGAGGAGGGAGGAGGAGGAGGAGAGGAGGAGGAGGAGGAGGAGGAGGAGGCAGAGGAGCAGGAGGAGGAGGAGGAGGAGGAGCAGGAGGGAGCAGGAGGAGATCTGCGCGCTCGGTCCCCGAGGGGGAGGAGAAGGAGGGGGAGGAGGAGGAGGAGGAGGAGGAGGAGGAGGAGGAGGAGGAGGAGGAGGATACAGACATCCTCCGATCTGGTTCCCCCGATCCGCGGCCGAAAGGCTGCAGAGCCCTTCCTCAAGGGTAGTGCCTCGTCACAGGTTCATTGTAGATGGACCTGGGGCCCGAAAGCGGCCTCTGGAAGCCCGAATGATGGAGAAACGCCACGATTGCAAACCTGTCGTCTGAGACATGGGAACGAGGAGGAGGAGGAGGAGGAGGAGGAGGAGGAGGAGGAGGAGGAGCCCCTGCCAGTGGGGCCGTGTCGCGGGGCTCGCTGAGGCAGATCACGCACTCGGAGCTCCCAGTCTCGGCGCCGTCGTAGTCGGACGCGCGCTTCGGGCGCGAGGGCGTGGTGAGCGCGCGGCCGCAGGGAGGGAAGACTGAAGGAGCAGCAGCAGTAGCAGGAGAAGGCAGTACCAGCCAACATCGAATCGCGAAACCGGTTCGAATCGGAACGAGTAACGGTTCGTGCCGCATCTGTTCTGGTCCAAATGGAATCGTATCGGCTGCGCCCGGAAACGCAGCTACGCTGCGCAAGCATCGGGCCGTATCGGAACACCAGGAAATCGAGATCGAATCGGATCGGGCACAGCTGGGCTCGCCTTTCAATCCTGATCAGAAGGTGCTCAAGGGCAGTCGTCGAAGAGAGGGCGGAGGAATGGAGGCGGGGGCACTGAGGGCGCAGCGACTACGGTGGGCTTGACCTCCTCCCGTGCGTCCCTCTCCTCTGCATTCCTTCCGACTCCTCCTGCAACTGACGTTGCTGCTCCTTTTCCTCCTCTTCCTCCTCCTGCTCTTCCTCCCTCGCCGTCGCAGTCAGATGCGCGCTGGGGAAGGTGGGGGAGCGGGGTGGGCGCGAGGGGCAGGCGTTGAGGATCCTGCCTGTCACCTGGACGCGATGGGCAGGGATGGGCAGTGGGAATCAGGAGGAAGAGAGAGAGGCACAGCACAGGGCAGGATAGAGAGCGGAGGCCAGGAGGGTAGTGGGAGGGTGATGGGAGGGCGAGGGGAGCTGAGGCGGGAGTGATACAAGTGAAGGGGCAGATACGGTCAAATCGAGGACAGAAGAACACCCTCCAAGAACCTGAGACCCTCCGCCGGCGCAACCTGAAGAACATCCATGGGTACTACGAGTACCTCCCCAGGATGCGCACGAGCATCCGCAGAATCCACCTCGCTCCGACCACCTCCCAAAAACAAGACATGCACACATCTGTGAAACATGGAGCGTGTGCGAGCGCAGCCATTTATAGCGAGAGTGCCGCTGCACGCCAAGGTCGGATTCCTCCGGGCGTGAGCCGCCCGTCACACGAGGCCAGGGGCTGGACGTGATCCTTAAGCACTTTACTAAATCGTGACATGCACGAAGGACACTAGGGCACCCTCCCGGAACCGACCTCGAACTTATATCTCGGCCCGACCGTATTGAAAGAAAGCGGACGGAACGGGTGCAGGAGGGAGGGGGGGTGGCTAGGTGGGCGTGGACGGGAATTGAGCACGAGGCAAGGGCGTGGGCGATGGAGGTGCCTTGGAGGCCACTCCGAACACGTCGTGCAGGACGAAGCAGTTGCCCTGATACTGCAACTTCTGCGCGAAGACCTGGAAGCCCTCCTCCTCCTCCTCCTCCTCCTCCTCCTCCTCCTCCTCATTCGCTCATCTTCCTCCTCCGCCTCTCTCCCCCTTTCTCTCTCTCTCTCTCCCCTCCGCCCACCCCCCCACCCCGCCTACTCCTCTTCCTCCTCCTCCTCCTCCTCCTCCTCCTCCTCCTTCCGTAGCCATTTTGGCTCAAGACGGAGCTTACCTCCCGTCCCGACTCCAGAGGCTCGAGGACCGAGGTGGAACGGCAGCCCGCCTCAGGCCAGGCTGCCTCGGTCCCAGGTTTCCAGCAACGCACAACCTCAGTTTCTTTCTTCTGCTGGTCGCCGCGGCGAACGGCCAGCACCCAGTCTCCCCGCAGCCATGGGAGGCTACAAGCAGTGGAAGAAATGCTACTGCCAGACGCCCAGCTGCTGGGGATGGACCTGGCAAGGGCATGGTGGTCACAAGCATTGTTCTGAATGCGGACGCAGTTTCAAGCCTCAGCCTCATCACTCCCGTCCAGCAGGTCACAAATCGGCAGGACACGATGATGGTGGCAGCACCCAGCAGGCCCCCCGCAACAGGTGGTCTCGCAGCCGAGGTGCATCCCGTGGACATGAGGCTCAACAGCAGCAGGATCATGGTCCCAAGACGTCCCTCGCTCCAGAGGGCACCGACCCAGCCAAGGATGACGTGGCCATCTGCATCCAGGCTGTCAACTTTTGGAAGAAAACGGTCGACCAAGAGGGGAAGCAGTACATCCAGGCCTGCGAAGACCTCCGCCTGGCCAAGACCAAGGCGCTCGAGGGCAAGTCGCTGGACGCCAAGACCCAGTCGCTGGCCGACCAGCTCCAGCGGCAGAAGCGCAGGCTCGAGTCGAAGAAGGGCGAAGTTGAGAAGAACCTCATCAGCCTGGACAAGGCCGCCGAGGTGTATGACAAGTCCGTGGAATCGTACAAAGAGCTGCTCGCCGAGGTCTCCCAGCTGGAGGCTCAGCACAGCGTGGCAGCGAAGGCAGCAGTGGCGGAGGCGGCTGCTCGCCTCAATGGCCCTGACAACAAAGAAGACACGACCTTGCTCAACTTTGTGGACAGTAGGTTCCCGCAGGGCCTGCCAGACCACATCAAGAAGGAGCTCGTGGAGGTCAACAAGAAGCTGGAGCAGGAGTGGCAGCAACACCAGCAGCAGCAGCAGCAGCAGCAGCGCCGCAAGTGCTTCAACCTGGGGCGCCTGATAGTGGTGCTCAACCTGTTGCAGTCCAGACGCCCACTCCACCTGATCGACCTGGAGAAGGGCTCGGGCCTGCTGCAGCCGCCATGGAGGATGACAGCCACCGTGGCGTCATTCGCAAGCACGCGGGGAACGGCGAGCACCTGGTCCTCTCCACCGCCACGGGCATCCATTGCCTCAGCGAGGAGGCCCAGGGGGCGCAGGACCGCCTCGCCAAGCGCCAGGCCCGTCTTGCCGCTGCTGCACCTGGCGGCACAGGCTCGGGTGAGGCTAAGCCGTTGGATGGGTAACAACCTCAGAATATGCACGTTCAATTGTAGCAGTTGGTCTGGAGTCCGTAAGTTCATGGTTTCCAAGGAGGCCAAGGAAATCCAGATTATCTGTTGCCAGGAGACGCGCATTCGGGAATATGATCTGGTCAAAGAAACGGAGTGGTGTGCTAACAGGGGATGGTTAGCAATTTTGTCGCCAGCTGTTTTGAGTACCAAGGGTTTTCCGTGTCAGGGTACTGGAGTACTAGTACGTTCTGGCCTAGATCTTGGAATCACCAAGCTACCTCTTCCTGAAGGTTTCCAGAAGTCTCGGGCTACTGTCGTCAGCATTGAGGCTCCAGGTCACCAACCTTTCTGTTTAGGATCGCTGTATCTGGCCGGCTCCGTTGGCTTGAATGAGGAGAACCTCACAGTGCTGACCAGTGTTGTGCAGGCCGCCGCCGACCACCTTTTGCCGCTCTTGCTAGCAGGAGATTTCAACGCGTGCCCGTCCAAAGTGATCGAAACGGAGTTCCCGACCAGGGCTGGGGTCCAGGCGATCGTTCCAGACACGCACACATTGCACACTAAGAAGTCAAAGACAATTATAGATTATTTCATGGGGTCGTACTGTTTCGAGCACTTCTTGAAGCAGCCCAAAGTTCTAGTTGACTACCCGAGTAGTCCACATAGGCCAGTCGTGTTGGATATGGTGATTGGGGCCCCATATCTCATTCCCGTCCTGGAGCAGCCTCAGTTCATCCCAGTGGTCGCCCCTGTGGGTCCTCGCAACATGGTCCCACCGTGGTCTCGAAGTCTTGGGGCTCTGGATTGTCTGGAGGGACTTCTTGAGGAACGCGATCAATATGCCGTGTTTGGGGACACGGGGCAGTGCTTTCCTCTTCAGCCAGTTTCGCTCGATGCCTTAGTTGCTGCCGTGGACGCGGCGTATGGCTACCTAGTGGACGACATGTCCACCACGCTCAGTATCGTTACCGACACGCCGCTCAAAAGTAAGAGGCGCCGAGCTCAGGTGCCAACGATAAGATGGATACCCGCCAAGGCTGTCGAGGCCAAGGATAGGAGGAGTTGGAGGAATGCAGCAGCTACTTTTAGATGGTTAAGGAACAAAGTTACCAACATCAGGAGGGGAGTGGAGGAACAGGACCTCGAGGAGCTCCACCAGGCTCAGCTCGACCTCGCCTCACCTCCTGCTGATTTGGAAGTAGTCGCAGAGTTTGAAGCTTTAAGAACCAGTGTACGCACGTGTATTCAGGCTACCCTTTTGGATGCCACCCACAGTGAGCCCAACTTCGAGCTCATCGCCACCGTTTTCGAAGATCTGGACTCGGAGATTTCAAAAGCTTTGGACCGTGAAATCGCCAGGGACCGCTCCGACGACCGTCAATCCTGGAAACTTTGGGCCACAGAAGCCATGGGGAAAGGTGTTGGGTGGGCCCACAGATGGAGTAGTAGACTGACGGCTTGGCAGCCCTCAAGAGTCTGGAGTTCTGCTAAAGCCCGCTGGTCTGGTCGTCCGATCGATATGTTGGAGGCGGAACAGCAACGTTTAAGTAAGCTGTGGCGAGCTCGACCTGAGGAGCCTGCCCTTCTTCAAGCCGAATTGCGAGGTGAAGACCTTGCAGACATTTCAGCAGATCAGTTGCGCGCAGCCAGCCGCAAATTCAGTAGTACCACTGCTAGGACCTGGGACGGGATCCACCCTAGACACTTCAGCCTCCTCGAGGACGCCCAGCTGGCTATTGTGTGTAGGCTCCTTAGGTCCATCGAGAGGATAGGGGCCTTTCCGACGCAGATACGAGCCATCGTGACGGTTCTGATCGAAAAGCACAAACCAGGTCCTAACCCAGGTCCTAGCTACAGGGGTATAGGTATGATGCCTGGTCTTTGGAGAGTTTGGGGCAAGCATCGTCAGCTCGAGTTTCGTGCCTGGGAACGCGCTCACCCTCGTAGATATCTAGCTCATCAAGCTGGCAAAGGTGTTTTGGAAGTTGTTTTCGAACAAGCAATGCAAGCAGAAGGGCAATTCTTGGGAGATAAGAAAGTTTTCTCAGCTGCTGTTCTTTGGGATTTATCCAATTACTATGAATATGTGGATAGGGGACTCTGGAGGGACAGAGCTCAGGATACCAATTTCTCGGATTCCCTGGTAGTCATTATTTGCAACCAGTACCAGGCGCCCAGGACAGTAGCCACGAGATCCTCAGCCCTACCTGCAGGTTGCCCAGAGAGAGGTATAGCTGCAGGCTGCTGGGCCGCCACTTTGTTGTACAGCAGTACTGCCTGCCGCCCATCGACATCTGGGTGGCTCAGAACCCCAGAGTGCAGCCTACCATTTTCATTGACGATTTCCTGCTTGCCAGCCACAACAGCAAGCCGAACAAACTGATAGCAGATCTAGTCACGGCCTCAGCCAGTATGCATCAGTCGGTCGTTGTCGATCTTAAGTGTGATATCGCTAAGCACAAGGCTGCTGTTGTGGCTTCGACGCCGATGATCAAGGCCGATCGTGCGGCCAAGCTCGGCCAGTGGGCTGGCCCCCAGGCTGGTCTGGCCGAGACGGCAGCCACTAACTTAGGAGTCGACTTCACTGCAGGAGCCAGACTAAGGAGCAAGGGAAGGAAAGCTTTAAAAGGAAGAGCCTGCAAGTTGAAGTTGAGACTTCGTCGCCTGCGCGCCCTTCGTGCTGCTGGAGCGGACACTCGTAAGGTTTGGAATACGGGACTCCAGCAAGCTGGTTATTTTGGGACTGAAGTTCTTGGGATGTCTGTGCAGGAGCTCCAGGAGGCTCAATCGCTGTTCTTGAAGGCTGCTGGGCCCAAGTGTGCTACGCGTTCTCGGGCCTTGTCGCTCGCTATCCTTGAGGACCCTACCTGGAGATCCGCCCTGGGGCCATGCATGTACTGGAGCATCATAGTCTTCCGAGCCGCCCAAGACCCTGGGAAATCAGAATTCACCCTGCCCGAACTCCGACAAATGGCGGCCAATATCCTGGACAAGCCACCCTCGGGATGGGGAAACATACGAGGTCCTCTTGGGGCGGTGTATTTAAGTCTACCTAGAGTTGGCTGGTCATGGACCAGCCCCATGGAGTTCATGAGTGGGGAGGGCGAGGTCTACCCGCTCACCACCAGTTCGCCAGCGCTCATTCGTCAGATGCTGGAGGCAGCTTGGCACGACAGGCAGGCGGAGCAGGCGGCCATCAAGATAGGAGTGCCAGCAATTGATTTGTCACACGCCAAAGCAGCAGTTGCGGATAAAAGATTATCTAAGCAAGATCGAAGTGTTCTCGTCTCGTACCTGACCCAGTCGATATGGACCAAGTGTAGACTCAAGGAAGCAGGTTACGACATTGACACCACGTGCATATGCGGGGCCCCCCAGGACCACATATTCCACCGCCTTCTGGAGTGCCCCAATTGTGCTCAGCTAAGGGAGGAGTTTCTTGAGGAAGGAGATGTGGAAGCCCTGAAGGACCCAGCAGCCTTTGCCGCGTGTGCGGGTTTTCCCGAGCCGCCCCCTTTCAAGGTCCCGCGGCCCGTAGGTTTAGGTTTGAATGAAGCTGTGTTTTGGTCCCGTGACGGCCGTCAACCCGAGGAAGTTTTCGTTGGCGAGGTTTACGTCGACGGCAGCGTAGCCAAAATGGGCCACGCTTGGTTTCACGCCCCAGGCTGGGCTATGGTTAAATGCGACCCCCATGGGGAAATAGAAGCCTACCTGTGTGGGCCAGTAGGCAGCGCGCTACCACCCACCTCCCCAGCGGCAGAATTCCTAGCGTACCTAGCCAGCAGCCAGTTCAGAGGAGTAACTAAGATCTACTCCGACTTTAAGGGAGTCGTGGCCTTCCACAATTCGGGACCCCCTGCCAGTAGGAAGAATATATATGACGGGATTGGTGCTATGGCCAAGCTTGGAGAAGCCAGCCGCGACGGGGGTTTCGAAGTAGCCAAGGTCAAAGCCCATCAAGATGTAGATTCCCTCGAGCGCTACTCTGAAGAGTGGCGCCACGCCTTGGGAAACGATGCAGCCGACAGAGTCGCCAAATTAGCTGCCTCTCGCCTCCCCCAGCCCTCGGCCAATGAGCGTGACGCCCAGCAGCTGCTCGACCAGCGAGTTCGAAGGTTCCTTCGGTTTGTGCCGAAGGCCCTTGTGCTGTGGCCTCCAATTGCGCCGAGGGTTGGGGGAAAGGCCCTGGAGGGGCCTGTGAAGGCCACCAACCTCGTTGTCGGAGCTGGCTCAATCGCGGAAGTGTGGCACGGCGGAGCTAACTCAGGGGGCTCCTCGGGCTCTGGAGCTGCGGCGGCTCCTCCCCCTCCCCGCCCCCTTCGGGCCGCCCGTGCTCGCGTCGGGCACGTCTGGGCGTGGCAGAAGAATCGTTGGCTCTGCTGCGCATGCCACTCGCGTTGCCGCTCAGACAAAGTAAAGGTTTCACGCGATAAGGAAAGATGCCCAGGCAATGCTGCTAGACTAGCTAAGCTAGGCATGCAGCCCAATGGACACAAGCTTTTTGTTTACGACAGTTTTGTTGACGAGAGTTTTATTGTTGCATGTCACCTGTGTGGCAGTTATTCAGAGTGTACTGTGAAGAGCCTCCAGAAGAGCTGTCTCAGGAAATTCAAGTCACACTTTTCAGAAGGCGCCCATGCGCGCCTCCAGGAGGGGAGACATCCACGGGCCTCTAAGACGAGCCCCATTGTCTTCATGCCTCCGATTTCAATCGATGCGGTTGCCACCCAGGCAGCCCAGGCGCTCGAGTCGCAGTAAGCGAAGTCGAACCCCTTCCGAAGCCGTGCGATGGTCCTCCTCCTCCTCCTCCGCCTCCTCGCCCAAGGCCACCCTGCGATGCAAGCCCCTCCTGGGAACAATCGTTTCCCGAGGAGCGCCCAGCCGTGGACCAGGCGGCCCCCGTCCCCACCCCGGCCGATGATGGCGAAGGGCAGGACGGGGAGTCCTCGTCCTCAATCGGCCGACTATGGGGGACGAGGACTCATGATGATGGTAATGATGGTGATGGTGGTGGTGATGATGATGTTGTTGCTGTTGTTGGTGCCGATGATGGATGTGGTGGTGATGATGGTGGTGAAGCTGATGATGATGTTATTATTGGTGGTGGTGGTTGCGGAGGTGGTGATGGTGATGAGGATGGTGGTGGTGGTGATGACAATAGGTGGTGGTAATGATGATGGTGGTGATGGTGTTGTTGCTGTTGATGGCGATGACGGTGTTGATGATGATGATGATGATGGTTGTGGTGGCGATGCTGATGGCAATGCTGATGATGGTGATGGTGATGATGATGGTGTAACTGGTGATGATGATCCTGCTGCGGATGCTGATGATGATGGTCGTGGTTGTGGTAATGATGATGATGCTGATGGTGATGATGATGATGCGTATGCTGATGCCGACGCTGGTGCCGATGATGATGATGATGGCCCTGATGCCCATACTGGTGATGATGGTAATGTTGCCGATGATGATGGTTATTATGATGGTTGTGGTGGTGATGATGTTATTGATGATGGTGGTGGTGATGGCGGTCATGATGAGGCCGATTGTTTCATTCTGCGCCTTGGGCCCCTATGTGTGTCTTATCGTTGCGAGGCTGCTCCTGCGAAACTTCTGCGAGGAATCCAGATTCATCACTCTGAAATACAATGACATCAATGAGAGGCGGCGTGCGGTGTTTTGGACCGAGACGACCAGCGAAGAACGCAGGGCGAGGGGGCCGCACCAAAGGCCGACAGTGGCCCACGGTTGGCCCCGCCGACCGACCCGAGAGGCACGGCCGACTGGAGGAAACGAATTTAGTGCCTCGTGCGTTTCAACATCGAGCGCAACCTTTCACTACCCATTAAAGTGTTCCAGCGAGAGCTGCCCCGCCTGACCCCAAGAGAAATCAAAGGAGCCTCGGGAGTCGCTGGTTCCCAGCGCATTCGAGGAAGAGGAGGACGAGGCGAGGATCGAGGACGAGGTCGGGGGAGGAGAGGGGAAAGGGCAAATCTCAGACGAAACACTCTGCGCAACGGCGGGGCTGCCGACAGGCAAAGCAGCAAGATCGCCTGCAACGGCCGCAGGCTCACGTTCACCATCAGGTACATCAGGCCCACGCGCAGGCCCGTCAGCGTCTGGTACTCTAGCTTGTCGGGCACTCAGCCGACCAGCTGCACGACGTACTCCTGGAGCTCCCTCTCCATGAACGACGCTGGGGCCTTCCCCTGCTTGCGCTCCATCCCCGCCTGAACGCAGCACGCAATCACCGTCTGGCGCCAACGCTCGTCTCGCAGCACAAAGGTGATCCGCTTCTTGTCCTTGTCGTACGTCTTGTCCAGACGGCACATCCGTATCATCTCCATATTGTCCTCTACGCCGTGCGCGTCGAGCCACTCCATCATGTCCACGATCCCCTTCGCGTTCTGGGCGCCCACTGCGTCTCCTCTTTCTCGAAGTCCCGCCAGCAAGCCCGCGAACGCCCAGATGTAGGGGGCTCCGTGCAGGTGACCCCTCCCGTCGCGCTTCACAGCCTCCGCGTAGTTGTGGGCCTGCTCCGCCATCTTCAGCGCCTCCGCCCCATCCACAGGGCAGAGAAAAGTGTCGAATAGGCATCCTCCGAGTTCTCGCATCCCCTGCGCCACCTTCAGGAGCTGCTTGACCATCACGAGCAGGAGCCGACGTAGCCCTTGATCGCTGACGCCTTTGAGCTTCTTGTCCGTGCTGCCTCCTTCCGTGTGTGACTTGACGCGGCGTGGCTCTTGGCCTCCATCCTTCTTGTCGCCCGCGGCCGCCAGCAGCGCGGGCGTGGCGAAGACGATGGCGCTCCACAAGGCGCGACGCGGGGCGAGGCAAGTGTTCTTCTCGAGCGCGTGTGTAATACTCAGGAAAATTGTCAAACTCGAGCCCACACATTTTACAAATAATCTCAGAGGGGACCTGTAACTCCCATGCCCGGTGGCCCCCTCGAGGCCGACATCTCCCAAGACTCCAAGACGCTTGAACGCGCTGTTTTTTCGCTATCTTTTGAAGCAAACAGACTTCTTCAGTTCAGGCACTGGTTCGCAATCGCGCAGCATCTAAGCGGGCACATAACGCCGTGGGACCCGCCACGGGCCTTCGTCATGTGCGCGACCAGCTTCTTCAAGGAATCAAAACACAGGCCGCAAACGGCGCCCTGCGAGTCGGTCAGGTCGCACACGAACTCCCCCTCAGGCTCCTCCGTCTCCTTGGCTCTGGGTGCAAGCTTTTCCCATATCTGATCTTCCCTCATGAGTGACACCTCCAGCAGCTCCGCATCAACTTTCAAAAAAAGCTTGGTTCACCTCCTCGCAGCTCCATAACTCTTGCCAAGCCCTGCCGACCAGCGCCCATTCTTCGAAGAAATCCTCCGTGCCGCTGATGCCCTCCAACAGCATGAGGTCGCGGGTAAACTGCCTGGCGAACGAGCTGGTGCTCACCGTCAGCTTCCCTTCGATGTCGATCGGCGAGGGCTCGTCCTCCAGGTGTCCCCAGAGAGCTGCAATCACCTGTTGATGAGCCAGAGGATGCCGCACCATATCTTGTAGCCAGCGTATCCTTTGCATTGCCAGAGCCGCCTTTGAGGGCACAACTCCCCAACGCTTCATGAGTTGCTTGTTCGTGAGAACTTTGACGTGTGTGTCGTGTGCCACCTGCGACCCACCTTCCATCACTCTCAACTTCTTGCAAATCTGAACATCCAGACGATGAAGTTCCGACTCGCTGAGTACGTAGCTGCACATGCCAGAGAGAGCAGCCCCCACTACCTTGCCCAGAAAGAGCTGTCGTCGTAATTTGCGAGGACTCTTGGCGAGCCAAAATCTGCCCATGTCAGCACATCCTTTTTTTTAAAGCGTCAATGCGGTAGCCGGCCTCGACACTGGCGTTGTCGTTCCACACGTATCTTCCACCAAGATGCCGTGCATGTGGTAGTATCTTTCCAGACCCAGGCTTGAGTAGTGCTCTGAACTTCAAATTGTCAGAAGGTTTGAGCTCAGAGACCATCTCGCGCTTCTTCATGTTCTGTTTGAAGCCCCCCTTCTCGAGCTCCGTGATTAGCAACGTCTGGCGTTCCTCGATGGTTGTGCGTGCGTCGGTAGCCAATCCAGACAGGATGACGTGGCGTTTCTTCAAATCGTCAGCGAACTGCACCACGGCACATGGGATAGGTAGCTCCAGTATAGGTGTCTTGAATAGAAGGAGGTCGTCCTGAGCAGCACACTCAGCAGGCCATTGTTGTACGGGTCTTCGAAATGCCACGGCGAACTCCTTGGGCGCCTCACAGGTCCCCATGAGACCTCCGCGTCCGAGGGCGAAATGCAACGCCTCGCCACGCGCCTCTACCTCCACGATGTGATGATGAATCCTGTCGTGCAGCAGGGCCCAGTCCACCGGCTCCGCCAGCTCCTCAACTGCCTCATCCAGCCACTCGAGTGGCGTGCAAGCGAAAGCGTTCGACATATCCAGCACTTCCGAGACGCTGCGAAGGCCTTTCTGTCTGAGAGCATACCCCACACAACGAGTGACCATCATCGCGTCCTCTCGCCTGCGGTGCGCCAAGTAGCCGTGACAAGTCGGATCGAAGTTCAACTCGCACTCTCGGCAGCTCGGCGTCCGAAGGAGACCGCCGAAGAAAAACTTCCAGAAGGTGCAGACCAAGTGAATGAGCCGCTTGCCGTCCAGACCTCTGAGTCCGTTATGTTTGTCCAGGGCGAAGCCAAACGACCAGTGCGCAGCTGCAGGTGCACGTTCAGCTCGACGTACATGAAGTAAGACCTCCTGCACCTCCGAGCGGCAGCTGCGACAAGACTGCGCTACCTCCTCGATCGGTGGTTGTCCCAGACCACGTGGTGGTCTCCTCACTGTAGTGCAATGTCCAGGTTCAATACAGCAAAGTAAAAGCTCGACTGGAATACTCCACTGCACCGATCCTCTGCGCTTCCCACTCTTTCGCATAGCCCAGATCGTACGACGAAGATCGCGTTCAGCTAAATCTTCAAGGTAAGCACTCCTTTCCATGAGACAAGCGGCTGTGGCACCACGACGGGCGAGAAGCTCAGCTCGATCAACGCGTACTGCTGGCATGCCTCCCTCCGCGCTCGGCTTCGCCATGTGTGCCTCGACCGCCGTGGCCGACGGTCGTGGCTCGGGCGTCGTAAGATACTGCCGTCGCTCGGTAGCCAGAGCTCGTTATGCCAACAAATGTGCTATCCGATGCATCTCATATGTGTGCCCCAACTTCTCAGCCTCCGCCAGGTCCGTCTCAAGTGACATGCGTCGTTCAGCCCGTCGCCTGCGCGCCCATTGTCTGAGCTGCTTGGTGAGCCTCTTGATGGGTTCCACCTGCTCGTCGTCACCAGTTGAGTCGGACCCGCGAGAGCCCATTCCAGCCACTCGTGCTCGTTCCTCCGCGCGAAGCGCCACTAGCCGCCGCCTCTCAACTTGCAAACGTGCATCTGCGGTATTGTGTCGTTATTTCGGGTGCTTTCGGAAGTGTGCCTGACCAGCTTCCTACATCAGTTGCATCGCCAGACTCCAGTGCTCATCAACTCGCCGATCTTCTCTGAGAAATATGAACTCATTCTCACGCTGGGAAAATAGTTCCAACTGCAGTAAGAATTGATCGCGACCCTTTCCCGTTTGAAGTGCTTCCGATAGCTTCTGGAGGTCCCAGGTCATGAGCTTTGTTTTTGAATCAGTGGCTCCATCTTGCATTTCCAAAATGTAATCGATCACAAGCAGAAGCGGTACATGATCACGTGGGCGCCGATCAGGGATGACTTGAAGCCGTCTCCCATGAAAGTAGCTCACCTTGCAATCAAGGACGTTCCCCATAGCAGCCACTGGGATGAACCAGTGGTCAATCGTAGAGCTCGCCCCCTTGGAACCGAAGAACGTGGGACCGCCCTCGGAATGCCAAGTGCTAGGCCAACACAAGTTGCGAGTGAGGCACAGCTGCTCCGCGAGGTCGCCCGACATGTTCTGCTTCGCTCTGTTATATTATCCAGCATGTTCCCCGGCCACAGGAACCCCATCACTTCGTTCACCAAAGCCGCTGTTCACATCCATGCCCACCACTAAGAGAGAGCGGGCCCGCGTACCTTCCACTATGTTGTCGACCCACTGGTGCGTCGCCTTCACCGCCCCCTCGTACACCGAAATCTTCTTGCCCGTGGCGCCAGTGGGAGGTGGATATCCGACGACCAGGGTCACGTCGAACTTGCCGCTCTTCACCCGCACCGCTCCAGCTCTGCCTTGAATAGACTTGGGCGGAATGAAGGTATCCACCACATCTTTGAGTCTGAACTGTCTGCCCAGTATGATCGTGCAACCTGCAGACCGATTCGTCCACGCTGAAGCCGCCCAGCCAAAATGAATCGCAGAGTACCCGCCGCCCAGCTTCTCAACCTGATACTGTCGGCCTGACCAGCTTCGGATGCGAGTGCCAGGAAGCAAGACGGCATCAGCTCCGAGCTCGTGTGCCACCTCGCGGCACCTGCCCACGGCTATCAGCGACAGCGGGCTGTAAAGAAATAGTCGAAGAGGTCCCAGCACGCGCATTCTCCAGCCATGCGCCGCGAACCCTCGAGACGGCTGCGCTCAACTGCTGGGCGCCTCGAGGGAGAGGGTTGCGTCCGAAAAAGGAATGTCGGACGAGCGCTGCCCTGTCGCGCTGCTGGGTTGCGGTCTGAGCCCCAGCTGCGCTTGATGATGCTAATGATAATGATGATGATGGTGGTGTTCCTGGCGACGTTGATGATGACAATGACAATGGTTGCGGTGGTGGTTATGATGATGTCGATGCTGGTGCTGACGTTATGGCGACAATGATGACGGCAATTATGATGATGATACTGAGTGTGTTGATGCTGAGGCTGATGCTGCTAATGCGAACGAAGACGGTGATGATGATGTGATGATGGTGCTGTTGATAGTGGTTGTGATGTTGGTGATGTTCATGCTGATGGTGATTGCGATGATGAAGATGATGCTGATGACGGTGACCGTGACGTTGACGATGGTAATGATGAAGCTGATGCTGACGCTGCTGATGGTAAACATGTTTGTGGTGGTGATGATGATGATACTGATGCTGACGCTGCTGATGATGACGATAATGGTGCAGTTGGTGGTGATGATGATGACGATGATCGGGGCCGAGCTCGGGTCGAGCGTCGCGCGCGTCGAATTAGCGGACCGAGCGAGAAGGCGGCCCAACTACCCAGACGAGCATCGCGGCCAGGGCGTCCTCTCGGCGCCTCAGTGGAGGCGACAACATACATGACAGTCGAACGCGAACATGTCACGCGAACAATAGCCATGCCAGAGCCTCATCACCAACGACGAAGGCACGATGGACAGGAATCCTGACATTAAGGTCGTCGGGGCAGAAAACTCCGCAAACAACGATTCAAACGACCACGCTTGTTCGGCTCTTGAGGAAGTTGGGTTGGATCGCAAGGTAACAGCAGGCCTCCACGAGCCGAGCCTCGCGCAGAGGATCCGCACGCCGTGCGCGCCACGAACTCGCCTGCGACCCTCGGCCCATGCCCCCTGCGCGCCTCAGGCGGCACGAGGCCAGACCCGGCGAGAGGCGCAGTAGGTGGGGTCGTACTCGTCGCCCCAGCCTGCCCCCCCGAGACCTCTCGGGACGGGGCGCCGCACTCCCGACTGCGGCCTGGCTGCGGCCGACGGGGCGCGAGAGCTCCCGGGAACCAGCCCACCGCAGGCGGTGGGAGCCCAGCCGAACCCCCCGCTCGCCATCGCTCGGACGTCCATTCCCCGTGTTTTTTTGTTCGGTTTCGTGCGTGGCTTTTTCGCCAAATGATCAACGATGCTCCTCGATGGTCCTCGCCGAAGGAAAAATGCACTCGCCCGAGCGATGCCAAGCGGCCCACAGGGGCCTCCCGCGCCAGAGCTCCGGGGACCCCGAAGGCCGCGGAAAACGCACGAGGCCGCACGGCACGAGCAGCGGGAGCAGGGCGCGGGGCGCCTCTGTCCGCGTGACGGCGCGAAGGCTCCAGGGACCTTAGTGGGCCCTGGAAACGACAAAGCCGTTTTTGTTACCGGTTCCGTTCTGCCGTGTTTTTGCCGGTTCCGACGCCGTTTGTTTACCGGTTCCGTCGCCGTTTTTTGACTGGTTCCGGCTCCGGTTCCAATCCTGGAACCGTTTTTTTGCCGTTTCTGGTCGCCGTTTTTTTGCCGTTTCCATTTTCAAGGGACATTTCTTTGGAAACGGTGAAAAAACGGCCCTGCCGTTTCCGGGGTCCACGAAGCCAGGGACATCCGCGCCGGCCCCACCCGAGCCAGGATCCACTGCCAGAGCCGTCGGCCGGGCATGCCCTCCTACAGGCGGATTTTGGACGAAGAACTCACAAAATATCCACGAAACCAATACACCCTAAAATGCTACAACATATTTTCAAAACATCGTGCCCGGACTATTTTTTACTATTTCTGAGGATTCCTCCTGTAGAGGGACACGCCCGACTTAACCAGAGCTCCAGACGCGGATCCAGCCGACGGCTCGGAGGACCAGGAAGGCACAGAAGCCGCCAGCGCCGCTCCAGTCATCAGCGCTGCGGCAGCCACCACCGCCTGGGGGGCGGTGGACATGGCTGGACTGCATATTCCGACGGCTCGATGGCCTCGGCGAATCGCACTCGCACTCGCTTTCGAGGAGGCCCCTGGGCAGCCCGGGACGGAGCAAAACCGACGGGGGCACCCTCCCCCGCGCCTGGGCCCGCCGAACACCGGCTCGACATGCTGGCATCCTGGGACGCCGCCGGAGGCCACCCCCAGCGGGCCCCCAGAACTGGGGCCAGCTTCCGCCTCCGGGAACTCCCTGGGGACCAAAAACCGGGTGGTGATCTTGGGGCCGCTCGGGGGGCTGCTGGGGCGGCCGCGGGGCGCGGAGGGGGAGGAGGAGGAAGCGCAGAGGCCCGCTCGACCACACCACCCCGAGCCGCCTGGGCCCGCGCCTTGAGCCCCCTCCCCCTGCACGCCTGGCGGAGCACGCGCGCGCGACCACCCCACCTGCGGCCTTCGCTGCCGCACCATGGCGCAACGCCACCACGAGGCGCCGAAACACAGGACATGAGCAGAGGCTGCCGTCACGCAGGGCCGACCCCGGCGTCGCCCCGGCCGGCGCGTCCGCCGCCAGCGTGCACGCGGCGACTGCGGATCGCGATCCGGCGCCGAGGCCCCCGACGTCAGGCCGCCGCGCGCCGCTGCCAAAGCGGCAGACCGTCGGACGAAGGCGTGGAGGGCAGACCTCGGGGTCCACCCTCTGCTGGTCCGTGAGGCAGCGGAGCCCCAATCCCAGGCGAGCGAGCGCGTCCGCCCGGTCGTTGCCATGCCGATGCTGGTCGCTGCCGCTCTGGTACCCACGGGCGTGAACAGTGCGAACGTCCGAGGAGAGGCCGCCGTGGTCATCCAACTTGGCCCACAGCTGCACCCACAGATCGCGATTCGAGCGTCTGGGGCAGTGCGCCCACGCGCGCCCGCGCGCCAGGCCGAGGGTAACCTCCAGATGATCCGCGTGGATGCAATGATTCGGAACGGCCACCAGCAGAACCTGACAGACCGCCCAGATTTCGACCCTGGGCGAAGATTGGACCAGTCCAGGCAGCGCGCCGTAGTAGACGCTGACGGCCTGGAAGTTCTCGAGGATAACGAAGCCCCCGCCCGCTCTCGCAGCCTGCGGGCGGCTCCAATGCTTCAGGCAGGAGCCATCGGCGTAGATGAGGCCTGTGACAACGAAGCCCAGGACGGCCAGCAGCGCGTGCCAGCGGCCGCTGTCGTCGCGGGGAGGGACCATCATCATCATCATCATCATCATCATCATCATCATCATCATCATCATCATCATCATCATCATCATCAGCATCATCATCATCATCATCAACATCACCATCACCATCACCATCACCATCATCATCATCATCATCATCATCATCATCATCATCGCGTCAGCATCAGCATCAGCAGCAGCATCATCAGCAGCAGCATCATCATCATCATCATCATCATCACATCATCATCATCACCGTCATCATCATCATCATCATCATCATCATCATCATCATCATCATCATCATCATCATCATCATCATCATCATCATCACTGCTTCCAGCAACAGCAGCATCATCACCATGGTTGTGGTGGTGAATATGATGATGCTGATGTTGATGTTGGTACTGCTGGTGATAAAGACGATGACGATGATGATGTTGATGATGGTGATGATGCTGATGATTGCGGTGGTGATGATCACGATGATGATTATGATGCTGCTGATGCTGATGCTGATGATGACGATGACAATGCTGCTGATGATGATACTGGAGGTGATGATGATAATGCTGAGCCGGATGCTGATGATGATGATGGTGATGCTGATGATGATGCTGATGATGATGCTGATGACGATGACGACGGCGATGGCGATGATGCTGATGATGATGATGATGACGATGGCGATGATGACGATGAAAATGCTGATGGCGATGACGCTGAGTTTGATGATGATCGCGATGATGATGATTACGATGGCGATGACGATGGTGACGATGATGACGACGATGATGATGATGATGATGATGATGATGATGATGATGATGATGATGATGATGCAGATGAAGACGGGCAAGGCGAGAGGTTCATCATGGGCTCCCTCTGAAACCACGAGTCTTAAGTAACGGGATCGCGGTGCGATTCCGTCAACTCGCGGGGTCGCTGTCTTGATCCTCCCGGAGGAGATCTCCCCCCTTTGCGCCCGCGCCTTCCCAAATAGTGGCATCGGGAATGCTGCGCTCTTGCTGCATCGTGCGCCACTGCGGCTCCGCATCCTCATCCTCCCACTCCTCCTTCTCCCCACTCCTCTGGAGGCTCCAGAGTCTCCATCAGGTCCCAAAAGAGCCAAATACACTCACAAACCTCGACCCTCAATCCTTCGACCTCCTTCCCCTCCAACATCGGTCCTCCTTCATGTCCATACTCAACCTCCTCCTCCTCCTCCTCCTCCGACTCCTCTTCTTCCTTTCCATTATTCTCCCACCTCCCTCCCCCCTGCCCCGTTTCATTATCCTGCGACTCCTTCTTCTCCTCGTGGGCTCCCTTGTCCACCGCCTCCTAACCCACTTCCTTCTTCTTTCCCTTCGCATCTTCCGTATCCTGTTAGCGGCTGTGCCACACGCGCCATACCGCGTGGATTTGCACTGCGAGCTGCGACCTCTCCCTCCTCGCGTACCCGACATCATCCTCTTCTCCTCACGCTTGGGCTGCCGATCCGCCTCCTCCTCCTCATCCTGCTCATCCCACTGCCCCTCCCCTCCTCCTCCATTCCATTCGACCCTTGACCTCGCCTGTGCCTTCATCCGCCCTGCCCCCCCCCTGTCTTACGATTCCTGCACCTTCCTCGTGGACCTGGGTCCGGCTTGCCCCTGAAGGGCTCCCTCCCAACTGGCAGTGATCTGCTCATCAAATCCTCCTCCTCATCATATCTTTCATCTCCACATCCTCATCCTCCATCTTGCTGCTCGCCCAACTGTTCCTCCGTTTTCCCCTCATTCTCCTCCATCCCTCTTTATCCTGCCCCTCCACATCAGAATCATCAAAATCATCATCCCCCCTCTGCGCCTCCTCCTCCTCCTCCTCCTCCTCCTCCTCCTCCTCCTCCTCCTCCTCCTCCTCCTCCTCCTCCCCCCTCACCTCTCCCTCGCACGTATCCCCAGGGCTCCGACGACGCGACTCTTTATGCCGCACGGGCACTCAGAGCTCTCGACCCCTTCCCAAAGGGGGCTGCCGTTTCATCCCATTGGCTTTCGTGGACATCCCCTGGGGCCCCAGCCATCAAAAAAACCCAGGATGAGGAGTAACTGGCCCCCTTCGATATATCCATGACGCCAGAGGCCTGGGTCCTCCCACGCAAGATCGGCCCCCTTGGCCCTTGGCCCGTCCTTGGGGTACGCCTCGACTCACATTGTTGTTTTTGAGGCGGAGCCACGACGAGGAGGCGCAAAGAACAGGCACGACAAGGCAGAGCAGCAAAAGAAGTGCAGGAGGGCTGGAACAGATGGAAGTTGAGAGTTTCTGCAAACATGGAAGGAATGGCCCAAGGTGAAACGAATCCGACACAGTTGGCACGAGGTCGCAAGGGCTGGAACAAATGTATCGGGAAACTGGCCAGTTCTGGAAGGGTGGGAGGGTTGGCCTTGGCCACCGTTCCCAGCTCCCCTGCGACTGCACCCTCGGACAAAATGTCGGTCCTCGATTTTCTCGATCTGCCTTCGGTCTTGCTTTTCATGCATGCGTGTTGATTGGCCCGTTCCCTTTCCCCTGCCCATATTCTTTGGTCCCTGCCCCGGCTCCGCGGATACTTTCAGGCTTGTTCCCAGATCCGCAGGTTCTCGTGGTTCCACAATTGTCCGTTCGAGGACGTCCGCTGGCCACGAGTAGCCAATGCGCCGCCTGGCGCACAACAGAGCCGCCGGGAACGGGCCATAATGGATCGTTTCGCCATATTGCCACTGCACATCTGACCTGCACGGCTTGCTCCTCTCCCTCGGCGGCGAACCGAGGGGGGAAGTGAAACGAGGCAGGCCTTCTCAGAAGGCGGCGGGGCTTCGGGGTAGGCAGCCCGAGGCATCCTGGGCTTTCGGACACACCCCGCCCCCTCTGCCTTGCCCGCTGGACACGCGCGGCCGACTCTCTCGCTTCCTCTCCCTCTCTCTCGATCTGACGGTGCCCCGCGGGTCCATCAAGCGGGAGGCTGGCCGGCGGCGGCCTGAGCCGTCCAGTGGGCGCCGGCCGCGTCGCCGCAGCCGTCCAGCTTGGGGGAGCTCGCCGTGGCCTGCACCGCCGCTGCCGCCCCGGGAGGAGAGGCGCCAGGACGACCACGATGTCATCGGCGGCGTCGTCGACATCGGCGTCCTCGTCCGACGTCGTCGCGGCCGTCGGCGCCGTCAGCGGCGTTCACGTTCGGCGTCGCCGTCGTCGACGCCTTCGGCGGCGTCCTCGTCGTCGTGGTCGTGGGCGGCCTCGTCCGATGTCGCCAGCGTTGTCTCGTCGTCGGCTTCGTCAGCGTCGGCGTCGTCGGCGTCGGCATCGTGGCCTCCGAGCGTCGAGGGGGGGCGTACAGCGCTCGGCGCCGCGCCTGTTTCGGCCGCCCTGCAGCGCCGTGCCGCGCTCGACCAGCGGGGAGGGGAGAGGGGGGGGGTTCAGGCAGAGTAGGAGGAAGGGGGGGGGCAGGCAGAGTAGGAGGAAGGGGGAGGGGAGAGGGGGGGGGCAGGCAGAGTAGGAGGAAGGGGGGGGTGGAGAAGGGGGAGGGGCCCCCTCCACCGTTCTGCCTCTTCCCCCTTCCTCCACCTCCTCCTCCTCCTCCTCCTCCTCCTCCTCCTCCTCCTCCACCTCCTCTTTTTGAAAGTTCCTTCATCTCTACTCCTCTTGCATCCTCCTCCTTTTCCGCCTCCTCCCTCCTTGTCCTCCTCCTCCCTCTCTCATCCTCATCCGCACTCTCCCTCCTGCTCCTCGGCCTCATCACTCACTCACTCACTCGTGCTCCTCGTGCTCCTCGTGCTCCTCGTGCTCCTCCTGCTCCTCCTGGTCCTCCTCCTCATCCTCCTCTTCTTCTGATTAGTATTACTATGGTTGTTATTATTCTGAGCATTCTTAGTCTCATTCTTACTCTGCCTCCTCCTCCGCCTCTTAGGCGTTGCACCAACTTTGGCATGATGAACCGCAGCGCCGTTGCGTCAATGCCGTCCGTTTCCTCCTCCTACGCCTCTTCTCTCCTGCTCGTCCGCGTTGCCCCTTCATCCTCATCCTCCTCATCCTTATCTCTCTGCTTCCTCCTCCCTCTTCTCCCGCTGCATTTCCTACCCTCTCCCCTCCCCATCTGTTCCTCCTAATCCACCTCAGCCGTCCGATCCTTTCCCTCGTCCTCCTCCTTCTCCTCAAGCTCCTCTGCGTCCCTCACCCGATACCCGATACCCCTCCAACTCACCCTAGTGCTTCTCTCCCTCAGTTTCCTCCTCTCCTCCTCCCTCCTGCCTCCTCCTCACCATCAGCATCTTCCCCTTGCTCCTCGTAATGTACTGGCTCATCCATCTCCCCCGGTTGCACCTGCGTCCGCACGTTGCTGATCTCCCTCCTACTCCTCCTCAATCAATAAACTACCACTTCCTGCTTATCGCATTCCTCCTCCTTGTCCTCCTCCTCCACCTCCTCCTCCTCGTCCTCCTCCTCCTCCTCCTCCTCCCTGCTCCCCCCTGCTCTTCCGCCGTATCATTATCATGTCGCCATTGTCGTCGACGTCCTCCTCCTCCTCCTCCTCCTCCTCCTTCTGCTCCTACCCGCCTGAACTTTGGAAAGGGAGAGGCAGTGGAGAGGAGAGGGGCGAAAGGGAGTGGCTGAGAGCAAACGGGAACGATTGGAGGGCAACAGGCTGGGATCGGATTTCGCCACGCGCCCCGCTCGTACCAGGCGCCGTGAGGCGGAGGACGAGGGGGGCGGCCCCCGCTGAGCCCCTCAGGCCGTGTTGTCCGTCCCCCAGCCCGCGGCCTTCATGGCCTTGCTGTCCCACTCCTTGTCCCTCGTGTTCTCCGCCTCGGTCAGCGTGCGCTCGGCGTAGTACTGCTTGTTGACGTTGCAGGTCTTGTACGCGCAGTCCATGCTCTTGCACTCCAGGCACCGGTCGTGCTTCTCCTTCGTCAGGCAGCACGTCACGTCCTTCTTCGTGCCCTGCGAGCCCGTGACCAGGCCGGCCTCGTTGCGCTCCGCGCACGGGTTCCCGTGATCCCGGGCGCACGCCTGGTAGCTGTAGGCCAGCGCCTCGTCACAGCCCGCGCACGGGTCCTGCTCGAACTCCATGGCGTGCATCTGCATGGCGAGCTGGGCCATCGTGTCGCCGACACGCGTGCCGGCCCCTGCCTGGCCGCCGAGCGCGGCGCGCGGCACGGCGAGCAGCAGCAGCGCCTGGAAGCCCTTCATTGCGACGTTCGCGGGAGGCCGTGGAGCGAGCGCAAGTGGCCAACTGGCCAAGCTGCCACGCTTGAGGCTGTCAGCACGGGCCAGGGAGGAGGCGGAGGTGGGCCAGCCCGGGGCGCAGGCGGGGCGGGGATGCGGCCCGTGAGGAGGCGAGGCAGCCGCTCGGCTCACTGGCGTCGGACTGTGAAAACACATGCGTACACACACCTACACACACTCTCGACTGCACAGGCGGCGTAGCGCTCGCCTGCCACAGGCGGCGTAGCACTGGGAGCACACACTCAAACACTCTCTGGACCGCCAAGAGGACATCAAGCCACCGCCAGAAGGACAGCCTGTCAAGCAGCACGACGTTCGAGAGCACCAGTGGGAGCTTGCAGTGTGGCGGCCAGGCCCCAGGAGAGGCCACTGGCCAGAGCCAGGAGCGTGGTCGCCATGGGGAAGGAGGGGCAGAGGAGAGACAGGCGGAACTCAGCCTGCAGGAGATCGGGGGCCCCTTGCTGCAAGGGACACGCGCGTGGCGGGGGGGCAGGGGACGTACCTGGCCACACGAGGACCGATGGTTGGAAAGACATGCGGTCGCACGTATCCAGCTTCCTGGTGGGGAGGTTCTAAGAACAAGGGGCGAGGAGAGGGGCGGGAGTGAGTGGGCAAGCTAGGCGCGCTCGCGTCATGTCTGACGTCCTACCTCTTTCTCACATCCCTTGCCAGTGCGTAGAGCCGCTCTCTAGTCGCACAATCGGCTGTCTAAGAGGACAACGATCCCCAAAGGGCACTTGGTGCATAGCATGGCATACCATTGCGTAATCAAGCCTTGCATATCATAGCATTGCAGCGCATGGCAAGGCATCGCATAGCGGTACATAGTCTCGCGTGGCATACCATTTTATTGCATTGTAACTCGAGCAAGGCAGTGGAGAGGAGAGGGGCGAAAGGGAGTGGCTGAGAGCAAACGGGAACGATTGGAGGGCAACAGGCTGGGATCGGATTTCGCCACGCGCCCCGCTCGTACCAGGCGCCGTGAGGCGGAGGACGAGGGGGGCGGCCCCCGCTGAGCCCCTCAGGCCGTGTTGTCCGTCCCCCAGCCCGCGGCCTTCATGGCCTTGCTGTCCCACTCCTTGTCCCTCGTGTTCTCCGCCTCGGTCAGCGTGCGCTCGGCGTAGTACTGCTTGTTGACGTTGCAGGTCTTGTACGCGCAGTCCATGCTCTTGCACTCCAGGCACCGGTCGTGCTTCTCCTTCGTCAGGCAGCACGTCACGTCCTTCTTCGTGCCCTGCGAGCCCGTGACCAGGCCGGCCTCGTTGCGCTCCGCGCACGGGTTCCCGTGATCCCGGGCGCACGCCTGGTAGCTGTAGGCCAGCGCCTCGTCACAGCCCGCGCACGGGTCCTGCTCGAACTCCATGGCGTGCATCTGCATGGCGAGCTGGGCCATCGTGTCGCCGACACGCGTGCCGGCCCCTGCCTGGCCGCCGAGCGCGGCGCGCGGCACGGCGAGCAGCAGCAGCGCCTGGAAGCCCTTCATTGCGACGTTCGCGGGAGGCCGTGGAGCGAGCGCAAGTGGCCAACTGGCCAAGCTGCCACGCTTGAGGCTGTCAGCACGGGCCAGGGAGGAGGCGGAGGTGGGCCAGCCCGGGGCGCAGGCGGGGCGGGGATGCGGCCCGTGAGGAGGCGAGGCAGCCGCTCGGCTCACTGGCGTCGGACTGTGAAAACACATGCGTACACACACCTACACACACTCTCGACTGCACAGGCGGCGTAGCGCTCGCCTGCCACAGGCGGCGTAGCACTGGGAGCACACACTCAAACACTCTCTGGACCGCCAAGAGGACATCAAGCCACCGCCAGAAGGACAGCCTGTCAAGCAGCACGACGTTCGAGAGCACCAGTGGGAGCTTGCAGTGTGGCGGCCAGGCCCCAGGAGAGGCCACTGGCCAGAGCCAGGAGCGTGGTCGCCATGGGGAAGGAGGGGCAGAGGAGAGACAGGCGGAACTCAGCCTGCAGGAGATCGGGGGCCCCTTGCTGCAAGGGACACGCGCGTGGCGGGGGGGCAGGGGACGTACCTGGCCACACGAGGACCGATGGTTGGAAAGACATGCGGTCGCACGTATCCAGCTTCCTGGTGGGGAGGTTCTAAGAACAAGGGGCGAGGAGAGGGGCGGGAGTGAGTGGGCAAGCTAGGCGCGCTCGCGTCATGTCTGACGTCCTACCTCTTTCTCACATCCCTTGCCAGTGCGTAGAGCCGCTCTCTAGTCGCACAATCGGCTGTCTAAGAGGACAACGATCCCCAAAGGGCACTTGGTGCATAGCATGGCATACCATTGCGTAGTCAAGCCTTGCATATCATAGCATTGCAGCGCATGGCAAGGCATCGCATAGCGGTACATAGTATCGCGTGGCATACCATTGCGCTGCATTGTAACTCGAGCAAGGCAGTGGAGAGGAGAGGGGCGAAAGGGAGTGGCTGAGAGCAAACGGGAAAGATTGGAGGGCAACAGGCTGGGATCGGATTTCGCCACGCGCCCCGCTCGTACCAGGCGCCGTGAGGCGGAGGACGAGGGGGGCGGCCCCCGCTGAGCCCCTCAGGCCGTGTTGTCCGTCCCCCAGCCCGCGGCCTTCATGGCCTTGCTGTCCCACTCCTTGTCCCTCGTGTTCTCCGCCTCGGTCAGCGTGCGCTCGGCGTAGTACTGCTTGTTGACGTTGCAGGTCTTGTACGCGCAGTCCATGCTCTTGCACTCCAGGCACCGGTCGTGCTTCTCCTTCGTCAGGCAGCACGTCACGTCCTTCTTCGTGCCCTGCGAGCCCGTGACCAGGCCGGCCTCGTTGCGCTCCGCGCACGGGTTCCCGTGATCCCGGGCGCACGCCTGGTAGCTGTAGGCCAGCGCCTCGTCACAGCCCGCGCACGGGTCCTGCTCGAACTCCATGGCGTGCATCTGCATGGCGAGCTGGGCCATCGTGTCGCCGACACGCGTGCCGGCCCCTGCCTGGCCGCCGAGCGCGGCGCGCGGCACGGCGAGCAGCAGCAGCGCCTGGAAGCCCTTCATTGCGACGTTCGCGGGAGGCCGTGGAGCGAGCGCAAGTGGCCAACTGGCCAAGCTGCCACGCTTGAGGCTGTCAGCACGGGCCAGGGAGGAGGCGGAGGTGGGCCAGCCCGGGGCGCAGGCGGGGCGGGGATGCGGCCCGTGAGGAGGCGAGGCAGCCGCTCGGCTCACTGGCGTCGGACTGTGAAAACACATGCGTACACACACCTACACACACTCTCGACTGCACAGGCGGCGTAGCGCTCGCCTGCCACAGGCGGCGTAGCACTGGGAGCACACACTCAAACACTCTCTGGACCGCCAAGAGGACATCAAGCCACCGCCAGAAGGACAGCCTGTCAAGCAGCACGACGTTCGAGAGCACCAGTGGGAGCTTGCAGTGTGGCGGCCAGGCCCCAGGAGAGGCCACTGGCCAGAGCCAGGAGCGTGGTCGCCATGGGGAAGGAGGGGCAGAGGAGAGACAGGCGGAACTCAGCCTGCAGGAGATCGGGGGCCCCTTGCTGCAAGGGACACGCGCGTGGCGGGGGGGCAGGGGACGTACCTGGCCACACGAGGACCGATGGTTGGAAAGACATGCGGTCGCACGTATCCAGCTTCCTGGTGGGGAGGTTCTAAGAACAAGGGGCGAGGAGAGGGGCGGGAGTGAGTGGGCAAGCTAGGCGCGCTCGCGTCATGTCTGACGTCCTGCCACGCTTGAGGCTGTCAGCACGGGCCAGGGAGGAGGCGGAGGTGGGCCAGCCCGGGGCGCAGGCGGGGCGGGGATGCGGCCCGTGAGGAGGCGAGGCAGCCGCTCGGCTCACTGGCTGGGAATCGGGACGACGGTCGGACTGTGAAGACACATGGCGGATCCCAGAAACCCTGAACCCAAAAAGGCTGTCATCTTTGGACGCCCGAAATGGGCACGGAAAGAATGGGTACAGTGCCCAACAACAAGTGTTGTCCCAAACCAACAGCGGCCGCTGTTGGGCAGGCGGCCTTTTGTCTCGAACGGACACAGGCCCCGGCGGCGCGGACAGCGAGTCCTGTCCAAAATGAACAGGAACTGCTGTTAGGCATTGTACCCATTCTTTCCGTACCCATTTCGGGCGTCCAAATCATCTCTTGGGAGACCAACTTCTGATTCCGCCGGCTTCCGCCAGCTTCCGCCAGCTTCTGCCGGCGGAGCCGCCCTCGTTGTACACTGGCCTCGGCGGCGCGTGCGGCCGGCAACGGCCCGCGGCGGCCCGCGGGCCTCCTCTCGAAGAAGACAAGCTTATGCTGTTGAGCATGGAAGCGTGTGGATGAGCGGCGGCTCCGTAGGCGCCTCCGGGGAGGGGAAGGCGCCGATTCAAGAACTTTGACCTCCCACAGCTCTACTCTGGAGGTCCAGAAAGGATCCTGGCCCAAAGTGCGCCCCAGCCTCTCGCGACGTTCTGGAGCCCAGGGCCCTCTGGGGCCCCTCGGGGGGCGCGGTGCGAGGCCATCCCCCAGAACCCCGACGCCGTGATGCCGTCAGGACGTAGACCCCCAGAGGTCTCGACCACTTGCCCCAGAGAGCAGCTTTTCATCCCGGGTCGCTCTCGGAGAACCCCCCCCCCTGGGCCCGACCGGGTGACCAGGGCCCTCCCCGCGAGGCCGAACGCAAGGCCTCCCGCCTTGGCTTCTGTCACGATGCCGCTGGCTCCGAGGCCGACCCAGCCGCCCAGAAGCGGCTAGAAACGGCCCCCAAACTCGACAGTCGATCCTCGGGGTCGTCGGCGGACGTCGAACATCGACCCCTGCAAGAGCAGAGGCCGCCTGAGGCAGCGCCCGACCTGCGGCGGCGGGCCGGCGTGCGCCTTGGCGGCGGCGGGCGGGCCGGCGCGGGTGCCTGGGCGGGCGGAGCCGCCCTCTGCAGCGACACGTAGGAGTAGTGCGCGCACACCTGGTGTCGCCGCGGCGCTGAAAGGCACGACGGCCGAGCGCCCAGAGCTACAGAGCAGACGGCCGACTCCAGAAGCACTGGGTTCCGAAGTGTGGGCGTCCCACTGTTTACTCTGGAGCTTCGAATGCAATCTTGAGGAAGCCTCGTTTTGCAGCGCATGGACAGCCAAATTCGACAACAGTTGTCGCTCGTACACAAAAGGCCACCACAATGGTCCAGACAAGCCTAGAACTTTGTGGGCCCCGGAAACGGCAGGGCCGTTTTTTCACCGTTTCCAAAAGAATGCCCCTTGAAAAAGGAAACGGCAAAAAAATGGCGACCGCAAGCGGCAAAAAAACAGCTTCAGGATTGGAACCGTAGCTGGAACTGGTCCAAAAACGGCGACGGAACCGGTAAAACAACGGCGTCGGAACCGGCAAAAAAACGGCAAAACGGAACCCCCAGGGCCCACTGAGGCCTAGAAGGGCGCACGTGCATGATCAACCAGTGCCTGTGCCGAACGGCGACTTGTATCGTGATGGCTGGCCTGCTCCTCCTCCAGCGTAGACAACAATTGTGAAACAAGATGGCTTTTCCGTTGACCCCGTCGGTGCACCAATGCACTCCCTGTTCTCACATTGCCGTTCCTTCTGCGCGACAGCCGTCTGTTCCCCTGCCAAACCAATGTGCCGTGCGACATGGCTTGCGAACGAACGGCTTCCGCTGGTCTTCCGCCGGCGGCACCGCCACCGTCAGCCCTCCTGCACGATCCTTCTCTCCGTTGGTCCTCCTCCTCCTCCTCCTCCTCCTCCTCCTCCTCCTCCTCCTCCTC
>CAUYUJ010013102.1:100000-122500 GCA_963575745.1 Prorocentrum cordatum | reverse complement strand
TGGGACACACAAATAAATACACACAAATAACAGGATCCCCGATATTTTCATATATTTTCTGGGTTTTTGTCTTCCCCCCACTTCCCATATTTTCCCATATTTTCTGGGGAATCGACGATTCAATGTGTCTGTGTGTTTTGTCCCCTCCTGAACGACGACCAACGACGACGGCGACCAACGACGACAAGTGGCCGCCTCCTCCACCGAGCCGCCCTCTGGCTCCAGGCAGATCGCAATGGGGACGTCCGCCGGCCGGCCGACGTCGAAGGCCAGCTGCTCCGCGGGGATCTGCGACAGGTCGAGCGGAGGGCCTCGGCCGGTCGTCGCCGACGTCGTCGTCGTCGCAGTCGCCGTCGTCGTCGTCGTCGTGGTCGTCGTCGAGGTCGTCGTCGTCGTCGTCTTTGTCGTAGTCGTGGTCGTGGTCGTGGTCGTGGTCCTGGTCGCGGTCGTGGTCGTGGTCGTCGCCGTCGTCGTCGTCGTCGCCGTCGTCGTCGTCGTCGTCGTCGTCGTCGTCGTGGTCGTCGTCGTGGTCGTGGTCGTCGGGCATCAATGGGGCGAGGTCCGGGGGCGCTTGGGCGATCCTCCTCTGCCGGCTGGGCGGCCGGCTCTCGTAGCACTGTCCCAGCCCGGCTCCGAAGCGGCGCCGGTCCTGCGGGGGCACACAGCAAAAAATCTGGGGGGCCCTGCTCCACAGACCACTCCCCGCCCAAGCCTCCAACATTCTGAAGCTCTCAGTCCAAGCGGCTTTCCTCCATCTTGGCCTTGACGGGGCCAGGTTTCGGACCCCTGGACCACCATAAACGGGCCCGTGACGCAGAAGTGCATTTCGGGAGAAGGTCGGGGCCTCTGGGGCCACGGATTTCTCAACCCAGAACATCGGAGGATGTCCGGGCACGGGCGACGAGCAGCAGGAGGCAACTCCTATAAGAGCTCCTCGAGGACGCGTAATCGAGGGCTAGAACGCTCGGCTGCGGGGCCACTGCGCGGGGCTAAGCAAGAGCAGTGCTCAGAACCTGGCCGGCATGGACGGGATTGAGCCGGCTCGAGCGGGGCTGGGACCAGGGTCGGACCAGCGCCGATGCTGAATTCACCCCTGCACAAGAATCAGGAGGGAAAAAAAAACACAGACACAATTAATCGTCGATCCCCAGAAGATATGGGAAAATATGGGAAGTGGGGGGGAAGACGACAACCCAGAAAATATATGAAAATACGGGGAATATGTTTATGTGTGTATTTATTTGTGTGTCCTGGGGCCCCTTCAAAGAATTGCATCCGAGCACATCCAGATCCCGTCGGGGGCAAAGAGCCGAGGCGCGATTCTGAGAGCCGAGGCGCCGTCCGCGGAGGCGCTCCGCGCGGGACCTCCGCGCCCAGCCGTGTATCGTATCGTGAGGTTTCGGCCGAATGGTCCGGCCCTCGAGGCGAACGCGAGCGACGAGCACGAGTACAGTCGAGGCGTTAACCTAAGGAACCCTAAATAAGGAACGAGGCCCCTTTTTTTCCATAAGTTAAACTTCGATTTCCCATCGAAAGCTTAAGGACAACCTTAGGCAAGGTGTGGAGCAATTAAGGAACACCGAGCCCCTCCCCAACGCAAAGGGTTCCTTCTTCAGCGCCCCGACTGTATTGGCACGCGGGCACACTTGCTACATGTCATGGGCAGCACGACTTATCGCAGAGCTGCGCTCGCCAGCCGCCCTGCCACCCCTTGCAGGCAAGGCAGCGCGCGCCAGAGGCAAGCCAGGATGCTCGGTCTGAGAATCTGGCCGCAGCTCTGGCAGCGGAATGGTCGCCGAACGCGAGCCGCCACGGCGCACAGTTGGAGGAATGAACTTCCTGGTGAAATCCTTGCCACTGAAAAGGAATCCACCATGTCAGCTGGCACGCTCGGAATGAGTTACCTGCCAGCAACGCTGGACACTCGATGCGCGACTCCCGCGAGCCAGCACACTTGCCATGCGCGTCCTGGCAGCAACGCTGGTAGCGTGCAGCGCAATGAAAATTAGCCAACACGCTCACGAAACTCATGGGAGGGGCGCTGGAGCGCCACTGGAGTGATCCTCCTACTCCACTTCCTCCTCCCCGTCCTCCTTCGCCTCGTACTCCTCCTCCTCCTCCTCTTCTTCTTCTTCTTCTTATTCGTCGTCTTCCTCTTCTTCATCTTACATCCCCTCCTCCTCTTCGTGTTGATGCGAGCGCCGAAGAATAGGCCGGAACACCACGACAAACAAGCCCCCACTCACTCTGTTTAGCAGGGCTAGCGACGCACGAAGAAGCGGCGCAGCGCGACGAACTGGAAACCGAACACCACCGCTGCCCAGCGCCCCGGCCGGGCTAGGCTGCCGCCGCGGGCCGCAGCTCGGCCTCCCGGCCCGCGCCAGCGCGGCCCGCGCCCAGCTCAGTCCAGAGCTGGCGGGTGACAGCCCGGGGCTCCCGCCCCCAGCGGCCGGCCATGGCGCTCGCCGCCGCCGCCGCGGCCTCGTCGCCCAAGAGCGCCGCCTCCGCGCGCGCCAGCGAGCGCAGGTGCTCGAGTGCAGCTGCCCCGTACCGGCCGCCGCTCTCCAGCGCCAGCGGCACCACGCCCAACGGGGCGCGGCCAGCTGGGCACCGCTGGCGTTTGTCTGCTTCGGCCTCAACGTTTGCCGCCCCGTGGGGCACGTGGAACTAAGACTATGTAACCCCCTGGCCTCGGTGTACAGCTGCCGTCTGTCCATGCGCAGCACGGCCCAGGATGCTTTCCGCCGGCCCTTCCGCCACCCCACCTCAGCATTGGGGAGACGGGTCCTGCGGGAAGCGGGTCCTGGACCCTGGGGCCTTCCTCCGGGACGAGATCTCTTCACCATGAGCCAATTTCTGCCAGTCCTCGGGCCCTCTGAAGAGCCCCAAGAGCTCGAAAAAGGAGAGAAACCTCAGGACCCGCTTCCCTCAGGACTCGGCTCCCCCATGGCAACCTGTCCCAGCCAGAAATGTTGTCAGAACATTCCGTGGGAACCACGAAAGGTACTTAGAACATTGCTTGGTAGGGCTATAGGCGAGCCAGGACGCTTCGCCACTGCTTGAAGCACCGTGCCTCCCCCCCAAACAGCCAAGATCTACTCCTTGGGGGGGGGAGAGGGGGATGCGAGGGCCCGGCAAAACAGTGCGCATAAAGAACGCTCACGCAGCGAAGGCACCATGGAGGCGAGCACCGTGCCCCCCCCCCCCCCGAAGCTGGGCCCCGGCCCCGCCCCCCGCGCGGTCCAGCAGCGCCCCCAGCTGCCCGTGCCACGGGGGCGGCCCCTCCGCCGCCGGCGCGCCCTCCCGTGGGCGCTCGTCCTCCGGCGCCTCGGGCGCACCGTGGTCCTCAGGCGGGCGCGCGAACCCGCGGGCGTCGTCGTCGTCGGAGTCGTCGTCGTCGTCGTCCTCCTCCTCCTCCTCCTCCTCGTCGTCGGATCGAGTTCTGCCGTTGCTTTGGCGGGCTGAGCCACCAGAGGCGTCTGGAGCCCTCTGAGGACCTCCAGCGATCTCTGGAGACCTCCAGAGGCTGTCGCCGTCGGCGTGGTCGGCGTCGTCGTCGTCGTCGTCGTCGTCGTCGTCGTCGTCGTCGGCGTCGGCGTCGGCGTCGGCGTCGGCGTCGGCGTCGGCGTCGTCGTCGTCGTCGTCGTGGTCGTGGTCGTGGTCGTGGTCGTGGTCGTGGTCGTCGTCGTCGTGGTCGTCGTCGGCGTTGGCGTATTCGTCGATGGCGACGACGGCGGCGTCGGCAGCGAGGACAGGAAAGCTGTGATGGTGAGCCGCGTGGGGCGCAGAGGGACATGAGAAGGGGCCCCGGGACACACAAATAAATACATACAAATAAAAGGATTCTCATATTTTCCCATATTTTCTGGGTTTTGTCTTCCCCCCCACTTCCCCATATTTTCCCATATTTTCCTGGGAGTCGGCGATTAATTGTGTGTGTGGTTGTGTGTGTGTGGTTGTGTGGTTGTGTGGTTGTGTGGTTGTGTGGTGGTGTGGTGGTGTGTGTGTGTGTGTTTTTCCCTCCTGAACATGCCACGCCAGTGCTGTATGCGCCAACCCCCCCTGGCGGAGGCGCGCGCCCGAGCCGAGCGTGCTGCACGGGCACGCGAGTGTGTGTGTATATATAAGTATATATATACATATATATATATATATATATATATATCGGCGCCCGGGCGGCATGGCCAGACAGCGCCCGCGCCAACGAGAGAATCTACGACGATGATATATGCCAGAGCGCGCGCGCCACGAGGCTCCCAAAGCGGCCCCCCAGGCTACCCAGGCTCCCCAGGCTACCCCCAGGAGGCCCCCCAGGCTACCCCCAGGAACCCCCCCAGGCTACCCCCAGGCTACCCCCAGGATCTTCCCAAGAGCTTCGTCGCTGCGGCCGTGGTCGTCGCCGCCCTGCCGGGGTCGGCGGCACCGGCCGTGAGGCCTTCGCAGTATGTACGCGGCGATGCGGCGATGTGTACACCAGAGCGCGTGCGTCGCCCCGCCCGGGGCCGACGCGCACGTCAGCACTCCAGGGGCCCAAGGACACACACACAAACACATACACACAGATAGCGAGATTCCCTTATATCTTCCCATAGTTTCTGGGTTTTGGTCTTCCCCCCCACTTCCCATCTTTTCCCATCTTTTCGGGGGAATCGACGATTCATTGTGTCTGTGTGTTTTTTCCCCTCCTGAAGCACGTGCAGGTGTCGATGGTGAGCTGGCGTGCGGGGCACCAGGACTGGGGGCCGCCGGAGGGGCTCGCCGCCCTGGCTCCGGCGACGATGCAGGAGGGGCCCCGGGCGAGAGGCGACCTGTGGTGCGCGCGCGGCTCTGCGGGGGCCGCGGGTGGGCCAACACACAAGCGCGCAAGACGCCACTGCCGCCTCGCGTTCGGCGATCGCGGGACCCCCGTGGGCCCGCACCAAAGGTCACGCTGGCGAGGGGTCACCCTTACGTGCAGTCGACGGTTGGGGTGCGCCACGAGATCCTGGCAGGGCGGCCTCCCCCCCCCCTGCAGGATCGCAAGGCCTGGAAGCCCTCCGCCGGGCGGCGGGGGCGGAGAGGTGGGCAAGGGCAAGGGCGAGGGCGAGGCAGAGGGGCGAGGGCGGGGTAGGACCTCGAGGGCGAGAGCAAGGGCGCGAGGGCGAGGCAGAACCTCGAGGGCCAGGGCGGGGGCGAGGCTCACATCGCTCCGGCCCAGAACACGCTGCAGCAGGATGGGCCGGGGTCCAGGGCTCTGGTCGCAATTTCTGTCCACGATGCTGCACCTTCCGCGAGATGTCGGACCTCAGGGTCCGGCGGTGTGGCGTACCGTCCAAACGCACACCTCCGAAGACCTGGTGGTCTCCAATCCCAGCGCTCTTCCTCGCCTCGGCCTCGCGGAGAGCCGCCCGCGGGACCCAGGGCCACCACCAGAAACGGGCCCCCTGGGCGCAAGACTGCCCAAAGGGTAAGACGACGCCAGGGCGAGGATAACATCGGGCGAGGATCAATCGAGGATCTCTGAGATCCGGCGGCTCTGGAGGATGTCTCGGACGCCGCGGCCTTCTCAGAGTCTTCCGGGATGCTCTGGGAGCGTCCCGGAACGCTCTGAAACGGATTTATCCCCGTCTGTAGCCCCGTGCGAAAAAGACATATCGGAGGACGTCTGGGAGGCTGGTCAGCACGACGTCTAGAGGAGCAGCTCCCCAGACATCCTCCGATCTGATGTTTTCAATCCGCGGCCCTAAGAACTCCCAACCCCTCTCGCACGGGGTACTCTGTGTCCCTCAATAGTTCTGGGTCGCCGGACTGCAGGTCCCCCCGGACGACAGGTACCCCCCAACGGACTGCAGGTACCCCCCCTGCAGGACTACATCCACGCGTGCTTTGACTCGTGAACACGCGTTACCCCCCAGACTGCAGGTGCCCCCCCGACTACAGGTACCCTTCCCCCGGACTACAGGTACCCACCCTGGACTACTGGTACCCCCCCGCCCAGGACTTCAGGTGTCCCTCCCCTGGACTACAGGTACCTTCCCTGGACTACAGGTACCCCCAGAACTATTGAGGGACACAGCGTAAGTTTGCGTCCCAGACCCAGTTTTGGCTGCCCCATGGGGCCCGCTAGCGGGCCCCAGGAGGCCGACACAGAGGAAGAACGCCCGCATTGAAAAGATCATGCCGTCGGGAATTTGGAGAGACCGTCGTGCTTTGTTGGAAGGGCGGGGAGTAGGCGCCCAGCGGGTCGTTTGTCCGGCAGGGCGTGGCCGAGGCCTCGAGGCGCGTCGCGAGGCGCAGAGAGCTTGAGGAAGCGCTTGCCCCGGGGACGCCCAGACTAAACACACACACACACACACGCACACACACACACACACACACACACACACACACACACTTGTTGGCGGGCGGCGAGGAGGCGAAACAAACACACGCACACACACATTCACACTCACACACACACTCACACACACACACACTTTTTGTGTGTGACACACACACACACACGCACAAACACACACACACACACTCTCACACACACACATACACACTTTTTTGGGGCGGTTGCGGCCTCGCGCGCAGCGTCGAGGCGGAGCAAGCCAAGTGAGGCAATGATGGGCAACGATCGGGGCGACTGGCGTATCGACCTAAAATCAGCGATACGTCGCCGATTGATCGGCGGCATGCCCCCGCTAGCGAATCCGAACGTCCCTGGGCAGGTCGGGGCTGCCAGACCCCTATCGGCGATGATTAGGCCATTAGGGGTCGATGCGTCCCCCAATGCCTATCCCCCCTAGCCGTCGATCGGAAGAAGTTGGTAGAAGCATGAAAGAGGAAGGCGTTGGAAGTAGATTGGGTTCCCGCCCGCCCCATGAAGAAGATTGAAGAGGGAAAGCCGTCAGACCCTTGAAGTAAGAAAGCTGCTAGAGTAGACCAGGACTTGGGGGTCCAGAAACACATACGTCAGGACCTGGGACAGAAGAACATCCCTCAAGAACATGAGACATCCGTCGGCCAAAATACCCCGAACAGTAAGATCACACGAGGGTGCCCTCCCCCAGGATGCACGAGAACATCCAGCAACACGAAGAATATTAAGGTACCCTCCCCGAATCGATCTCGATCTTCTACCTCGGTCCGACCGTACCTACTTTCAACGACTGGAGTATTTCGCTGCCCCCGAGGCAGGCTGAGCCTGCGCGAAACAAACACACACTCACACAGAGGCCTCCTAGATGGGGTCCGAGTAGATAGTGTCGGACGATCGCGCCGCATCGCCGATACACCGCCGATGCATCGGCGATGCATCGGCGATGCACCGGCGATGCATCGCCGACGTCCGCGATGCATCGGCGACGTCGACGTGAAGCAATGCGGGCTCCACATCGAGCCGCATTCGCGATGCATCGGCGATGCGGCGCGATCCTCCCACCCCATCTACTCCGACCCTATCCAGGGGGGCCAGAGCGCACACGACACGCACGCAAACACACACACACACACACGCCATGGGAGGCCTGGGGCTCTGCAGGAGGCTAGAGAAGCACTGGGCGAAGAGGCTGGCGCACGGCGAGCTCCGCTCCGCCCCCGGGAATCGGCCTTCCCGAGACCCCCTCGAGCCGTGCAGCATCACGGCGGGCAGCCTTGCCGGATACGCAGCACGCAGCCCGCAGGCGTGTCGTCACTTGAGCCCCGTGCAGACCCACATTTGAGGGTCCACGGGTGCCCGAAGCAGGGCGACGACGCCTCCTGTGGACACACACACACACACACTGGACGGCGCACCGATCTCAGGCGAGGGAGGAGGAAGAGGAGGAGAAGGAGAAGGGGGAGGAGGAGGAGGAGGAGGGGGAGAGGAGGAGGAGGAGGAGGAGGCGGAGGAGGGGGGAGGAGGGGAGGAGGAGGAGAAGGAGGGGGAGGAGAGGAGGAGGAGGAGGAGGAGGAGGAGAAGGGAGGAGGAGGAGGAGGAGGAGGGAGGAGGAGGAGGAGGAGGCGGAGGAGGAGAAGGGCGGAGGAGGCGGAGGAGGCGGAGGAGGAGAACGCCGGTCCGGTGCGGCACGCTCGCCCAAGACGCGGGCCAGCACGTCGAGCCCACACGCGGCGCGTGCACGCGGCGCGTGCTCTCTGCACGCGGCACGCGCTGCCTCCCAGCACGCGCGCACTATCTCAGGGCAGCGAAGCGCGGGGCCCAGACCCCCGACGTCGTGATTCTTTCTTGGCGGCGCGCACAAGGGGGTGGGGGGAGGGGGGAGGCTGCTTCTTAGAAAGCGCCGGCCTTACATCTACAGATAAGGGCCGCGCCTTCTAAGAAGCAGGGGTGCGTCTAAGAAGCCCTTCCCCCTCCCCCCACCCCCCTCTGCGCGTGGCTGACTTTCACAACGTCGACCCCCAGAGGTCTGGACCCCTCCCCCCGGGACCGGCTTCTCGTCCCGAGCCGTTTTGTTGCCGGCCCCGAGGCCTGGCGAGGGCCCCCATGAGGCCGAAGACAGCGAAAACCTCCGGTCGTGATTGTTTCGCAGCGCGAGGAGGTCGGGGGAGGCTTTTCTGGATGCTTGGCCGCTGGGGGGCCCTCGCGGGGCCTCGGGACCCGTCGACGAGGCGACGCCGTCGATGGGAAATTCGGGTCCCGACGGGGGAGGCCCCGGCGAGCGGCGGGGCCGAGGCCCCAGGGGGCGTCGCGGGGGCAGCAACAAAAAACCCTCGAGGTTCTTCTCCCCCTCCTCCTCCTCCTCCTCCCCCTCCTCCTCCTCCTCCTCCTCCTCCTCCTCCTCCTCCTCCTACCCCTCCTCCTCCTCCTCCTCCTCCTCCTCCTCCTCCTCCTCCTCCTCCTCCTCCTCCTCCTCCTCCTCCTCCTCCTCCCCCTCCTCCCCCTCCTCCTCCTCCCTCCTCCTCCTCCTCCTGCTCCTGCTCCTCCTCCTCCTCCTCCTCCTCCTCCTCCTCCTCCTCCTCCTCCTCCTCCTCCGTTTCGTGTACCGCGCCCTCGCAGCCCCAGTCAGGGCTCCACCGCCCAGGGCCGCGCTCAATAGCTGCAAGAACCACGCCCCAGGAAGGGATGACCTCGCATATGCCGACCCCGCGACCGGGACCCTCGCCTACACCCCAGGGCTTCATGGGTGCAGTATACGTTCGGCCCGTGATGCGCAATGAGGATGCAGGGGCTGGGGGAGGCCATGTCGGAGCGTCCCGCGCGGGGCGCGGCCAGCGACAGTGGCCAAGGAGGGACCGAGGAGGCAAGGATGCAAGGGCACCCTTGGGAAGGCTGCCCATCCTCATCGTGCGGACTGACTGTACACACAAACTCTGTCGGACGGGAAGACCAGGAGGGCGGGCGCGCCCCGCTCCGCCCCCAGGGGCGTCGACCTCTCGTGGAGGGAGGCCCAGAGCCCCCTCGAGTCAGGAGCAAAACCACGGCAAGGGAGGTGTGTCCGGATGTTTGGCCTCTGAGGGGCCCTCACCGGGCCTCGGGACTGGCAAGAACCGAGCCAGCATGAGAAGCCGGTCCCAGGGAAGGGGTCCGGATCTCAGGAGGTCGCGACATGGAACAACGATGACGTCAGGGGTCTGGAATGGTGGAGGGGGATTCTTGAAAAAATGGTGACGTCGGGGGTCTGGGGAGGGGCTCGGCTGCACGCAAGAGTAGCCCCAGGCAAGAGGAGCCTTTGGCGCGCGGCTCCAGGGCAGGCCAGTGCTGGGGATACAGTCATCGGCCTGACCTAAGGAACGATAAATAAGGAACGAAGCCCCTTTTGTATCCCAAGGAGTAACGCATGAGGAACGATAAAGAACAAATAACGCATAAGGAAATGTAAGTAACGCATGTAAGCCTAAGGAACGACCGAGCCCGTTTGAAAAGTAAGTGCTCCTTATTCAAGCCGCTCACTGTACCTCAGTCGAAGATTGACAGAATACACTTGAGCGACACGCCCTGCTGTGGCTGAAGCTGCCAGGGGCAGCACTCCACGTGCGCAGGGCAACGCCTTCCGAGTGGACCCCAGCGCGGTCTCATCGACGCCCAAAACCAAGTAGATGTACAGTCGGGGGCGTTGGAGTTAAACTTCGATTCCCGATCGAAAACATAAGGAAAACCAGAGGCAAGCTGCGACACACTTAAGGAACGCGGAGCCCCTCCCCAACGAAAAGGGTTCCTTCTTTAGGGCCCCGACTGTAGATGTATCCAGCGGAACGCATGTCGATGAGCGATCTCGTCTGTGGACTGCACCGGCACACGCCAACTCCAATGCCGAGACTCCGGAGCCGGCGTGGCCGTGCGGGCGTGCTGTCGATGCCCGGCCTCGTGTTCCCGCGTGCCACCGGTCACTCCAGCGAAGGGGCGCTCCTACGCGCCGCCGAGAGGCGCTCTCCAAGAGAGAGGCCGCCGCCGCCTCCGCGGAGGAGGGCCGCGTCCCGGAGGACGGCGCCGAGGCCCCGGAAGGAGGGCCCACGTCGCGATTAATAATCGTCGATTCCCCAAAAAATATAAGAAAATATAGGAAGTGGGGGGGAAGACGAAAACCCAACAAATATTAGAAAATATGGGGGATAGTTCTATCTGTGTATTTATTTGTGTGTCCCAGGGCCCCTTCAGAGGAGGCCACGCCGTCGAGCGGGGCCCCCGGGGGGGTGGGGGGGGGCGGCGGAGCAGGAGGAGGGCCCGGCCACGGCGGCGGGGCAGGTGCCGCCTCGGCCTGCGATGGCGAGGGCGAGGAGGTGCGAGGGCTGCGTCGGGCGTGACCCTCTACAGGGGGGATAACGATTCAAAGCCAGCCAAAAAATACTCCGGGGACTTTTTTTACATTGTTCGACTAGTTCTGAAACAATTATCAATATGTCAACCAAGAGCCGCCCGTAGGAGGACATGCCCGACCTGCTTCGAGGGGCGAGGGCGAAGAGGAGGGTGAGAGCGAGGGGGAGGGAGGGGGGGGGAGGCCACGGCGAGGGCGAGAAGCAGGAGGAGGGACGAGGCTGGAGAGGAGGCGGGGCGGGGAAGGGCAGGGAGAGGGGCCGCGGAAGGGCAGCGGAGAGGTGAGAGGAGGACGGGCGCGGAGAAGCGCTCGTGACCAGCCTCGAACTGATCCCGATCCCTAAGATGCGCTAGCCAAAGGCTATGACAATCTTAGGGATGTGCCCTCAGAAACTGAAGGAATCCTTGAGAACGGTATCGAGGTAAGCTGATGCCAAACATAGGGACAGGGATCTGCTTCAAACTGGTAAGCTCGACTTGATGAAGGCTCATGGTCAGCCTGCAGGCAAGAGAGTCGTCTCAGAACGACTGCAGCCTAAGGAAAGAAAGGGTCGGGAGACCCTGCCATCCCGGACCAGCATGCGGGAAGAGAATGCTCGAGGAGCTGACAACCGCACAAACGTACTTTGCTGGAGGACCCCGCGGCCCTCCTGGAGCGGCGCTGGGCCCCCTGGCGGCGCCGCTGGGGGACCCAGCGCGCCGATCCGAGAAGTCCACGCGGACCTCCGACGGTTGTGTGCCCATGTCCCCCGATGCTTTCCGAGAGGAGGAGGAGGAGGAGGAGGAGGAGGAGGAGGAGGAGGAGGAGGAGGAGGAGGAGGAGGAGGAGGAGGAGGAGGTGGTGGGCGACGAGGACGAGGAGGGGAAGAGGACGACGACGGCAAGACCTAGGAGGGCATGGGTTCTTCCGCGTCGGCGTCGTCGGCGTCGCCGGTCCTCCTTCGGCCTCGGCCCCTGCGGGGCCTGGGGCACGAGCTCGAGGCGGCGCTCGCCCTCGGGGCCCTGGCTCTGCTCCACCTCGGTGACGAGCAGGTGGACTGCGGGCGGGGGGGCGGGCCGGCGGACGAGTTCGCGCGGCAGCTGCTCGAAGATCCCTGGCCTCCCAGTTGTCAAACGAAAGGCCCCCTAGATGGCGCCGCGTCGCCGATGCATCGGCGATGCATCGGCGATGCATCGGCCATGCACCGGCGATGCATCGTCGACGTGGACGATGCATCGGCGACGCCGGCGTGGAGAACATCGGGCTCCGCATCGCGCCGCATCGCCGATGCATCGGCGATGCGGCGCGATCCTCCGACCCCATCTACTCCTACCCCATCTAGGAGGCCTAGACGAATGCGACGGGAGGTCTTTCTTCGCCATGTTCGGCCACTAGGGGCCCTTGTCGGGCCCTTGGCCTGGGGAGGTGACTACCTACCAAACCACCCCAACCCAACCCGAAGTCACCGTTTGCTCGTCGATTTCCTTAGGAAATACAATGGAATCCGTACACCCCCCAATTCGAAATTCGAGGTGGTCTGGGGCCTGCGGGATGGGTGGGGGTGGCTTGGTATGTGGTGAGGATGAAAAGCGGGTCCCCCAGAAAGGGTCCAGACCTCCTGGGAGCCAATGGTGAAAACTAGCAAAGTGGCGCAGAGTATGGGAGTGGCGCAGAGTATGAACCCTGTCCCCCAAAACCTAGCGCGACGCAGAAATGAATGAAACCTGGGGCTTGCTGGCTGACTGGCTGGCTCAGCGCGGATGAAGGCCGCGAAACACAGAAGGGGCGTGACCGACTGGATGCGGTGCGGTGGCGCCATGCGAATCCTGCCACTTGGGCCTTCGGTGGGGCATACGGGGTAACGAAACGTGCGAGGTGTTTGCCGAAATAGGGCGGTGCCACTATGCGAACCCTGTCACTTGGGCCTTGGGTGGAGCTCCTATGGGGAAATGAAACGTGTGAGGGGTGTGCCGACATGGGTGCGGCGCAGCTGTGCGAACCCTGCCACATGGGACGTCGGTGAAGCCCCCTGCATGACGACACCAAAGATGGCCGAAATGGATGAGATGCCGCCATGCGAACCCTGCCCGTTGAGCCGTTGGTGGAATTCCCGATGGAGCCACGAACAGTGGGAGGCGAGACTCCAGGGAGGGCAACGGCAGCGATGAGAGGCGAGGGAGGGGGCAGCGGGAGAGTCGACGCGGGGCGCTGTCTTGTCAAAGCGAGGACTCAACACCACAGGACGGTTGGGCAAAACACGGCCCGAATATCTTGGATCGGTAACTGGCGGCCCGGGACATCTGGAGGTCCCAGGCTCTCAGAGCCTGGGACCTCCACGGCAACATTGTACAGCTGTGGCTCCGCAACGGCTCCGCGGCGGCAGGATGCGCGTTGCAACAATCTAACAAATGGGCCTGGCACGGGTTGTGCCTGGAAGGCAAGGCTGGCGCAGGCTACGGCAAACACACAAGGCACCGTGTGGTGAAGGAGGTGGCAGCGGCGGAGGAGGAAGAAGCCTGGTTGTTTTCCAGGCTTCTTCCTCCTGGCGGGAGGAGCCTGGTGCCTCGCAACGAGCCTGGTTGTTTGTCGGAGGAGGTGGCAGCGGCGGAGGCGGAGGATGTGTGCTTCTCCCCAGTGGCACTGCGAATTAAGCCTGGATGAGTTCCGATGCAGCGCGCCGCCGAGGAAGTGGGAAATCATAGGGATAAGCAGAGCCGAGGAGGACAAGGCGGTTGTGCGCGAGACCCCTTCATCAGCCACACGACGGCAGTTTCGCAGGGGGAGAAGGAAGAAACAAATTTGTATAGCCATAGAATATACAGAGATGGAGAGGGTCGGTCGAGAGTGGAGGAGAGAGAGAGAGAGAGAGCCATACAAAACAAAGGAAAACGTAAGAGGGTGCAAGGACGAAAAAGAGAGAGAGAGAGAGAGAAAGAGAGAGAGAGCAGAACGAGAGAGAGAAAGAGAGAGACGGAGAGAGAAAGGGATGGAGAGAGAGAGATATATATAGAGAGAGAGAGAGAGTGACAGAGTGAGAAGGAGAGAGGGCGAGAGACAGAGAGAGAGAGAGAGAAAGAGAGAGAGAGAGAGAGAGACAGAGTGTCAGAGACAGGGGGAAGGATACAGAGAAGGGACATGCACAAAAAAAACATGCGGCTCGTCGTGCATGACAGCGAATGCCCAGCTTCGCATCGCGTCGCACTCATGGCGCGCAGGAAGCGACGCCCTGGAGCGAAGAAAGGAAGGGACACGGACGAGAGGAGGTGGCAGTGGGGTATATAGAATCGGGAAAAGTTTCAGACGGCGAGGGGGGATCTACCAAGTTCTAACGAGTTGTGGGGCTATGTGGGGATATTATTCTTGAAGGTCCCAGCAACTGTCGAACATGATTGTATGCCTCTCTCTCCTTGTATTGTGAAAGGACTTCAGGATTTCCCGTTGGCCTTCTGAAGGTAGTAAAAACAGTCGGCGACGAGGAGGCCACTGACGGATATGCTCGAGAAATGCAGGCATGCGGTGGAGGTCCCTGGACGGCTTGCGGACCCATTCTGTTCACGAGGAAGGACTCGGCGCCATCACATTCATAGAGCAGATTTGCGTTTCGGACAAAACTTCAGACGCGCACCACAAAAGAAACGAGGCCAGGGTGACTGCTCAATCCCGGATTGGGCTTGACCGGGAACCTCCGAAATCCGCAGGGCCCAGAGGACGTATCGGCCACCACGGCCTGAAGATCCGATCCAGAGCTCGGACAAGGGACACACCTCGAGCCCCTGGGGGAGGCACACGAGTGAGACCTCGTGTGCGGGCATGATGCCCACACCCGCGGCCTCGCGGTCCGGATCCCTCGGCCGTATGACCTAGTAGGTACAGGTCGGCTTCATTGGAGCCCAGATCCCTGTGATCGCGCCTCGGTGTGCAGTCTGGGGCCCAAACATGAAGGGGCCCTGGGACACACAAATAAATACACACAAATAACAGGATCCCCCATGTGTTCATATATTTTCTGGGTTTCTGCCTTCCCCCCCACTTCCCATATTGTCCCATATCTTCTGGAACTCAACGATGAATTCTGTCTGTGTTTTTTCCCTCCTGATAGATACAGGTCGGCTTCATTGGAGCCCGGATCCATGTGATCGCGACTCGGTGTCCAGTCTGGGGCCCAAACTTACCAGCCTGGAACATATCCCTATCCCTATGCTGGGCATCTCCTCATCACGATGCCAATCTTAGGGATTCCCTTATTTTTTGAGGGCGAATCCCTAAGATTGTCATTCTATCTTAGGGATAAGGAGAAGTTTCAGGCGGGTGAAAAACAAGCATCTGCACTCCCACCGCCCGGGGCATGGGGAGCCGAAGCCCCAGGGAGACCACGGGGGGCAGCGAGGGGGGCCATCCTCGGGCCCTGGGGCCGAGTGCAACAGGATTGGCCCCCTGCCGCCTGCGCCCCGTGGGACATCTCTCCCCGCGGCGGTCGACGCTCACGTCCCCGGCTCGGGCTCCAGACCGCGAGGGCATGGACATGGCTGAAGGGGCCCTGGGACACACAAAAGAAAAAACATACACAAAAATACTCCCTATATTTTCGTATCTTTCCTGGGCTTCTGTCTTCCCCCCCCCCCCTTCCCATACTTTCCCACATTTTCTGGGGAATCGACGATTCATTGTGTCTATGTGTGTTTTTTCCCCTCCTGAATGGCTACGGCCCGCCGCCCTGCGAGGGCATTTGGCGGCGCGCACAAGGGGGTGAGGGGAGGGAGGAGGGCTTCTTTGAAGGAGGCTGCTTCTCAGAAGGCGCCGGCCTTACATCTACAGAGAAGGCCCGCGCCTTCTAAGAAGCAGGGGTGCTTCTAAGCAGCCCTCCCCCCTCCCCCCACCCCCCTCTGCGCGTGGCTGACTTTCACAACGTCGACCCCCAGAGGTCTGGACCCCTCCCCCCGGGACCGGCTTCTCGTCCCGAGCTGTTTTTGTTGCCAGCCACGAGGCCTGGCGAGGGCCCCCATGAGGCCGAAGACAGCGAAAACCTCCGAAGACACGGCGCGCAGGGGCGGCGTGCCCGGGCGGGCCTGACACCGTGCAGGCGCTCTGCGTGTCGAGCACCTCCCCGGGGGAGGGAGCGCCGGGCCGGCCCGCGGCCCCCGTCGCCGACCCGGATCCGGGCCGCGCCACGGCCCGCCCTCCATAAGCCCAGGGCTCTGCGGCTCGCGTCGTGCGACAGGGCCGCAATCCCAACATAATCAGCTCGAGGGCCCAGACGATCACTAGACATCTTCGGCTTCACTTTCTGGCAAGAAATCATATATTCATACATTTTTCTTCGGCAAGGAGTTGTTGATCTACATCTTCAGCGACCTCGTTGGCTTGGTTTCCTCCAGGATTGGCCATAGTCATCGTTAATTCTTTCACAGGCATCGGAACAGTGTCTGCCCGACATGCTGGCCAAGGGCCCGACACGAGAAGCGCGTCCAATTGTGGTACCTCCCTGGTGCTCGGAGTTCTTTTTCTGCGATCAAGGCTAAAGTTGGTCGGAACATTATAAGCTTAGGTCGGGCATGCCCCCTACGGGCAGATTTCGCAGGCAAACTAGAAAAGAGTCCCAACATTGCCACACATAGTCAAACACATGGTCCAAGAATCGTCCCCAGACTATATTTCTGACTATTCTTGAACATCCCCCCTGTATGGGGGACAGGCCCGACTCCAAAGATCGGCTACCCGCAAGAGTGACCCCGGGTAAGAGTGACCCTTGGTGCGCGGCTTTTTGGGGGGCGCGAGGAGGCCAAACCCAAGCGCGCAGGCCGCTGCTATCGCATCGCGCTCGGCGATCGGGGGGGCCCCGACGAGCCCGCACCGCAGGTCACTCCGGCGAGGGGTCACTCTGACGTGTAGCCGATATGAGCAGGGGCGCCCCGCCGCTCGCAGGCCCGATCGGCCGCCTCGGCCTCGCTGCCGGCCGCACACGCCGCCTCGACCTCGGCCGCCGTCGGCCTATAGGCACGATCTCGAGCGCCTCAGCCTCGCCCGACCCCGGCCGCGGCCTTCGCCTCAGGTCCGCGAGGAGGAGGAGGAGGAGGAGGAAGAGGAGGAGGAGGAGGAGGAGGAGGAGGAGGAGGAGGAGGAGGAGGAGGAGGAGGAGGAGGAAGGAGGAGGAGGGAGGGAGGAAGGAGGAGGAGGGAGGGAGGAAGGAGGAGGGAGGAAGGAGGAGGGAGGGAGGAAGGGAGGAGGAGGGAGGAAGGGAGGAGGAGGAGGAGGAGGAGGAGGAGGAGGAAGAGGGAGGGAGGATGCGAGCCGAATGGAGGGGGGCTCTTCGCAAAGAAGACACGAAGGAGACGCTCGGCCCCCACAAGAAGGCGCCCTTGTGACGGGCTTCGGCGCGGCCTGCGCCGTGGAGCCCTCATCGAAAGGGTCTCGATAGGGAGGGAAGAGGGGGAGGAGGGGGGGCTTGCGGCGAAGGACGCCCGGTGCACGGCGCGCCGGTGCTGCGGGGGAGAGTCCTGCGGACCCGCAACACGGGTCCCTCCAGTGGCGGGCCACGCCCGCGCGCAGCCGAGGCCTCGGTGGCCCGCTCGGCGCCGCGACCTCTGGGCGCCGCGGCGGAGCAGTCGAGACCAGCGGTCTCGAGCGGTGTCGGGTCTACTGGCAGGCCCTCACGCGTCAGTCGGGCTCGCAGCGCAGAAGGGTGGGGTCGAAGGATCCGGCCGTGGAGCTGTCTCGTCGTTCTCGTGTCCACGCCGCCAGATCCTGAAGTAGATTGCGATCTGGGAACCCCAAAAATACCGATGGACCAAAATACAAACGACACCACCCGGCACCCCACCTGCGGCCCCATGGGCCTTAGCATATACCTGAATTCCGACTTGGGCGCTTGCGTGGTATACGCTACGGCGCCCGATAGGCCGTAGCGCAACATGGAGGGCCGCAGGTGGGGTGGTGCCACTTTTATGTCGAGCATACGCTCAACGACGGGCGTGTAACGTTGGGGCAGGGCCACGAGCGGGGTTTCAGGAAAACCGCTCTGCACGGCCCCAGACAAGAGGGTGCTACCAGCCTCGAGCTGGGCTTGCTCCCCAGCCCCACCTTGGACCAGGCCCGCCCGCTTCTACGCAGGCAAGCCACTGTGATCAAGACGCGCGATGAGGGCGCCAAGGGCCTTGGAAGGCCCGGTCGACACACCGCGAGCGGGGCGCGGCCTGGGGAAGCAGCCGAGGATGGGCCGGAGGGGGAAGGCTGCCAGGGTACAGTCGGGGCGTTGACCTAAGGAACCCTAAATAAGGAACGAGGCCCCATTTTTCCATAAGTTAAACTTCGACTTCCCATCGAAAACTTAAGGACAACCTGAGGCAAGCTGTGAAACACTTAAGGAACACCGAGCCCCTCCCCAACGCACAGGGTTCCTTCTTCAGCGCCCCGACTGTAGCCTTGGAAAGTCGCTCAACCTTACTACTTGCGGAATGACTGCACGCACGCCCGGTCCTCACGAGACGCTTCTGTGTCCGGCCCCATGGACTAGCAAGGGCACCTGGCAGCCAAAGTTGAGGAAGAACCCTCCGCACCGAGTTTTGAGCAGGGACCGACCGTCCCGGCATGCCTATAGTCCTACCACGAAATGTTCTTAGAAACCAGAAATGTTCTAAGAACAAAAACAATGTTCTTAGAACATAAGCCCGATGCGACAAAACAAGACAGTCCCCGCCAGAAATGTTCTAAGAACATCTCGTGGGCACCACAGCAGGTTCTTAGAAGATCGTTTGGTGGGGCTATGGGCGAGCCAGGACGCTTCGCCGCTGCTTGACCCATGGCCTAGCAAGGGCACCTGGCAACCAAAGTGCGGAGCGGGGCGCGCCCGCCCTCCTGGTCTTCCCGCCCGAAAGAGTTTGTGTGTACAGTCAGTCCGCACGGTGAGGATGGGCAACCTTCCCAAGGGTGCCCTTGCATCCTGGCCTCCTCGGCCCCTCCTTGGCCACCTTCGCTGGCCGCGCCCCGCTCGGGACGCTCCGACATGGCCTCCCCAAGCCCTTGGATCCTCATCGTGCACCGCGGGCCGACAGTATACTGCACCCAGAAGCCCTGGGGGGTGAGCGCGCACCGAGCTCCTCACGGCGCGGGGGGGCCCCGGCATCGTCCGACGTGCGCTGTCCACCCGTGGACTGCCAGAGCGCCCGCCTGCCCCGAGCGCCGTCCTGTGGCGCCCGGGGGCCCGAGAGCGGGCCCCGGGAGGTGGGAGCCGCGGAAGCACGCCCCAGCCCAAACACTGAAAAAAAGCAAAAACCAGTCGAGCAAAGATAAACAAAAAAGCTCCTCGGGTATCGGGGATCTGAGGTGGGGGCCCTCCTTCGGGCCGGGCGAAAGAGGGGTCTACCAAAGGGGGGGGGGGGCTTTGAGAATCAGCTCACGTGGCCGATTTCCCCGGCGCCTCCCGGCGCCGGGAAGGCGGCCATGCATCGAGGAATGGGCCCCTCGGTGGCGCCGAAACCAGCCGCATGCAGCAGATTTCGTACCCCCCCCTTTCCCTATCCCCCCCTGTCGCTCGGCCCGACTCCTCTGGGCCGGGCGCCATGCTGAACTGGACGCGGTCGCTGCTGGGGTCGCTCCTCGCCCGCACGGAGTCGCGCCGGACCTCGGCGGAGCGCCCGCGCGCGGGGCCCGGCTGGAGGAGGGGGAGGAAGGGGAGGAGGAGGAGGAGGAGGAGGAGGAGGAGGAGGAGGAGGAGGAGGAGGAGGAGGAGGAGGAGGAGGAGGAGGAGAGGAGGAAGGAGGAGGAGGAGGGGGAGGAGGAGGAGGAGGAGGAGGAGGAGAGGGAGGAGCAGCGCGCCGAGGCCGTGCCGCAGGAGGCCGCGCGGGGGCGGGCTCCGCTCGCGCCATGGGCGTGGGGCGAGCGCGCCATGGTCACAACGCCGGTAGTGGGAGCAAAACTTTGGGCGCCCGAAATGGGCACGGGAAGAAGGGGTACAATGCCCAACAACACATGTTGTCCCAAACCAACAGCGGCCGCTGTTGGGCAGGCGGCCTTCTGTCTCGAATGTCCACAGGCCGCGGCGGCGTGGACAGCGAGCCCTGTTCAAAATGAACAGGGACTGCTGTTGAGCATTGTACCCGTTCTTTCCGTGCCCATTTCATTCGTGCAGAAAAATGGGGGGCTGAGCATGGACCGACCGTCCCGGCAATCCTGTAGGCCTGCCAGGACAGGGCTGGACCTAAACGTCGTTCTTCGTTTTGCTCTCGCTGTGTGTGTTCGCTTTGCTCGACGTGTTTCCCTGCACCTCCCTGCCACAACGAAAAACAAAGCACAGCCGAAGTCCAGCAAAACAGCGTTCAGGTCCAGCCTTGCACCACGACATGTTCATAGGACCCAGAAGTGTACCAAAAACAAGAACACTGCTCTTGGAACCTGAACCCGATGTGTGTCAAAAGAAAACGGCCCCAACCAGAACTGTTCTGAGAGAATACCTCGTGCAGAAAACAACAAATTCTTAGAGCACTCTTTGGTGGGCCCATAGGCAAGCCAGCACGCTTCGCCACTGCTCGAGGGGTGGAGGCCTCGGATGGCAGCGGTGGGGTGCGCAGTGCTGGCAGTGGTGACGCCATCGCGGCAGCGGCAGGCAGCACTGGTAGCAGCGGAGGCCGCGCGGGGGGCTGCGGCCGCCGGGGGAGCAAGAACCAGGAGTACGGATGGCAACGGCAGTGCAACAGAGGCCCGAGGCAAGAGCAAGAGCGGTAGGAGATGGACCACAGGAGTGGAAATAGCCAGGGCAACAAGAGTAGCCGGAGTAGCAGTGGCGGCAGCAGCAACAGTATTAGTAGCATTACGGTGGTAGTGGCGCATGTGCCAGCAAGTACAGGACATACGTACAGATATGAGTTAGGGGATCTGTTTGCGTATGGTTGGTGAAGGTGGTGAGTGCAGTGATCGCCGTCGCCTCAGCAGCAGTACCTGCCGTTGTCGAGTCACGATGTGTTACCAATGCGCCATACAAGTTTCTTCACATACACACACACACACCAAGTGAATGTCATCAACCTCACTCTGGACTGAAGACAGGAAAGGCCGCCCGCTACCGCAGGAAGCCGTTGGCTTCGTCTAAAGACCTGCCGATGATTGCGACGCCCACCTTGCAACAGGCGATCTGCATCTAGGCGCGTCGGCGGCCAGCGGGGCTGGCACTGTAGGGGATCCAGCCGCTCTTGCTCGAGACCCGGGGCTGGCAGGTCCAGAAAAGAGCCGGTAGCTTGTGGTCACGGCCGACCCCGGCCCGCATCTCGTTGGAAGAGGGGCAGCCTTCGAAGAGATGACGCAGGCTCCTGTTGGATGCCCCGCACAGACGGCACGGCCGGGCATCCCTGAGCCTCGTCGGGGTCTTGGCAGCACCAGACCGGTAGATCGCGAGGCGGAGGCGGACCTCAACGGTGAGCCCCTGCACCCAGCGTTTCCAGACGGCGTAGCTGGAGGCGTCCACGTTGACCTTCTCGATGCCTTCTCTGTCCTGGCGTGTGGTGTGGACCATGGCCAGGCATCGAATCCTACAAATGAGCCGGACCACGCGTGCTGCTGCTACAACTCACTTCCTCCCTCCTCACTCCCTCCCTCTCCCCTCTTGCGCCCACTATTCCTCACTCCCCTCGCGCTCCCCCTGTCGGTCCAGGGTCACCCGAGTGGGTCCCCATGTGCGCACCCCCGTCACGCAGGGAGTCTCCAGGCAGTGGGGCAAAGGTCCTATGGGTGCCGCCTCAACCACCGCCTGGGACTCCATCCCCTCCTCCACTGGCTTTTCTCCCTCGTACCCTGACATCCGCCGATCGGATTGAAAGGGCCCGACCCCTTCCTGGGGGATGTTGCGTCCTGGATCCATGCCGGGTGTTCCCGGGGTCCGATGGCGGGCCCACGAGGCAACAAAAACGAGCCCTGGGCCCCATGACGGGCGCCGGAGGGCCATGCAGGGTTGGGAAAAGCATGTCGTCGGGGGTCTGGGTTCCCTCCCTCCCTCCCTCCCTCCCTCTTCCTCCTCTCCTCCCTCCCTCCCTCCCTCCCTCCCTCTTCCTCTCCTGCCTCCCTCCCTCCCTCTTCCTCTCCTCCCTCCCTTCCTCTCCTCCTCCTCCTCCTCCTCCTCCTCCTCCTCCTCCTCCTCCTCCTCCTCCCTCCTCCTCCTCCTCCTCTCCTCCCTCCTCCTCCTCCCTTCCTCCTCTCCTCCTCTCCGCGCCGAGACCCGCGATAGCGGCCAGCAGCGGCCAGCCGGCAACGGCACCGGCACCGAGCTGGGCCCCGGGCGCTCACGGGGTTGCTGACCAGGGAGGCCTGTCGGGGGATGCCCGCCCTCCGCCTCCTCCTCCCAGTTCCTCATCCTCCTCCTCCTCTTCCTCCTCCTCCTCCTTCTCCTCCCCATCCTCCTCTCCTCCTCCTCCTCCTCCTCTCCTCCCTTCCTCCTCCTCTCCCCTCCTCCTCCTCCTCCTCCTCCTCTCCTCCTCCTCCTCCTCCCTCTCCTCCTCCCTCTCCTTTCTCCTCTTCCTCTCCTCTCCTCCTCCTCCTCCTCCTCATCATCATCATCATCATCATCATCATCATCATCATCATCATCATCATCATCATCATCATCACCACCATCATCATCATCATCATCATCATCATCATCATCATCATCATCATCGTCCTCATCATCAGCAGCATTGTCATCATGATCCGCATCCTCATCCTCATCCTCATCAGCATCAGCATCATCAGCATCGTCAGCAGCATCAGCATCAGCATCAGCAGCCGCAGCAGCATCAGCATCAGCGTCAGCATCATCAACATCATCCACATCATCATCATC
>CAUYUJ010013102.1:57500-95000 GCA_963575745.1 Prorocentrum cordatum | reverse complement strand
GTCCTCGATCGATCCCCAGTGTCCCAGGAGCTCGACTGCCGTTTCGTCTTGGTCAACCCGAGGCCAAGAGGCAGCTGCGGCCCGAAACCCAGGCCAGCTGTTAGATGCTCTGAGGATCTCCCTGGAGCCACTCGCTCGACTCATGCGTCGATGCTGCGTCGAAGGTCCGTCAACTTGAGTCGAGCTTGCATTTAACTAAGAGTTGAACTAGAGTCGTACTCGAGTCTAACTAGAGTCCAACAAATCCGCTAAATGCACACATGACATGTTCCAACTACGAACAGCTAAAGTGCGGATATCAGACGATACATGAAAAAGAGACGTCCCGAGTCACAACGAGAAGGTCACAAGCATAGTAAACTGGCAACGCGACATGACACACCTGGTGGAATTAGAGAAGGGGGAAGTCGTCATTCCGGCGTGAGGCTCAGGACTAGAAAGGTAGAAGGAGGAGGGATGCATCAGTAGATGGGCGCGCGATCTGAAAACGGCAACATGCCACTCTTCACAAAACACGCGCACGATTCTTCCACCTTCATCGCCGCATGCTCTAATCGATGTACATCTGATACCGGCCGCGCCTGATGTTGAAGAGAATAATGCAGCGCCGATGTGGACAGCCACCCTGTGTTGCGTCTGCGGTGTACATGCCGACGCCAATCTGTACAAACATTAATACACGTGCACCCTGTGGAAACTCATGTGCTTGCTCGTGCACATGCTGCACATATCTGAACGCCTTTGGGCGTGGACTCCAGCCTGCTTCCGCAAGAGGCGCGACGCGACCAGTCCCCCGCAGCCTACGGCTGACCCACGGCGGGTCACGAAGCCATCGAATTCGAGGATATCCATCCGAGGCAGCACTGGCATCAGGTTCTGCGGCTCGTATCGACCATTCCTGGGCACAAACGCCCCCTTGCCCCAGTCTCCGATGTCTCCCCACCCCTTCCATGCTGCCACCACTGCCCCTTGTTCAAGGGTCCTTCGTGTCCGCGAGAGCACGGTGCATGCCAAAATTCACGATCACACAACATCAGTCGGCGTGGCCACAAGTCAAGGCACACCTCGGGTGCGCCGAAGCAGGGGAGAAGGGGGGGGGCAGGAAGAGGTGGGTTCACCTCATGATGCGCTAAGTTGGCGCATCATGGCCCGACGCATGGGCGCAGGCAAATGAAGGGGGCGGGGATGGATAGAAAGAAGCAATGATGAAGCCATGCTGTCAGATCTTATTGACCATGGCCTTGGTCATGATACCCACACACCCCTGGTCATCACCCCGACGCCCTGGAGACGAGCTCCTGGCAATCACGCGACAGGGCCGAGCCAAACATGAGACCGACTGCAACTGAGATGACACGGCGACGAGAACACCCGGCTCTGATTCCACGAGCGGCCAGAGGCGCATGTCGCAGAGCAAGACCTCACTATGACCCGAGAGATGTTCGAAGGGTAACTGGGAGGAACGAAGTGTAAGACTGGAGGGAGCAAGCTCCACGCACACAATCGAAATCAACACATACGACCACCATTCGGGTGATAAGGAGGCTCTGGATGGGGGGGGGGTCAGCTTTCCGTGTGCGATTGGGGTCAGATCAGACGCGGCGGAAACCAGTTGGGCACCACGGAGCACCACCGATGGTGTCCCGAGGGCGTCCTTGATAACCGTCGGGACTCATCGGGGCAACCAACAGAAACAGGTGGCATATGTTTACCCGTACCCTCTTTTAGAGCGCACTGAGAACATGCAAGGCACTCTGCTTGTCCATCTATTTACCGATCAGAGCATCCAGCCGGAATCATCGGGGCAACCAGCGGAACTAGGTCGAAGTTACTTGCCCGCCTCCCCTTTTCAAAGGGCCCTACTACGAAGGTGCGGAGCAAAATGTGTGTCTATCGATGTACAGGGACATCCATCAAAAAGCATCGGGGCAACCAGCGGAACCAGGTGGCAAGTATTTGCCCGCGCGCCATTTCACCCAAAACAACAGACTAATAAGACACAAGGCTGGAGGGCACCGCGAGATACCAAGGGACACCACAAGGCACCACTATCGATCTCACGATCGATGTCGCTATCTACCGACCTCACTATCGATCCCCTTACAAGTCTCACGATCGATCTCCCTACATATGTAGACTTTACGATCTAGCGATCTCAGCATCAACTTCACCATGGATCTCACTATACCTAGCTATATTTCCCACTATAGATCTCACTCTCTATCTACTTCTGCATCGAACGATCTAGCGATCGTACGATCGATCTCACATTCCAACCCACTATGGATCGCACGATCGATCCCGCACTCGAGCTCACTGCCATACACCGAAGCACCAGGGCAACCAGCGGAACCGGGTGGCATTTATTTGCAAGCGCTTTTGAATCATATGCGAAGAACGTACAAGACCACGGGACCCCACGAGACACCACGGGACACCACCATCGTTGCCACGTTCGACCCCACTGTCCACCAATATCTCCCCCAAACGTCCGATCTATAGACGTCATTTGCGGACACACGGTCGACCCAACTATCTACCTAGCCTTCTCTCTAGCAATCGATCTCACGAAAGAGATGCAACCCTGTGGCGCGCCAGATGGTCGGAAGCCGTGGCAGCTGGGAGAAGATGGTGATGGCGGTAGGGGCCATGGTGATGATGATCGCGTTGATGCTGACTGTGATGTTACTGGCGATGATGGTTATGTTGATTCTGATCATGATGACCGATTTCACGGTACCAAAATCGATATGGTCAACGCGTCTTGCTCTGGAACAGAACTTTCCTAACGTCTGGGAGCGGCAGCTCGGCAAAGCCGCTCACAGAAAACCGTGGGAGAAGTGTGCGAGAGGCATGCTCGAACAGTGCCGGCGCTGAGGCCAGGAGTGCGCTGGCAGAGCAAGGCGTTACCTCTCGCCTGTTCCAACTACTTCTCGACCTATCGACCTCGCTTTCGATCTCCCCTTTTTATCGATCACAATGTCTATCGATCCAACAATCGAGTTTACCATCAATATCACTACCGATTTGTCTCTCGATCTCACGATCGATCTCACAATCGACCTCACGGGACACCACGGGACACCACGGGACACCGCGCAACTGTACACCACGGGACACCACTGGACACAGTGCCACGGGACACCACGTGATACCCCCGAACCACCGTCGGCTTATCAGGGGAGAAGAAGGATTGAGCTCGGTTTCGCCCTGGTAGTTCATTCCTTCCGCCTGCCGACGCAGCCTCGCCTCGCCCGCATGCACGACACGAATACGAAACCGAAACCAATTTTCCTGTTGGGGGCTCTCCGTTTCATGTCACTGCGGTCCAACCTCCAACCTCCAACCTCCAACCTCCGATAATGTTGATGCGCCATAAGGATGGACGCTCAACTTGGAGCCTTTGGAGCATCGCAAGGCCCGGAAGAATGCAAGGGCACCATCGGTGAATATACTCAGCCTCACCATGGATTTCGATTGCACTTATCCCTGCCGAAACCCAACCGGACTGTTGCCAAGCGTGTGCTCCACGGAATCCCATGGTGACGCAATCGTAATTAAGACATCGCGCGTCCTGGGAGCTGCTGCCGGGAGGGCAGTCACGCACCAGGCGGCCGCTTCTGGAGCACCGTCGGACGTCTCCCGCCCACCTCCCACTGGCTTCCGCAGACGGACCCGCGGCCGCTGTAGGTCCGCCACCTTCCGCCCGCTGCCGCCGAAGGCGAGATCGGAGACAACGCGCTTCACGGGCGCACGCCTTGGGAACATTCGGCGGCGCGTTTCGAACCGGGGGGTGGGCCCCCACCCCAACACTCGGCGCCGTCGATCAAAACCAGGGGGACTCCCTTCCCCCCCAAAACCCCCCGTCCCGAACCCCCTCCCCCCCGGGTTCAACCCCCCCCCTGGCGCAGAGGCGGGGGGAGGGTTTCAACCCCCCCCCCTTCGCGCCGGCGCTGGCGCGGGCGGCGGCCAGCAGCGACGGCGCTGGCGCCGGCGACGGCGGGGACGCAGCGACGATAAACACAACTACCAACACCACCACCGCCTCAACCCACCACCACCACCACCACCACCAAACCACCACCCAACCACCACCACCACCACAGCCACCACCACCACCACAGCCACCACCACCAGAACTCACCATCACCACCACCACCACCACAAAAAAAAACACTACCACTACCCCCATCACCACCACAATCTACTACGCCACCACCACCACCGCCACAACCACCACCGCTACCAGCAGCACAACCCACCACCACCACCACCACAAACCGCCACACCACCACCACCACCGCCACCACCACCGCTACCAGCACCACCTCCACAAACCACCGCCACCACCACAACCCACCACCACCACCACAAACCACCACCACACCACCACCACCAAACCACCACAACCACCACCACAACCCACCACCACCACCGCAAACCACCACCACACCACCATCACACCACCACCACCTCCACCACCACCCACCACCACAACCACCACCACCACCACAACAAACCACCACACCACCACCACCACAACCACCACCACCACCACCGCCGCCACCGACACCACCACCACCACAATCCACCACCACCACCACCACCGTCGTCCTCGTCGACCCTCCCCGCCGCCGCCGCCCGCCGCCGCAGGCGTTGGCGCCGGCCCAGAAAAGGAAATCGTTGTCCCCGCCGTCGCCGCCGCCAGCCGAGGAGAGGGAGAGAGGAGAGGTAATTAATTAGGGGGGGGTCGAACCCCCCCCTCCATCCAGGAGAGGAGTGGGGGGTCCCGTTCCAACCCACCCCCCCTCCAAGCGACCACAGAACGCGCTCTTTCCGAGATCGCTTTCCGCTGGCTCTGGGGCCCAAGAGCGGCTCCAGGAGGCTTCAAAACTGCTGAAAAAAAGCGTCGTGGTGTGCATGCTTTTGTTGTTGTGCCGTGACGTGTGCCGGCAGCAGCCGAAAAGTCACAATCACACACACACACACACACACACACACGCACACACGCACACGCCGTACCTTTGCGGGAGCGCGCTCTGAGCAGGCTCGCGACGCGGACCGGGCCGTGGGGACGAGGGGCCCTCTCGGCAGGGAGGAGACACATGGGGGGATACGAGGGGGGAGCAGTCGTTCTCTGCTTCTCTTCGCTGCCTTTCGTGCTCTCTTTCCCTGCCGCTGCTGGAGGCCCACGGGAAAGGGCTACTGATGGCGCCAGTCTTGATCGAGAGCACCGCCACCGAGCGCCTGTTCTAGAGGGCAAAAAAAACACCCCCAGAATAACCACCCCAACACGCGAAGCCGTTTACTAAACGCCCCCACTGAAGGAATCGAAAAGGGCAAGGCTGTTTAGTAAACGCCCAAGGCCGTTTAGTAAACGCCAATTGTCCGGTCCGGGTGGTTTTTCTTCCCTTGATATTCGCTGATCAATCGGCGACGCAATCGCCGGGTTCAGGCCGATGCTTCCCCATCTGGGCTGCTCCCCCCTATCATACCTCTCACTCTTGGAGGGCAGTGGCCTGCCTAAAAGGGCCCTGGGGGCTCCGAGAAGGCCGCGTAGAGGCCGGGAGGGCCTCCGAGAACGGCCATCTGCTCACAAGGAGCCCCACTGCCTTCTTAGAACGCCGCGCCCCCTGAGTCCATCGAGTGCCTCCAGAGGCCGGCCAGCAGTGCAGCGCAATGAAGGCAGCAGCAGCAGCAGCAGCAGCAGCAGCTGCAGCAGCAGCAGCAGCAGTAGCGGCGGGAGCAGGGAGTAGAGGCGGGCCTCCCCCGTGCGAGTGCGCGGCTTCCTGCCATCGCTATTTGACGGGTACGTATCCTCCTCCTCCTCCTCCTCCTCCTCCTCCTCCTCCTCCTCCTCCTCCTCCTCCTGCTCCTCCTCCTCCTCCTCCTTCTCTCCTCCTCCTCCTCCTCCTCCTCCTCCTCCTCCTCTTCCTCCTCCTCCTAATCCTCCTCCTCCTTTGTCCTCCTCCTCCTCCTCCTCCTCCTCCTCCTCCTCCTCCTCCTCCTCCTCCTCCTCCTCCTCCTCCTCCTCCTCCTCCCCCTCCTCCTCCTGCTCCTCCACCTTGTCCTCCTCCTCCTCCTCCTCGTCCTCCTCCTCCTCCTCGTCCTCCTCCTCGTCCTCCTCCTCCTCCTTCTCCTCGTCCTCCTCCTGCCCCTCCTCGGTACAGCGAGGCAGAGTCAGATTCTCCCTGCTGGCCGTCACCCCTCGCGTCTCTCCCTGGTGCACGCCGCTGGGCCCTCGTGCGCATCGGGGGGCGGCGGCCCGCCTGACGACGAACACCGCGGAGCGTGCTGGCAGCGGCGGCGGGTCTTCGGGGCTCTCCAGGAACCTGGGGAGGGGGAGGGGGCCAGGGAGGGGAGGAGAGGGAGAGGGCGAGGGAGGGGAGCAGAGGGAGAGGGGCGAGGGAGGGGAGCTGAGGGAGAGGGGCGAGGAAGGGGAGGAGAGGGGCGAGGGAGGGGAGGTGAGGGAGAGGGGAGGAGAGGGGCGAGGGGAGAGTTGAAGGACACCTCTGGAGAGGGAGAGGGGCGAGGGAGGGGAGGAGAGGGAGGGGGCGGGTCTGCGAGGGGGAGGAGGAGGGAGGAAGGAGAGAGGGGGAGGGCAAGCGAGGTGCGCTAGCGCCACATCTGATATCCTTCCCCGCACTCGTATCCCTTCCCACCGCACTGATGGTGCCTCTGTATGCCGATGGGTGTCCTAGCGGACTGGGAACACCACGGAGAGGATCCCATCTTGCTATGCGCAATCGGAAAAAAAAGAGAGAGCTGCGTACACCGAAGCAGGAGGGGGCGGATGAGCAGGGAGGTGAGCAGGAGGAGAAGGAGACGATGAGGAAGGAGGAGGGCAAGGGCAAACAGCAGCAGCAGAAGCTGGAGCGGAAGGATCGGGAGGAGCAGGAGGACCAGGGGAAAAGAGGGGGGCGACAACGAGGGGGAAGGACTCGGACCCAGAAAAGTGGCCCGCGCTGGGGAGAGAGTGCCATGCTGAACAACAGGGGCAAAGCGCCGATCGTGAAGTGAAGCCCTCGCAGCAGCGTCAGCACAATTCTGAAGGACCGAAAAACGACCGGATTGAATTCAAGCCATATGAAGAACACAACTGTTGAAACCTGCACGAAAACAAATGCGCAAAGGAGGCGGGACACTCCCTGGCCATCTTCAGGGGAGAGACGAGAGTAGGGTTCAAATCAAGCTAGGCACGCTAGTGCCATATCGGGCAAGCCTACCGCGTCCACCAATCCCTTCCAATTGCGCTAAGTTCTTCTCTATCCGCCGGTGGGTGCCATAGCGGACCTGGAACCCACACAGGATACATATCGTATGTGCGCAATCTGAAAATGGAAGCTGTATACATCGAATGCGAAGGTGGCGGATGGACAGTGGGCAGGAGGAGGAGCAGGAGGAGGAGGAGGAGGAGGAGGAGGAGGAGGAGGGGGGAGGAGGATGAGGAGGGAGGGAAACAATGAGGAACAGCAGCAGAAGGACGGGGAAGAGCAGGAAGACCAGCGGGAGGGGAGAGGATGGTGGCGACGACGACGAAGAAACATTCGAATCCAGGAATGTGGCCCGCGCTGAGGCGAAAGCGCGAGCGTCCAAGCCGGGCTCGATCCAATTCAAGTGGACTCCTGCGATAGCTGGATCCGGCCCTATGCAACTGAATGCAATAAGGGCTCGATCCAGCGCTAGTGACACTACTGTAGCCTGATCCAATACTCAAAGCATCATAGCCGGGCTCGATCACTGGTGGACTTCTACCAAAGCTCGATCCATCTAGCACAACACCCGATTAGAGCCAGATCCAGCTCTAACTGAATCCTGCTAGGACTCGATCCATCCAAGGTAGAATCTTGACGGGACTCGACCCAGCCTGAAGAGCATCCAACTAGAACTCGATCGTTGCTGTCATCCTTGCCCGACGGCGCTGGCGCTCGCGGTGCCGGCGTTCGCCGTCGTCGGTTGCCAGTGGAGGGGGGGGGGAAGGCTCTCCCCCCCCGAATTCGAACCGCGCTCCTTGCAATTCAGGGGATGCCCCCCCCCCTGCCCCGGTTTGGTTCGAAACCTCCACCCCCTTGAGGGGGGGGGGAAAGGGGCAGGGCATCTGGTTCGACCTTCCCCCCCCTTCAGGGGGTTGGGCCCCCCCTGCTCTGGTTCGACCCCTCCCCCTCCCCAGCATGCACCGAACAGGCTCTGTCCTTCATGTCAAACTAGGTAGGTGCGCTCGCACCGTATCTGACGTCGTACCTCTCCCTCCCTCCCTCCCTCCCTCCCTCTTTCCCTCTCATCCATTGCCACTGCGGAAAATCCATCTCTAGTCGCTCAGTCGGACGTCGAAGCGGACAACGATCCCCAAAGGGTACGCTGCGACGCAAAGCACGGAATGGCATTGCGTGGTCAAGCAGCTCATACTATAGCAATGCAGCGCAAGGCATGGCATCGCAGAGTGGTGCAACACATAACATTACATGCCCTTGCATGTCACGGCACTGCGTAGCCCAGCGCTGCAGATGACAGCCTTGCAGAGGAAGCTATCTAATCGCAGAATAACGGCGCGTGACGTAGCATTATATTGCATACCGCAGCTGCGTAAAATGATGACAGTAGCTAGCATCGAACCCATAACCCTAAATCTGGTTGTGTAAATCATGCCTGCCCGCGCTGCTGGGCAATCTTTGCGGGCGCGCAATTCCTCTTCGCGCGCGCCTTGCGGGAGGGCAGTGCAATGCTCGCCCAGTCGCCCCTGGCCAGGCTAGCAAGGCCCACCGCGGTCGACACCGCGAGCACTCGAACGACGCTTCTCACGCAGATTCTTGAAGGGCTCGTCTGCCTGCTGCGCTGCGGCTGCCGTGTCGCAGCTTTGCTTCTGCGCGTGGCCCCACCACCCCGCGGACGCACTGGGGAAACCAAAATGTACCGATACCGCTACTCCCCACACCTTCCCTGGGGTGCGTTCTGACCAAAATGTCGAGGCGAATCCAGCGGTGGCGACGAGGTCCTCCCAGGTGGCCCAAAAGTGAGAAAACGGGCGAAGGGTAGGGGTATGGGTACCTGTTCCTCCTCTGACGCACTGGCACTTCGTGGCTTGAGCGGCTCAGCCACGCCACCTTCCCCGTGCCCCACCCCTGGGAACCTAGACCAGACGCGCCGCGAGTCGCCCCAGGCCCGCCGTGGCCCCGGATGGCCCCTGATGGTCCAAAGTTCGTCGGCCGGGCGACCCTCGCGCCGATCGACCGAACGACCGATCGGTCGACCGACCAATCGCCTCTTCTCACGGCAGAAGGAGCCCGCCCAGGAGGCCCAGAGAGCCTCTCAGAAGCCCTGCGAAGCCCCTCAGCAAGACTCGAAAACAAACTCGGGAAGCCCAAGAGGCCTTCCAGGAAACACGAGAAGCCGCTCGGAACGCCAATTCCGGCAGGTGGGCGAAGCCTTTCGGGAAATCCAGGAGGGCCCTCGGAAAGCCCAAGAGGCCTGCCAGGAGGCCTGGGAAGCCTTCGCGGGAAGCCCAAACGGCCCCTCAGGAGGCCCAGGAGGCTCCCCCAGGAAACCCACGAATCTCCCAGGAAGCCCAGCGGCCTGTCGGAAAGTGCACGACCCTTCACAAGAAGCCCAAGGAACCTCGCGGGAAGCCAACGTGGGGCCTATCAAGAAGCCGAAGAGGCCTCTGATATTGCCCTGCAAGGTTCACGGGTGAGGGGCAGGGTGTCCTCGGGAAGCCCACCGGGTCCTCGTGAAAAGATGTTAGCCGACACACACACACACATATCTATATATATATATATATATATATATTATTGCATATACATAGATACACATGTATATCTGTAGATGACAACTAGAACCATCGCGCGCGCTTCGCGCGCGCTCAGGTTCTAGTTGAGGTCACCGCTCAGGTGCGATGCCCGCGACGATTCTTACCACGAAGACGGCGGCGTGCACTACAAGCCACGTTGGGCGCAGTCTTCACATGGGAAGTGTCCCCCATGGAGCGCTACCGATGGCCTGAAGGAAACGCAAAGTTCGCATAGCGTCACCCTGGCAATTACGGAACGCCACCCATTGACAGAGACAAAGAAAACCTGTGCCAATCAGGCGGCGTCCCAGGAACGGTCTCAGGTTTTTGGACCGGAGGCCGCATGTAGACGTACATGAAGGTTTCTAGGGAAGCCTCTCAGAAGTCCGTTGGGGCCCTCTTGGGGGTCTCCTGGGGGCTTCCTGGGAACCTCGGGGGGCCTCTTGGAAGCCTCTTGGGGCGCATCTGTAGGCCCTTGGGGGCCTGCCGCGGGCGTCTTGGTGGCCTCTGTGGGCCTCTTGGGGGTCTCTTAGGGGCCTTTTGGGGGCGTCCTGGGGCAGGGGGGCTGGAAGGTTCAGTTGGGTTTCCCGTCTTGGGCCCCCCTTGGGGCCCTTCGGGGACGCGTTTGGGCCGTCCTGGGCGCCTCTTGGACTGTCCTGGGCCCCTCTGGGGCCGTCTTGGGGCTCTCTTGTGGACTTCGTGGGCCGTCTTGGGGCGGTCTAGGGAGAGTCTGAGGTCGTAAAGGACGGTACGGAGGCCAAAACATCGAATATGGTAAAAGTGTACGTTTTACAAAGGAAACGGGGCTATGTTTGATTCCCGGGGCAGTCTCTTGGAGGGGTCTTCGAGCGTCTTGGAGGCGTCTGGGGCGGTTCGAGACGTCTCTTGAGCCGCAGGAGACCGCTGGAGGTTGTCTTCAGGGTGGCTCTGGGCGGCCTGGAGCCGCCTGGACGGCCGTCTGGGCGCTCCGGGGGCCGACCTGGGGCCCGCCGGTGAGCGGGCTGGGCCCATTTGCGGTCAAGGCTGCGGCCCCGGGGCCCCCGGGCCCGGTGCGGCGTTATATGTATACACATGAACCAGAAACTTACATTCCATTGTTGGGCAAGGTTTCCTGAATTAGGGAATGCCTCGCAAGTTGAGCCCCGACCAAACACAACAAAGGCGGACACATCAGGAACTATGATCGTATAAACTGAGTTTCTGACCTGGCTCGAACGGCCTCTCGGGGGCCTCTCTGGAAGCCCTGGGGGCATCTACTGACGCCCGCAAGGCCTCTCAGGAAAACCGCGAGGTCTACCAGGACGTCCAAAGGACCCCGTCAGCAAGCAAGCCCTCGGGGGCTCTCGAAAAACCCACAACGCCCGCAACAGAAGGCGAACGCCTTCCCTGAAGCCCCGGTGCAGCTGTTAGGAAGCCTGGGAGCCTTCCGCGGAAGTCCAGGGCGCCTCTGGGGGCTCTCAGTAGCGGAGCTCCTTTAGGGGCTCTCCGGAGCGGAGCGCCTCTCGGATGGCCGAAGAGGTCTCTCAAGACGCCCCCCTCGGGGCCTCCTGGCCGAGCGTGAGGCCCTCGCCGAGGGCCCCGAGGACTCGTCGGGGGAGGGCCCCGGCCGCAAGAGGCCCCTCCGAGGGGGCGGGGGGGGGGGCGGGAGGCTCCCGCGGCGGGGTGGCGAGGTCTTCTTGGTGCCTGCGCGGCGCCTCCCTGTGCGGGCTCCCTCCCAGCAGCAGGCCTCGAAAAAGCGGCGGCGGTCTCGCGCGCCGCAGCCCCCCCCGGGGGGGACGGCACCGCTGGTTTCGGGTCTGCGTGGGGGCCCCGCCTGGCGGGCTCCCCCCAGACGTTCCTCGAACGTGGCGACGGTGTCGCACTCCGCAGCCATCCAATGGATGGCAAGGTACTTTTTTAGATCTGCGCCGAGCCCCACTGTGCGAGCTCCCCCACCAGCCATCGAAGGTGGCGACGGTTTCGCACTTCGCAGCCCCCCGTTGATGGCGAGGTCTGTTTTGGGCCTGCGTGGAGCCTCAACCGTGCGAGCTCCCCCGCCAGCCCTCGAAGGCTGCGACGGCTTCACACTTCGCAGCCACAAAGGGTGGCGAGCTTCTTGGGGGGTAGGCGTGGGGCCCCGCTGCGCGAGCACCCCCAGCAGCCCTCGAAAGCGGCGACAGTTTCACACTTCGCAGCGTCCCCCCAGGGGTCTTCTTCAGGTCTGCGTGGGGCCCCACTGTGCGCCCCCCCCCAGCAGCCCTCAGAAGTGGCGGCAGTTTCATACTTCGCGGCCCCCAAAAGAGATGCGAAAGGAGAGAGCCGAGAGGAGAGCGGGGGGGAAGACGGGAGGAGGAGAAGAAGGGAGTTGGCGACCCCACTGCTCTATTCAAAAAGGGAGCCCGACCAAGGGAGGGCTGGGAAAAGAAAAAACAATTACGCTGCGACGTACCCAACCCATGTGCATCAAGTGGCAAGAGGAGTAGGCCAACATTAGCAGGAACAACGACAGTGCGGACGCGGTGAACTGCTGCGCTAACTATATGGAATGCGCATGCGTTGCACGACTCACAGGACGACGATCGAAAGAACGAGGATTGAGGCCGCAGGCTCGAAGAATAACGGGGACAGGAACGAGGGGCAGGAGAAGGATGGAATGGGGGGAAATCCGAATCTGCGTATGACGTCACTGCGCTGGGCCCCCCAGCAGCCCTCGAAAGTGGCGACAGTTTCGCAGATGGCAGCCCCACAGGGATGGCGAGGTTTAACCTGAATCTGCGTATGACCCCACTTCGCTGGGCCCCCCAGCAGCCCTCGAAAGTGGCGACAGTTTCGCAGATGGCAGCCTCCCAGGGATGGCGAGGTTTACTCTGAATCTGCGTATGACCCCACTCCGCTGGGCCCCCCAGCGGCCCTCGAAAGTGGTGACAGTTTCGCAGATCGCAGCCCCCCAGGGATGGCGAGGTCGAATCTGAATCTGCGTATGACCCCACTCCGCTGGGCCCCCAAGCAGCCCTCGAAAGTGGCGACAGTTTCGCAGATCGCAGCCCCACAGGGAAGGCGAGGTCTAACCTGAATCTGCGTATGACCCCACTCCGCTGCCCCCCCCCCCCAGCAGCCCTCGACAGTGGTGACAGTTTCGCAGATCGCAGCCTCCCAGGGATGGCGAGGTCGAATCTGAATCTGCGTATGACCCCACTCTGCTGGGCCCCCCAGCAGCCCTCGAAAGTGGCGACAGTTTCGCAGATCGCAGCCCCCCAGGGATGGCGAGGTCGAATCTGAATCTGCGTATGACCCCACTCCGCTGGGCCCCCCAGCAGCCCTCGAAAGTGGCGACAGTTTCGCAGATGGCAGCCCCCAGGGATGGCGAGGTCTAACCTGAATCTGCGTATGACCCCACTCCGCTGCCCCCCCCAGCAGCCCTCGACAGTGGTGACAGTTTCGCAGATCGCAGCCCCCCAGGGATGGCGAGGTCGAATCTGAATCTGCGTATGACCCCACTCCGCTGGGCCCCCATACAGCCCTCGAAAGTGGCGACAGTTTCGCAGATCGCAGCTCCACAGGAAAGGCGAGGTCGAATCTGAATCTGCGTGTGACCCCACTCCGCTGGGCCCCCCAGCAGCCCTCGACAGTGGTGACAGTTTCGCAGATCGCAGCCTCCCAGGAATGACCCCACTCCGCTTGCCCCCCCAGCAGCCCTCGAAAGTGGCGACAGTCTCGCACATCACAGCCCCCCAGGGATGGCAAGGTCTAATCTGAATCTGCGTATGACCCCACTCCGCTGGGCCCCATAGCAGCCCTCGAAAGTGGCGACAGTTTCGCAGATCGCAGCCCCACAGGGATGGCGAGGTCTAACCTGAATTTGCGTATGACCCCACTCCGCTGCCCCCCCCCCCCAGCAGCCCTCGAAAGTGGCGACAGTCTCGCAGATCGCAGCCCCCCAGGGATGGCGAGGTCGAATCTGAATCTGCGTATGACCCCACTCCGCTGGGCCCCTCAGCAGCCCTCGAAAGTGGCGACGGTTTCGCAGATCGCAGCCCCCCCAGGGATGGTGAGGTAGGAGACAAACTGGCACGCAGGGGCGAGCGAGGTAGGAAGCAGAGGGGAAGAGGAAAGGAGGAGGGGGCGGGAGAGGAGAGGAGAGGAGTCGCGACCGCAGCTGCTCTATTGAAAACGAGAACCCAACGCAGGAGGGTTGGGAAAAACAATCGCGCGGAGAAAAGGGGCGGCCAATCTCAGCACAGATTCGGGGGAGGCAGGAGAGCGTGGAAATCATAGCGTGTGATTGTGGGGGAGAGTCGGCGGCGGAACGGCTCGTGGTCTCGGGCAAGCTCCCCGAGGCAGCGGGCGACCGCTGGGCGCACCGAGAGCTGCTATATATATAATATATATATATATATTATATATATATATATATATATAGCCCTGGCCCCGGAAAAGTTAGCGAAGCTGGCGCCCCCGCGAAGGGAGCAAGAGATGGTGGAGGAGGAGGAGGAGGAGGAGGAGGAGGAGGAGGAGGAGGAGGAGGAGGGGGAGGGGGAGGTGGAGGAGGAGGAGGAGGAGGAGGAGGAGGAGGAGATGGAGGTGGAGGAGGAGGAGGGGGACCCACCCAAGAATCCTCCACGATGTTGGAATACACCCTGCGATGATGGAATCCAATGATCTTCAAGAACCCCTGCTAGCACATCGTTTCCACTGGTGGGATGGCAGCGTTGGGGAGGCAACCGTGTGCAACATCGGGAAGCATGCCACAATACCAAGTCTCAGGACTTCAACGTCACGAGTTCACATGAATGTTACGCCCTGGCGATCCTGAGTCGTGCCAGAACACTGGTCCTGGGACTTCAACACGGCGGATCGATGTAGCTGTTGCACTCTGACAATCCTGACCCGTTCCAAACACAATTCCTGCGAACGCGCGCGGCGCTAAAGCGAGAGCCACAAATTGAAAAGGAGCCGCCCTCAATCCATGAATCTCTTGCAAAAGTGTAAGACGAGTGCGCGCGGCTCTGAAGCCAGAGCCACTTTCTGAAAACGACCAGCTGTCAAAACGTGAAGCTCCTGCAATGGATTAATACGAATGTGTGCGGAGCGAAGGCGAGAGCCACATTTCATGAACGACCTGCCCTCAATTCTTGAAACTGTTGCAACTTGTTGAACACATGTGCGCGGCGCCAAGGCGAGAGCCACATTTTGAAAACCACCCGCCCTCGATTCGCGAAGCTCTTACAATTCTGTTTAATGCGTGCGCGCCATATTTTGAAAATAACCCGCCATCAATATGTGAAGGTGATGGCAACGTCTAAGCTTCAGGATCATAAGTGGTGAGGAAGCCTCAGGCGAAACGCCCGGCCTGCCCTTTCGACCGGCCTCGGGGTGCCACAGGGAGGAGTTGTCTATAAGAAAGTGGAACGGGAGTCAAAGAGCAGGGAAGGGCTCGGGCGGGTGAGACCGTCCCTGGGGTATGCCTCGTCGGAGCCACTTCCTTTGCCGAACTGGACCCTCGAGGCGCGCGCGCGCGCTTCGACGGCAACGTTCCGATGACTGCGCCGCGGTGCTGCGCACGCGGCTGCCGAACAAAAGAGCAGGAGAGGGTGGAGGAGGAGGGAGAGGGACCCTTTACCCTGCCCGCTGAAACTCCCCCAGACGGCACACTTACTCCCCCGTCCCCCCCCCTCTGTAGCACGAGGGCCGGTTGAAGAAGGCCCGGGGGGCCACAGCATGGCGCGCCGCGCAGGGACGCAGAGACTCAGGGTTGGAACTGAAACGACGCTTGAGCCTGGACGGCCCTGGCGCGGAGAGCCGTGGGCGGACGACGACGACGACGAAGACGTCGGCGACGTCGGCGACATCGGGGGCTACGACGGCAGTGGCGGCGGCGACGGCGGCGGTGGGCACAGCGGCGGGCCGACCACCACCTCCTCCTCCTCCTCCTCAGCTCCTGCTGCTGCTGCTGATCCTCCTCTTCAACCCTCCACTCTGCACCCTCACCCCGCCCGTCTTCCGCATCAGTCTCCGCCTCCTCCTCAGATGCCTCGCTCGTACCAAAATTCATGTTATATGCGCCGCTGGAATTGGCCCTCGAAGGTCTCATCCTTAAACGGGGATGCATGTGTTCACGGATGGGCCAGCTTTTGAGGGCCACGTTCTGTCGCCGGGGATGGGGGGATGGGCGGTGATGGTTCTGGACGGATGCGGGAACGTGCTGTCCTGTATCTTGGGGACAGTCCCCGTCGTTGAGGCATTGAGGCACCGCTCCAAGGGGCTCGCGACGGAGAGGACTATGCTGTCTTCCAGTTTGCGCTAAATGCGGTCCTGTTCAAGGGATGCCAGCTCCAGGTAGAGTGCGACAGATCCGTCTCCTGGGCTGAGGACCCCAGGTCCGCCGCGGGGCCAGGCAACCCGCAGGCCCTTGGTGTACCCAACTGTTTGATAGTCTTGATAGGGTCGAAGTGGTGAAAATCCCTGCCCTTTGTAAGGCAATCGTCATTTTAGATGGCAAGTTTCCTCGTTGTCAGTGGCTCGGCAACCGCGCGGCCGACGAGTTCGCCCGCCAGGGGGCGGAGCTTAAAAGGTGCGCTGACGCCGACGGTCTTATAATCCTGGGTTGCCACGAAGTGGCCAGGCTTGCCGCCAAATACGGGGCCTGCCAGGAGGCCCGCATGGCCGACGGCAGGGTTGTTTGCCACATCCCCCTGGACTGGCTGTCACACGTTGAACTCGGACCTGGTATTCCACCTGAGCTCCGTGAATGCTTTGAGAGAGACGGCGGGGGCCAGTCGTCCGTCATCGACGCCACCGAGGGCGGGGGGGACGAGCTGGACAGACGGTGCGGCGGCGCAGGGAGGCGGAGCCATTGAGTCCACCTCGCAAGGCGCAGCCCCTCTCCCGGGTGAAGAGGCTTGGGTCCTCGTGCGGTTATGGAGGGCCCGTCGCCAGGAGGAGGAGGAGGTGGAGGAGGAGGAGGAGGAGGAGGAGGAGGAGGAATGAGGAGGGAGAGGAGGAGGAAGAGGAGGGAATGAGGAGGAGGAGGAGGAGGAATGAGGAGGAGGAGGAGGAGGAGGAGGAGGATGAGAGGAGGAGGGGGAATGAGGCGGAGGAGGAGGAGGAGGAGGAGGAGGAGGAGGAGGAGGAGGAGGATGAGGAGAAGGAGGAGGAGGAATGAGGATGAGGAGGAGGAGGGAGGAGGAGGAGGGAGGAGGAGGAGGAGGAGGAGGAGGAATGAGGAGGAGGAGGAGGAGGAGGAGGTGTTTGAAAACCCCGCGCACGGCCCCTATGGGGCCGCCCATGACGCTCCCTGCCTCCTGCGCCCGCCGCCCTCTCGGCCGGCCGCCCGGGGGCCTCCGCGGGCTCGGGGGGCCGACGGGCGGCCATCGGACTGGACGTTCGGCGACGCGCAGAAAGGCAGCTCACAGGAGGGATCGCGTGCGTCTGTGCGTCCGTGCGTATACGTGCGCGCAGAGACGCACACAGAGAGAGAGAGAGAGAGAGAGAAAAAGAGAGAGAGAGAGAGAGAGAGAGCGCGCGATGGAGGCTGCTCCTTAGAAGGCGCCGGCCTTGCCGTGCATGCATGGGCAAGGCCCGTGCATTCGCCTCCTTCCCAAGACGCCTTCCCCTCTCCCCCTAGCCCCTCTGAGGCGTGGCCGAGATGTTGCAGGGCAAGCGCCCACTCCGCCGTGGCGGGCGGGTGGGGGCGGCGACCGCTCTTCCGAAGCCTCTCGGGAGTTCCTCGCGCCGAAGCCCGGCGTGGATACCACTCCTCCCCATGGCCCGCCTCCCAGCACTGCTCAAGGGCTTGTCCGCGGGCATGCCCTGTTTGGATTATCCTCCCGTGCTGAGGCGGTCAGCCTTGGCAGTCCTGGACAGGAGACGAAGGGAAACCGCCGCGCCCGAGCCGGGACAGTTCGGCGAGTTCTAGAACGATGTTTACTCATGCGCGAAGGCGATCGCTTCCCCAGCCGTTGTGGTGCTCCTCCTCGTCCTCCTCCTCCTCCTCCTCCTCGTCCTCCTCCTCCTCCTGCTCCTCCTCCTCCTCCTCCTCCTCCTCCTCCTCTTCCTCTCCTCCCCCTCCTTATGATCACCCTGCTCGCTATCCCCCTCCTCCTTCCCCTCCTCTCCTGGCTTTTGGACGTGAGCGGCTCGTTCGGGGCCCTCGGTGTCATCCAGAGCCAGTCGGCAAGCTCCTGAGAGGCATCTGGGGACCTCCAGAGACTCTTCCTTCACCTTCTCAAAGGCCGTCCCTCGTCGCCGCGGCTGGACGCGGCTCGGAAAGCGTGTGAGGACGGTGCCCAGGAAGGGTCCGGGATGGAAGGGGGAAGGAAGGAGGTGGAGCTTGGACGAGGGGAAGGGAAGGAGGAGGAGGAGGAGGAGGAGGAGGAGGAGGAGGAGGAGGAGGAGGAGGAGGAGAAGAAGGAGGAGGAGAAGGATGAGAAGGAGGAGGAGCGATGTTCATGCTATCTGTTTTCCTGATCTCCTCATCCTCCTCCTCCTCCTCCTCCTCCTCCTCCTCGTCCTGATCCTGCTCCTCGCCCTTCCCGTCCTCCTCGCCCTCGCGCAGCGCGAGGCGGGCGAGGATCTGGGGTCCCCTCTGCCCACGGTATCGGCGGGCGCCTCTGTATGGTGCTGTGGCTGTTCCTGCTGTTCATCCTCAGCATCCTTCTCCTGCTGCTCGTGCTCCTCGCGCTCCTCCGCTCATGATGTCAACCAAGCCCTACACGGTGGACCCTTCTCCTAGTTCTTTGCACTTCAGCCTTAGCCTCAGCTTCGGCACCAGGGTGCATGCCATGAACGCCTTCGAGCCAGCTCACCAAAGCGGGCTTTGCGCTCACATGGGTGTCGCTCTCCCTCTCTCCATCCTCCCGCTCCCCACCGTCGCGCAGGGTGAGAGGCACAGGCGCTGGCCCAGGGCGAGGATCTGCGGTCCTCCTTGCCCACGAACTGGGCCAGAGCCTCCGCGATCGCCTTCTGCACGGCGCCTGTGACCTGGCTCGGGAAGCGCGCGCGTGGAAACCTGCATACGCCCTCAGCTGCTGACCCTGATCGGCTGCCCCAGCACCCCGACACTGAGAGCAAACCTGCGAGTCCTGAGCTCCAACACTCAGCCCCTGGGCCCTGATTCCGATCCTGAGACCCTCATGACGTCAAAGCACTGCGCACTGAGCCAGCTCGAGTCGACAGCAAGCCCCAGGCGTCGAACCAGGCACGCCATCCGCAGCCGGAGCCAGACGAGCAGGAACGAGCGAGGCGCATCCTGCCGATTTGGGGCGCCCATCCTTGTCCTCGCCATCCTCCTCCTCCTTCTCCTCCTCCTCCTCCTCCTCCTTCTCATCGTCTGTCCCCTCCGTCTCCTACCTTTGAATCTCCTCGTCGAAGATCCTCCTCCACCATTGCCTCCGCCCCCCCCCTCCCTTCACAGCTCTCCTGGTCGCACCACCAGGCCTGTGGGCAGGCAGGGCCGGGGAGGGCCGCCTGCCGACCTCCCTGCCGATGGTGATCCCGGACCCTGCAACTTCCAGCAGCTGCGCGGGGGGGGGGGCCAGTCGCTCCCAACATGTGGCTCTCGCCTGTAGAAGGGCCAAACATTTTTGATTCGCGGGTCGAGAGCGCACCTCTTCCTGTCGAAGCTAAGCGGGCCGCGCGAAGCTTGAATTAACAATGAGGGGCGAGAAGGGCTAAACATCCACCCCCATAATACCCCCCCGACACGCGAAGCCGTTTCATAAACGCCCCCACTGAGGGAATCGAGCAGGGGAGGGGCTGTTTCGTAAACGCCCAAGGCCGTCTAGTAAACGCCAATTGTCTGGTCTGGGTGTGTTTTCCTCCCTTGAGCGTGAGCGCCGCGCAAAATCGTCTGACAAGTTCCCAAGCACTGCGTAGAAGGGTTGAGGGAGGGTTGCTTTCAATGTGTGGTCAATCGTCGTGCCACCATGCACGTTTGCATTACCACTCCCCAGCAGCCGCAGGGACGGAGGGCGAGCCGTCTCAAAATGTGACTCTCGCCTGCGTGCCATGCACACTCGTCGGTTCAGAGTTCCTAGCACTTGCAAAGGTGGAGAGCAGGTTGTGTTCAATATCCTGTGACTCTCGCCTTAGCGCAACGCCCACAAGGACGGAGGGCGTGCTTTCGTGTAAGGGGCCCTTGCTCAAGACTCCCGCAGAAAAAAAGCCGCCACCATGCACCCTGGCACGTTGAGGCGTGGTAGACTGTCAAGTGCTGTCGAATAGGGCTGATGTTCACCTTCTCGGGGACGCCCTCCAACTCCCCCCACACTCGCACCACGTTATCCCTCCCTCCTGAATTTGCATAGGAGACCCGAAGCCTCCAGGGGGCTCTGCAAGTTTCTCCCAGGTTTCCAAGACGTCCCAGGATGGCCACCAAGATGGCCTAACACTGCCTCAAGAGGCATCCAACAGTCCTTGAGCAGACCTCTGGAGGCGCCAGAGAGGCCCGAAAAGGCTGCGAAGGCATCAAAGAGAAGGCGAGGAGGCCTTCCAAGAAGGCCCATCAAAGCGAACTATCACAACTTGTGTATCCTTGGATTGCTGGGCCTATCTGCTCAATATGGGCATCTCGGCTTCAGCTGACACCAAGAGGGGGGCGCAGGAGCAGCACGGAGACGAAGAGGCCTTGCGGCCTCTGAGAAGCCCGAGTTCCCCCGATGGTCACGACGGCCCAAAGAGGGGCCGGGGACTTCAAGAGGCCCCCGAGACGAGAGTGAACCAAATTGGCATGAGATGGCACCAAGAATGCCTGAGGCCCAAGCACGGCCAAGAGAAGTTCCAAGACAGCCCCAAGATGGTTCCACAGGAGCTGAAAGCAACCCCAAGACGGCCAAGGTAGGCCTACTATGAGCCACTCCAGGAATAGAGGCTAGATGTGTTACATTTTCACATGTTACGACCTCCTGAGCGGTGCTCGAACCGAAGCATCGCCACACAAAGGGCTGCGCTGGCACGGTGGCGAATCTTGCCCCAAGCAGCTGGGATCTGACCAGACGCCTGACACTGTGCAACCACTACGGGGTGGAAGGAAGGCCAGTGTAAAGCAGCCTGGACTCGCGTCGAACTTATTCATGTGAGGCAAGTCTGGCCCGACGTGCACAACACTTGAGGAACAGGCACACGGCTGGAGACTGGCTCATGTTCAAAACTGCGTGTCCGATGGATACCACCTCGAGTTGTAGGATCCTGCCCCTCCGCATTCCGTACCGCTCGAGTGATGCGGGGCGGCTCCTTCTCTCACAGGCGGGGCTCTCGCCCGCACGGCAGGCCCACCACGAGCGCTCGTCTGTCAAGGGGGGTGCGCCCAGCAGTGGAATACGACGAGAGCGCGTGTGTGCTTGTGTGTGTGTTTGTGTGTGGTTGTACGTGTTGTGTTGCGTCTGTGTGTGTGCGTATGTGTGTGTGTTGTGTGTGTTGTGTGTGTGTGTGTGCGTGTGTGTGTTTTTTGTGTGTGTGTGCTTGTGTGTGTGTGTGCGTGTGTGTGTGTGTGTGCGTGCGTGCGCGTGTGTGTGTGTGTGTGAATGTGTGTGTGTGCGTGCGTGCGTGCGTGCGTGCGTGCGTGCGTGCGCGCGTGCGTGCGCGCGCGCGTGCGTCTGTGTGCGTGTGTGCTTGCGTGCGTGCGTGAGTGCGTGCGTGCGTGCGTGCGTCTGTGTCTGTGTCTGTGTCTGTGTCTGTGTCTGTGTCTGTGTCTGTGTCTGTGTCTGTGTCTGTGTGTGTGCGTGCGTGCGTGCGTGCTTGCGTGCGTGCGTGCGTGCGTGCGTGCGTCTGTGTGCGTGCGTGCGTGCGTGCGTGCGTGCGTGCGTCTGTGTGTGTGCATGCGTGCAGGAACCTGTGAGGAGGGGACTTGGGACGGGAGGGTGCATTGCAGCTTCTGTTGCTCATCCGGGCTGCCTCTGACACCACTACGCCTCCTACGCCTCTGGCCCTATCCCCTTCCCCCCCCCTCTGGCCCCGCCACCGCCGCCTGCGAAGGACGGGGCGGGCAGTCAGAAACAAATCGTCCGGTGCATGTCCTGAGGGGGGGGGAACGCACGGACGATCGCCAGCGACGCCTGCGCGCTCCGCACGGGAGCTCGCCCCGTGCCCGTGGGGGGCCATGGCGCGGAGGCCGCCGCCCCGACGAGACGCGGGCGAGCTGGCCTCTGCGAGCCCGTTGCCACGGCGCGGCGCGCCTGCCGAGGCACGCCCCGGGAGGGGTGCGGGGAGAAGGGGGCAGAGGAGGGGGCAGAAGGCAGAGGCAACCACCGTCCGGGGGGCGCGCCGAGTCAGCCTGTGGCAGTCACCGCCGCCTGCGGGAGCGGTCCCCCCATGCGTGACTCCTGCCTGGGCTGGCAGCGCGACCTGGAGGACCCGCGGCGAGCCGAGGCGAAGCTGGAAGGGCCAGGTCTCATGCACAGGATGAGGGTGGGGGACGATGGCACGGATGCGGTAGCCTCCTCCCTCCTCCTCCTCCTCCTCCTCCTCCTCCTCCTCCTCCTCCTCCTCCTCTTTCTCCTCTTCCGGACAGTGTGCAGTGTGCCACCAGGGAAAAGGAAGAGGACGAGGGCGGAGGACGAATCAGGAGGACGCGGGATGAAGAGAGGCGAGATGGACCAAGGGACGAAAAAGGTTTGGCCTCCCCCGCAAGAGGCACCATGGCCTCCGCTGTCGTCGCGGTCAACACCACAGCCTCGGCAGTCTTGGCCATCACCTGCTGGTGTACGCGAGGAGGAAGAGTTGAGGAGGAAGGATTGAGGAGGAGGAGGAGGAGGAAGAGGAGGAGGAGGAGAGGAGGAGGAGGAGGAGGAGGAGGAGTAGGAGAAGGAGGACAGCGAGGTTGAGGGCGACCGAAGGGGAGACGGAAAGACAGAGGAGGATAGTCATTAGCACAGAGGGAAAAGGCCGAGAGTGACGAAAGAAGTAAGGAGGAGGACGAGGACCAAGAGCATGACGAGGAGGACGAGGGAGCCTCGGAGGAGATGGAGGAGAAAATCGACCATTCAGAGAAGGACGCGGCACTGCTCTGCCCCACCCCGCCCTGATGCCACCAAAGGTCTGCGGAGACCTCCCGCGAAGTGCCCAGGAGCCACATCAGAGACTGCCAGCCAGCCACTTCGACCCTCGGGAAAGGGGGAGCAAAACTACCTGTCTCACCACGGGCACCGAAACGGCATGGAGATGTTCCAAAGAACTTGTGATTGGACACGTGGGCGTCCTTCTTGATTAACGCAAATGTTGAGCATAGGACGAAGCTGATGCTCTGACAAGCAAAACTAACATGCAATGACAGAACGTAGCATAGAAGCATCACTCACCACGCCACCATACCAGAAGAAACTAACTAAGTATGCCTGTCTTTCAAAATGGTAGCATCCACCTTCAGGCCCCAGCTGACACAGTCAGCATGACCATGCTCCAGCTCAGGACGCGAGAGCCCTGCGCGAAGATGAAGTGGGGACCAGCAGCGCACCCGACCGTCTTTTGGGGGAGACACACGAACCGACGCCACCGAAAACCCATCGGGGGGGGGCGACCCCTCGGCCGAGGCACCGCCTGAGCGTCGTCCGGAACTGGACGACGCTCGGCGTGCCACCGCTCAGGGGTGGATCCTCCCCCGATGTGGGGGCGATCTCTGCTTCTCCTCTGACTCTTGGAGCAGGCAGCGAGCGCACTTCGACCCCGGAACTGGAAGAGCGGGCATCCTCGAGGAGGCTCGCAGCGTCTTCCAGAGGTCCTCATGCACACGTCTGCAGAAGCTTCTTGTGCGAGGCCTCGCGGGAATTCCCTGCTGAAGCATCCGCTCTGCATGCCCCCGGAGGGCTACGCAGAGAGCCACAAACGCTGAAAAGCATCGATGCTCGAGGAGGAGGAGGAGGAGGAGGAGGAGGAGGAGGAGGAGGATGAGGAGGAGGAGGAGGAGTTGGGATCGAACATCCCATTGCGGAAGCTTCGTCTCCCGGCCTAGCCAGAAGCGCCGGCACCGCCAGCGATACCTCACCGAACCCATTCGGCGCCTTAAGCAATTTAGGGCCAGAGCGTGCCCGTCTCTGAACGCGATGATCTACGCTGGAGGTTAGAGACTGGGTCGGCCACCACCGTGCCGAAGAAGTGCCCGATGATGCCCACAAGTGCTATGCCCCCTCCCCTGGCATACACTCCGGGCCAGACGGGCAAGACACCAAAGACAGCCTTGTCGCGAAGTTCTTGCTGCGGAAGGTGGGGGGGGCGAAGCGGGCCCAGGGGCAAGACGGGAACGCATTCTGCCGATCAACGTTCACTGGAGCAGGCATACCACCATCACGATGCTCATCGCCAGGGGTTTTGCGAACACCGCCTCCGAGGAAGATATGATCCAGAAGTGTTCCCTCCTTCTTCATAGCTTTCTTCAGGCGCTTCTCCTCGGCGAAGGCTGAGTCGTAGGAGCTGTAGTTCAGGACTTTGGTCATGAGGTACTCGTCCACCCTGTCGGCCACAATACTTTGCGTCAGGACCATGCGGCTCTCCTCCGCAAGCAGCTGGGAAGCCTGGTGTTCATCGCGCAGCCGTGCGCGGGGTGATTCGTCATCCCGTGCAAGCTCGGTGAGGCACAAGGGCTTCACGACTTCGAAAGCGCACTGGAACCCATCCACGGAGACGGGGCCCCACCCTATCTACGCGGCGTGGTCGATGACCGAGTAGGCATCCACGCTGTGCTTCGGATTGGAGGTCTTCTTGTAGATGTACCCGAGCTGGTTGATCCAACACGTCACGAGTCCGGCCTCGGCGCAGTCCTGCAACTTCCCGGTGGCCTGCTGCTCGGTCCTCACAATCCGCTGATCCCTGAGCACCGCTGCAGACTGCGCGACAGCGGCCTTGGGTTCCGCCAGGCGCACGCGGGCGGCAGCAGTGGCGCGCGAGTCCTTCAGGCGGTCGCTGTCAGCCTGGGGCAGCGGGCGCGCCTCCTCGGCCAGCTTCGCGGGCACGCCGTCTGCGATGCCATACGGTTGAGTGTCGAGTTCGTGGTAGCGTATGGCCCCGTTGCGCGGGCATCTCGCTCCGTCGCGGTCAGGACCGCGGAGGGATGTCCAAACCGTGTCCGCGATGATCGCACAGCCCGCTGCTGTACCGCACCTCGCGGACGTGTGAGTCCGCCACGGTAGCCACCTTGAACTCGAAGCCTATCCCCGCGAGGTCGCCGAAGATGTCGCTGAGGGCAGTGGCCGTCTCCTGCGAGCGCGGGTGAGTCGATAGACGCACCGTGCCCACATGGGCCTTCTCCACGGGTGCGCCTCGGTAGGTCTTCAATTTGTCCCTCTGCCAGTGGCTGAATACATACGGCTCAGAGGTGGAAGCGTTTGTGGATGTGCCAACAAATTTGCCGACGAGCTCGGACATGGTGAATCCGTCCCCGCGCGCCCCCGACGGGGCCACCACCGTCTGGACCAGCCTCCCGTTGTGGCACAGTTCATCGCGACGTGCCTCACGCGCTGCATGAGCGGCCGACTGTGTCCGCAGCTCCGCGGTGGTCGCCTGCGCCTTCGCCAGCTCCTCGTTCGGCGGGGCGCTATTGTCTTGCTCCTGTGGGGGCGGGCGGCTTGATCGGGTGCGCCGAGGTCGCCGTCCAGGAGGATCGCTGCCACTTTCCTGAATGCCGCCCAGGGACTGAGCCAGCGCCACAAGCTTGGTGGCCACGGAGTCGGTCAGCTTCTCGGAGCTCCGTGAGGCCATGGCGATGGTGTTGGGCATCCAGCTGCTGCTGCGCACAGTCTCGAGACCTCGTCTCGATCTTGTTTAGGCTGATGATGACCACCTGCGTCTCCATGAGGCGCTGTCTGTGCGAGGGCTTGCCAAGGTAAGCCTTGCGGTGTGCGAGCTGCTGAGCAATACCATCGAGTTTCTAGGGAATGGAGGTGCATCTGGGCGGCCATGCCATCCCTGTCGCCTGCAGTGCGGGCCGCGTCGGAGAGCCATACCTCCACCACCAATGTGTTCTTCAGGTCGCCCATGAGCATCTGAAGTTGAGCACGTCTATGACGTAGTCCGTGCCGCGCTCCATCACGCGCTCCATCGCGGTCAGGTGGTTCGGGAAGAGCTGCAGGCAGATCGTCTACAGGTGCCAGTGTAGAGACTCGTCGCCGCGGACACCGGGAGAAGACCACGTCGACGAAGCCAGCGTGCCGCACCGAGTTGCCGAAGAACAAAGCCTTGCGAGCGAGCGAAGACGACAACGAACAGCGACAACCAATCCATCGCAACGCCCTGGAGCAAGACGCGAATACGCGGCCACGTACATGCGTGAGGAAGAATTAGAATATCACGAGCAACATGGCCCGCATTCAAGACAGGGCTCGCCGAGTCCAGGGCAGCGCGCCTCGATTGCAGCCCAGGCGCTGGACATCATAGCGGGGAACATGCGATGGCCTGCAAAGCTGTAGTCATCCGGCCTTACTCAAGCGCGGCTTGAGCCAAAATGGCTGCTATGGAAGGGGAGGAGGAGGAGGAGGAGGAGGAGGAGGAGGAGGAGGAGGAGGAGGAGGAGGAGGACGAGGAGGAGGTGGAGGAGGAGGAGGACAAGGAGGAGGAGGAGGAGGAAGAGGAGATGGGAGGAGAAGGAGGAGGAGGAGGTGGTGGAGGAGGAAGAAGAGGAGGATGGAACGGTGGGCATACGTTACTGTACTGTGGTGGTGGATCCCAGTCGTGTTCTTCGCAGGTGCAAATTCTTCATGTTGTTCATATGTCTCGGTCGTTTTTGAAGAGGAGGGACTGCCGCCGTTAGTTTGGCAGCTCGTACCTCGCGCACGTCGAGTAGATGCAGGTTGTCCCGTGCCTCCAGGGCGAAGAGTCGGCCGATTCGCACGTGTTCTGCCTCCCCGAAAGCGTTGTAAAAACTCTCCGAGACCCCGCATGCGCATCGAATGTCCCCCAGGAGTCATTCGGCCCAAGGGTTCGTGTCGTGTCGTAGTTCGTCCCCCATCTCTCGGTCCCCCGTGTTCTCGAATTCAAGCTTCCCGAATAGCGCGACGATGAGTTGACGATGGTTGCATGGAAACCGGATGGTGTTTCTGAACCAGCCCAGACGTCGTACCAGTGCCTCCTCCGCTGGTGGCAGTATTTGCCAGTGGCGGAACACCTCCAGCGCGCTCAGAGATCGCGCGCTGACGTCTTCGCGCCCGGTGGCGGCTCGGCCCCGAATAGCCCTTCTCAGTCGCGCCTCCATCGCGCGTTGGAGCTGCGTGCTCGCTGGGCGTCGGTAGGTAGCACCCGATGCAGGATAGTCCCGTGCTGATTACTCGACATATCAGCACTGCTCGTTTCCATATGTATGGGATGCTGGCTTTGCTCGAGAAGCCCCCGCACCCATAGTAGCTCTTCCTCGTGGCCCCGATGCGTTGTGTAGTTATACGGCATATGTCTGCGTCGCGCTGATCTGCGGTCCTAAGTGGCGCGCCGTTGGTAGCTTCCGCCCTGGTAGTCTGCATCTCGGGTCGTGCTTGAATTGGTGGTGCGCTCGCTGCTTGCCTTGTCCCTGACAGTAAACGACTTTACCCTGCTTGTCCTGGTTCTGGCGCATTCTGGTGCTCTGCAGTCGTTCGTCAAGGTCCTCGTCCACTTGGCGCGCTCGCTGTACCAGTCGCGGCGCGTCTGCGCGTGTTCCACCCAGGATGATTTCGCGGAGGTCGCCAGCGTACTTAGCGAGGCCCACGTAAAGAGGCCGTTGAAATAGTCCACTGCGTCCGTAGAGTTCGCGGTCATGGCCCAGGTGGTCGTTGCAATCTTGAACCCATCGCTGCACGCACGGCGTGAAGCTGGCCGCGAAGTTGCGCGCCACGTACTGGAGTGGCGCTGCTGAGTATCGCTGCGAGCGCTGCTCGAAATAAGTCGTTGAAGTGGTCTGTTGAGTCTGCGTGGTTGGCGCTCCCAAGCATTGGTGTCGTTGTGGTGCTGGTGCGTAGTCTCGCAATAGTAGTCTCCGTCATTCGGAGGGCGCCGCCGCGGGCGGTGCTGCTCGTCGCAGCTTTGCTCTCTTGAGGCTGCGCTTGATGTGTTCGATGTCCTGATCGATCGCCTCCTCTAAGTCGTTCTCGCCGTAGTCTTGCGCCTCTGCATGGGTTGGTATCTGCCCCGGCGCGTCGTCGTCCAGCTCTGTCCCCTCCATTCAACCCATTCCTCCTGGTAATTTCCAGAACTCCAACCGTTCTTCCCTTGTGGGTTGTGCTGAAACTGTAGTCCAATAGTCACGTTTCCGTGGTTCGTATCTGCTTCCCGCTATGAGTCTGGTCAACCTCCCCACTCTCGCCAAGTCCCTGCATTCCCACGCCTCGTGCAATTCTGCCACCCTGTCGTCCGTCAACTTCTGGTACTCCACCTCTCGCATGGTCGCGCATTCCCTGGTGATCTGGCGTAGATGGTTCGCGATATCGCATAGTCTTCTTTCCGTTGGGCTCGTCGATGGTGCCCCAGTAGCAACGCTGTTCCTTGGCGAAGACCCAGTAGCAACACAATCCGTAGGTGACGTCCCAGTAGCAATAACACTTGCCGTCGGCGGAGACCCATTGGCGACCCGCGTCCTCAGTGTAGACTCAGTAGCAGCACAAGTCCTACGTGAATACCCAGTAACAGCATGATTCGTCGCTGGAGGCCCAGTAGCAACACCATCTGTGGGTGTCGTCACAATGGCAATGCAGGCCGTAGCCGGCGACCCAGTAGTAACACAGCCTGTTGGTGGTGGCCCAGTAGTAACACGTGCCCCTGGTGAAGACCCAGTAGCCACACGTGCCATCGGTGGGGGCCCAGTAACGTAGGTGATCGGCACCTTCTTCGTTTAATATTCCTCTATGGGCCCGATGGGTAGTGCTTCGCCCTCCCGTCTGAATCGTTCCCGTAGTGCTCTGCGCTGCCTGGGTAGTTCCATCCGGCGTGCTCGTAGGTCCGTATATGCCTGTGTGGGTGGTGGTCGCTGTCCGTATATAGGGTGTGCCGCCTGTACGATCATATAGGGTGTGCGGGTCGATGCCCTTGTTCGTGGGGTCGTACGTCCGAAGTCTGGTCTCCAACGCTTCTATAAACTCGTTGCTATGTTGTCTGTGTCGGGCCGCTTGAGCAAGTAGGTCTTTGTCCCATCTCACTGGCTTCTGTCTTTGGACTTGTTGTCTGCGTATCGTCACTGTTATCGTTGCCTGTACTGGTACGTGGTCACCGTGGTATCTGCTTGGGATCTACTGTAGTCTGGTGCCCATGCGGAGTAGGGGTCCCTGGCTGATGACGTCGCAGGAGAGATCCTGTGGCATCATGATGAAGTCGATGCAGCTCGCTGTGTGCGTGCCAGGGAACGTCGGGCGCCATGGCGATGTGCTGCCCGTTGTCAAGAATTGGTGGCGCTCCGCGTAGTGTCGTGTTCGTTGTCCCGCGCCTCCTGGTGGTCCTTCTTTTTGGTGCGACACTTGCCCAGCGCCGTGCTCGGTGGTGGACGCCCTGTCGCCGTGATGCCAATCCCGTCGTTCATCACCCGCTGTGAATAGTAAGCTTCCTAGTGGGCGCTGTTGCGCAATGATATCCATTCATGTGTAAAGTCGTGCCACTGTCGCATGGTATTGTTTCTTCTCCTCCTTCGTACGCGGCTGGGGTGGGAAATCGTATCCAATGATCGTCAATCGAAATGTGTGGTGTGCGATGTCGAGTGCGACGCCTCGTCCGCAAAGTTTTGGTGGTGGGGCACGCACAGCAAGTATGTCCGCTCATCGTAGTCGTCCTTGTAGTGCCACCGGGATGCCAGTGCTGCGGTTGGTAAGCAAGCCACTCTGCCACCCTGCACCGATGCACCTCGTGTGCTGCAGTCTTCGTTGTTCTGGTTGTTCTCCTCGTCGGAGTCGTTGAGTGCCTGTCAGGAACACGAAGTCAAACTTGTGAGTTTCCTCAAGGATCTCCTGGAGTCGATCCTCTCTGGCCGTCAGCGGATTGTAGAGCAGCAGCGTGAGGGTGGTCATCCATCGCAGCGCAAACATGCGGGCTTCCGCCTAATCGATCCTGCCTCCACATCTCTGTGAAATGACGGTGCGTAAGTGTGTCGCTACCCTGACAATCTCTTGGGCCCAGATGGCAGCTGGAGGAGGAGGAGGAGGAGGAGGAGGAGAAGGAGGAGGAGGAGGCGGAGGAGGAGGAGGAGGAGGGGGGGCGGGGGGCGGTTTTTCGGGGCCCACGAAGGGAGCCAACGCCGCCACTCCCAGCCCCGACCCCTGGAATCGCCAGCTCGGGCGTGGCCGACGGCGCGGCGGGGCCCCCCACTTCTCAACGGGCTTCTCCAAGGATGCGGCGGACACGCGGGGGAGTGCCGCAAGAGAGAGCGAGCCAGGATCACGCCAAAGGGGGGGAGGGGACTGGCCCTCCGCCACTGGACGTGTGCTGGCCCCCCTCTTGGAGTCGGGACTGGGGCTGGGGGTGGCTTTTCGCCTTCTGCTCCCCCCCCCCCGAGATCGGGGAGAGAGCGGAGCGGCGCGCGGCGCGCGGCGCGCGGTGCGCGATCCGCGCCCTTGCCGCTCCGAGGCGGTTCTGCTCGGGTCCCCCCCCCTGCCTGGCACGGCCGAGCGCGGTGAAGGGCATCGTCGACGGAGTCGGCGTCGCCCGTGGGCCGTCGGCCTCGTCGCCGTCCCATCGATGCCGTGGTCGTCGCCCGAGGGGGGGGGGGGGGGGAGAGCAAAAGGAGGAGGAGGAGGAGGAGGAGGAGGAGGAGAAGGAGGGGGAGGAGGAGGAGGACGGGGAGGAGGAGGAGGAGGAAGCCGAAATCAAGAGCAGGAAGAGACGAACGATGAGGACAAAGAGGAGGAGGAGGAGGAGGACAAAGAAGAGGAGGAGGGGGAGGAGGAGGACGAGGAGGAGGAAGAACATGAGGAGAAGAAACGGAGGAAGATGGAAAGGGTGAGGAGAAGACACGTGTCCTGCAATATGAAAAAAACACAGATATGGAGTGTACTGGTGTGGATAGTGACGAGGTGGGCAGGGCGGACAGCAATGAAGAGGAGCGACACCAGAAGAGGGCTGTCGCGCTCAGCTCGTTTCGGGGATGGACAGATCCCCCCTTAGTAAAACGTGGTTTAGTGAAAACGACCTGAGGCCCAAACCTGGCGGGCGCAAGCCTGGAAAATGACGGCCACGGCGCCCTCTCGAGAACCGAAAACGGACAATTCACTAATCGACGTGTCACTGTTTGGGGGTTCTGTCCACCCCCGATCGTTGTTTGCTTGTTCAAAAAAGCACAGCATGTGCGTCCCCCTCCCCCCGGCGCGCGCAGCGCGGCAAGGGGGAAGGCAGGAGAGCCCAGCGCAGACCCAAGAGACCCGCGCGCACCTCCGAAAAGTTCATGCCTACCTGGATGCTGCTTCTTCGGCAAAAAAACAGCGAGCCGAACACCCACCCTTATATGATGAGCACCTCCGACCAACGAAGCCGTTGAGTACACGAGCCCAGGGAAGGAATCGAACAGGGCAGGGCTGTTTAGTAAACGTCCAGGGCCGTTTGGTAAACGCCAGGTGCCCGGGTCGGGGTGTATGTTCCGCCCTTGCGCAAAAAAAGAACGCACCATTTGTTAAGGTGGCGATAGCACCACGAGCCGTGAGCACCACAGATCACCACAGCCGTCGGGGCGGACGGAAGCGTTAGCATGGGGGGGGGGCTCAGCGAACCAGCTCACGCAGCGGAGCAGCAGAATAGCAGCACCCACGGTGGGAGCCCATAGGAACGGCAGAACGCTGCGGACCGCAACTGGCTCGCTGAGCAGGCAGGCGCGAGCAGGAGGGGAGCAAGGCTCCTCCCTCCTCCCTCCTTCCTCCTCCACCTCCTCCTCCTTCATCCTCCTCCTTCGCATCCTCCTCCTATCCCTCCTCCTCCTCCTCCTCCTTTCCTCCTCCTCCTCCTCCTCCTCCTCCTCCTGCTCCCCCTTTACCGTTTATGGCCCTCTCCGGAGACTTCCTCACCATTTGTGACCCTGAAGCTCAAACATTGGCAACACTTTCACATTTAGAGGGCGGGCCGTTTCCAAAATGTGGCTATCGCCTCTGCGCCGCGCACATTCGCTGTCTAAATCGGCAAGAGTTTCACGCACTCTCATGATCAGCGTACCAGAACTGTTGTTTGGGAAGGAATCAGGGTTATGAGGGTGCAACAGATACGCTGATTCGCGGTGTTGAAGACCCAGGAATGGTGTTCTGGCAAGATTCAGGATCGTCAAAGCGCAACAGTCAAGTGGATCCGTGGCGTTGGAATCCCGAGAGCAATGCTTTGGCATGTATCAGGGCCTTCAAACGGTTGTCTTTCAACGAGGCAGTTCCCTCAGTGGAAATGAACCGTTCGTTGTAGGGGCCGAATTCTGAAGAGGAAGCTTGGAAAGAGGATTTAATCCAGCATCGTTGATGATTCTTGGGCTTACACTGGTCCTCCTCCTCCTCCTCCTCCTCCTCCCCCTCCCCTCCCCCTCCCCCTCCTCCTCTCCTCCTCCTCCTCCTCCTCCTCCTCCAGCATCATCATCATCATCATCATCATCATCATCATCATCATCATCATCATCATCATCATCATCATCATCATCATCAGCATCAGCATCAGCATCAGCATCAGCATCAGCATCATCATCATCATCATCATCATCATCAGCAGCATCATCATCATCATCATCATCATCATCATCATCATCATCACCATCATCATCATCATCGTCATAATCAGCATTCTACCTCCTGCTCGTCCTCCTCCACCTCCCCTCCGTAACCATTCTGGCTCAAAGCCAAGTGTTCCCCGTACTCTCGGCGTGCGGGGCCCGTGATATCGCTGGCCGCTGCCGCCGACTCGCTCGCGGCGTGTGCAGCGACTGCTGGAGCAGAACCTGGAGAGCAGTCGCGCACACGCGCGGCCCGTGGAGCCGCCTGGCGCGCAGCCGAGGACTGCGCAGATCGACGGATCGGGCGCCCCTGAGCCGAGATCGCCCGAGGTGCAGGAGCAGCGGCTGCAACTGGAGCAGACCGGCGAGACGCCGTGCGGAGGCCAGGTCGTGCTCGACCGCGCGGCTGCCCTCTTCGCGTGCCTCACAGCGCTCCTCCGCGGCGAGCAGCCGACGTGGCTGCAGAGGCTGCACGGGAACGTGCAGCCTTGCACGCGCGGGCCGAGGGCTTGCAGGCGGCACTGGCTCGGCACTCTGAGCTCTGCCTTTTAGTCCCGGGCGCCGGGCGCTGGCTGCCGCTGCCGCTGCGGGAGGGCATGCGGTGCACGTGCGGCGCCGTCGTATGCAGGCAGATGGCCTGGGCACCTGGGCAGGTGGCCAGAGGGTCGCCTGCCCAGGGTCACCTGCAGGTGCGGCTGCCGGGCCACCCGCCGGGCACCGGGGCAGGGGCGGCCCGGACGTGGAGCCGCCGCCGGAGGGCCCTGCGGGGAGCACTGCCCCGCCGACGGCCGCGCACAGCATGGCTCGGGCCCCTACGGTCAGGTCGGGCATGTCCTCCTACAGGCGGATGTTGGGCGAAGTGCACAAAATACCCCAAACCAAAAAAGAAGAAAATCAAAGACTGACAAAACTGGTCAACAAAATCGTCCCAGACCGTTTCTTTTGTGTGGCTATTCTTGAATACTCCTCCTGTAGAGGGGCGTGCCCGACGTAACCCTACGGGGGATCACTGCCCTGCGGGCTGCGACCGCCGCCGCTGCTGTGGTCGCGGACGTGGCGGCGCCGGAGGTCGCGCCTTGCGGGCCGCGCGGGGCCGTGGACGACCCCGCGCAGGCGCGCACCGATGGCAGAGGCGCCGAGCCCCAGCCGGTGCAGGCCGAGGTCGGCGCTGAGGGCGGCCCCGCCCCTGCCGCCGAGGCTGCGGTGCCCGCCTCGACCGCGGGCGTCGAGAGAGGCCTCCTGTATAGGGCGTCGAGAGAGAGAGCTTCGGCTCGGAGTCGGTGGGGTCGGAGGATCGCGCCGCATCGGCGATGCATCGGCGATGCATCGGCGATGCACCGGCGACGCATCGGCGACGCCGGGGATGCATCGTGAAGAACATCGGGCTCCGCATCGAGCCGCATCGGCGACGCATCGGCGATGCGGCGAGCTCCTCCGACCCCGCCTATACTCCGACCCCATCTGGGAGGCCTATAGAGTCGAGGCGTCGCAGCTGCAGCTGGAGATCGCGAGGACCCGTGAGGCCAGGGCGACGCCGGCGGCGGCGCAGGCGGCAGCCGTCGCTGCCGCAGCTCCTGGTCGCGGTGGAGCCGTTCCTGCTGGCCGCTCTGGCGTCGTGCGGAGGGAGCGCGCGCAGCGGAGGCGGCCGCGAGGGCAGAGGGGGCGCGGCCGGCTACCCCGAGCAGGGGGGGCGGACGCCGCAACTGGGCCGGAGCTCAACATTTTTTTTTGGGGGGGGGGGGCGAGCTGTGCCGTGGCCTCGCGGCGGACGCGGCGGCGACAGCCAGCTCCGCCCCACCGGCAACCTCCGCGAACTGTCCGGTGTGGGAGCGGGCTCGGCCTCCTCTCTGCTTCCTCTTTCTCCTCCATCCTCCTCCCTCCTCCTCCCTCGTCTTCGTCCTCTTCCTCTTCTCTTCTTCCTCCTCCTGCTCCCTCCTCCCTCCACCGCCTCCTCCATCCCGTCTTCCTTCGGAGCAGCTCCTCCCTGTCGCAGCGCCCCAGACGTGTCAGCAGGGCGGGGCCGAGCGTTTCACCGGAGACGTCCTCGCCTTTTCGGATCCTGAAGCTTGAACTCTGCAACAGCTCCGAGAGTGGAGGGCGGGTGGTTTCCAACTATGGGGCCCTCCCCTCAGCGCCACGCACTTTCGTCTTCAGAGATTCAGCAAGTTCGAATCTGGGGCGTGCTGGTTTTCCAAATGTAGCTCTCGCCTCAGCGCCGCGCACACTCGTCCTAAAAGCTGGCAGCAACTTCAAATATCCGTACGAATGACGTCCCAGGAACGGCGTTCTGGTGAGATTTAGGACTTTCAGGACACAACAGTCACGTTGGCTTGCGGAGTTGAAGTCGATGGAGTGGGGTACCAGCGTGATCTGGGATTGCCAGGACGCAACAGTTACGTTGATTCGCGGCTTTGACGTCCCAAGCATGGTGTTTTGGCACGGTTGAGGTTTCTCAAACAATTTTCGTTCAATGGGGAACTTCCCTCAATGACACGTGAACTTCGAGGAAGAATGTCTTGCAACATCGTTGATGCGTCTTGGGTTCGCACTGGTGCCTCCTCCTCCTCCTCCTCCTCCTCCTCCTCCTCCTCCTCCTCCCTCCTCCTCCCTCCCTCCTCCTCCACCTCCTCCACCATCCATCATCCTCCCCCTCCTCCTCCTCCTCCTCGTCCTCCTCCTCCTTCTCCTCCTCCTCCTCTTCTAAATCCCTCCACCATCCCTTCTCCCTCACCCCATCCCTCCTGGGGGCCTGGACGTTCAAACTCAACTTTGATGGTCCAGCAGCCCGAGGACAGCCCGCGAAAAGCGGAATCTGGCCAAAATGCGTGGATTGAAACATCATGCGCTCGGAAATCTGGGAATAGTCAAAAAACAATAAACAGTACAAACAGAAACTGTTGGCGCTCCGCGCGGATTCCTTGGTCCCGCGCAGGGCCCCCCTGGCGGTGCCTCCGGCGCCGCCCCTGGCGCGCTCCGCGCGCCAGGGAGGGGGGTACAGCGCAGATCCAAGAAATCCGCGCCGAGCGCCAAAAGTGAATGCTTATGGCGTCCTCTCGTCTCGAGGAATGGACAGAACCCCCTTTAGTGAAACGCGGTTTCGTGAAAACGACCTCGGGCCCAAACCGCGCAGGCCCAGAACATGACGGCCGCGGCGCCCTCTCGAGAACTGAAGACGGACGATTCACGAATCGACGCTCTGTCCGCCCCCGATCGTCCTCGAGGGCAGGGGTCCGGGAACCGAGGGCCCTCCACCCTCAGAGCAAGCGGCTCGGGGGGGCGGGGGCGCCAGCAGCCGGGCCAGGTCGCGGATGCGGTCCTCCGACCGCTCGCCCTCCTGGCCGGGGCAGGGGCGGCCGCGAGGGCGAGACCCGACGAGGAGGACGGCGCCGACGACGGCGAAAACGGGGGCGACGACGACGATGACGACGACGACGACGACGACGACGACGACGACGACGACGACGACGACGACGACGACGACGACGACGACGACGACGACGGAGATGTTCGACGTCCAGGTGCTTCGAGTCTGGCCTCCGGGGGCCGCTGCTGGGGCCCAAGAGCATCAAAAAACGAAACCCTGGGCGGCAAGATGGGCAAGATGGACCCCAGGGTGGGGTCTGAGCATCGATTGTGAACCTATCCTCGGCGGCGAGCGAGGGGGTGCAGTGGGCAGGAGAAGACGTTCTCAGAAGGCGGAGGGGCCCCTCAGAAGCCGTCGCGCCTTCTGAGGATCTCTTGCTTGTCTTCAGCGAACCTTCTGAGAAGGCCTTCTCAATCTCTAGGGGAACAAAAAGTGACATAAACATAAAAACTCGGAGGTCCGCGCGGATTTCTTGGATCTGCGCTGGACCCCCCTCCCTGGCGCGCGGAGCGCGCCAGGGGCGGCGCCAGAGGCGCCGCCGGGGGGCCCCAGCGCCGATCCGAGAAATCCGCGCGGACCTCCGAGTTTGTATGTTTATGCCACTTTTTGTTCCCCCAATCTCGCTTCCCACTGGTTGGGCTATAGGCGAGCCGGGACGCTTCGCCACTTCTTGAGAGAGGTTCTTGCTGGTCTTCGGCGAACCTTCTGAGAAGGCCTTCTCTATCTCGCTTCCCCCCCTCTTTGGACGCCCGAAATGGGCACGGAAACAATGGGCACAATGCCCAATAGCAAAGGTTGTCCCGAACCAACAGCGGCCGCTGTTGGGCAGGCGGCCCTCTGTCTCGAATGGACACAATCCGCGGCGACGCCGACAGCGAGTCCTGCTCAAAATGAACCGGAACTGCTGTTGGGCATTGTACCCATTCTTTCCGTGCCCATGTCGGGCGTCCCGACCCTCGCTCGCCGCCGTGCTGCTGCCCGGGCGGCGCCGGAAGTGACGAGACCCGGACCCCTTCCGTGGCGGGCCGCCGTGGCGGCCCGTGGCGGCCCTCGAGGCCGGCGGCATGCGAAGGCCCGCCCGCCTCCCCTGAAGGGGCCCCAGGACACACAAATAGATAGGCACAAATAAGCGGATCCCCAATTTTGTCCTATATTTTCTGGTTTTTTGTCTTCCCCCCCACTTCCCATAGTTTCCCCTACTTTCTGGGGAATCGACGATGAGTTGTGTCTGTGTGTTTCTCTCCCTCCTGATCCTCGGCCGAGTCCTGCCCTTCCCCCCCTCGCGGCACGGCCCGGCGCCTCCCCACCCAGGAGGCCACATCAGCTTGCTGAGGGTTCGCCCTGCCGACGTTCGGATCCACCCTGTCACGGGGCATCGAGCGGTGGCACGGTCGCCAGATCCTCGAGCACCTCCGGCAGCCCCGCGGGGACACGGCCCAGGTCTGGATTCGTGCGGTGCGCCTATGTGGGGGCGCACCTCGCGCTGCCGTGCCAGAGGGTCCTGTCGCCACCAGCCGGCGCACCCGCTGGCCGGGCTTGCGCCGGACAAGGCAGGCGAAGTTTGACGTCGAGCTGGCCGCCTCGCCGTCCTGCTGGGCCTGCGGTCGCGCCTCCGACACGCCTGGCGCCATCGTTTCTTCGGTCGTGGTGAGCTCCTGGAGCCTGGCCAGCTGGGCGAGGAGAGCGGCGAGGTCGTGCCGGACTGCCTCCAGGACGTCTGGTCCTTCATGAGGGCCACAGGCCTGCGGGACGTTGGCGGCGTGCCGT
>CAUYUJ010013102.1:7500-52500 GCA_963575745.1 Prorocentrum cordatum | reverse complement strand
TTTTGTTAATCCCAGTCCCGGCCGTGTGGCCGACGACCACGAATCCTCCGGATCGCCTCCGTGACATTTAGCTCCCCACCGCCGGCCGGAGAGGGGGAGGGCGCGATGTGTAATCACCCCTTGGTGCTATTTTCCATTCCGCCGAAGCTCAGTCGGCAGTCCTCCGTACCGACTCCGTGACGTTTAACGTCCCCCACCCCAAGCCAGCCCGAGAGGGGGATGGCCCCATTTCTACGTGTCTCGTAGCCCAGCGTATGCTGCGGAAGAAAGGCTGTGCACGAATGCGCGGGAATCGTGGATTTCGAAGCCAACGCCTTCGTTGCTGAAGGTGCGATTCGGATTAACTCTCGGGTGGGGTGATGGGGCGTACAATGACTTTCAAGTATAGACGCGTGTGAGCACGCATTTCCCTCCGCTGCTGCCCCCCTCCCGCCCTCGGGCTGTTTTCCCCCGCCACGGCAGGGGACGGAGGGGCGGGGAAGCGAGTGAATGGAGAGGGAAGGGGTAAGGTAGGCAGGGGGGGGTGGTGATGAGGGACGAAGGGGAGGCAGGAATAGGAAGGAGGGAGGGCGATGAGGAATAGGAGGACGAGGACGAGGAAGGGGAGGGTGACGAGGACGGGGGAGGAAAAGGAGGAGGGAGGATGAGATGAGACAGCGGCCTAAAGCCAGGGGAGGAGGGAGGATGAAGATCAGGACGATGAGGAGGATGAAGGGCACAGGCGTGCGGAGGCAAACTCTTACCTTGGCCCATCTCCCATCTACCACATCATGACGCCTGGAGCCACTTGGCTGGTACTCTTTGGTCGTAGCTTGCACTCACTTCTGGCCTCCGACCTCTATGTCATGACCGACCCTGCCCCCCCACGTGACCCGTACCTGGTCTGACACTCCAACGTCTTTACTATGTCTTCTTGGGACGCCACTTCCCGATCATTTTCAGCACGGAGCCGACCCCGCGTCCACCTCGTCCCCGCAGCGCCAGGCCCACGCAACTGGACTCGTACTCTTGAGACCCCCCAATCCCCTCCACTTCCCACCCGCAGGTTGCCCCGCCTCCACCGCGCCTCCACCGCGCCCGCCATCGCCCATACAGCGCCCGACATCCCCCCCACCTCCCAACCCACGCTCCTGGACACGTTGTCGTGCGACTTCTGACCACAACCGTTCCACGCCCGGAACCTCGCCCGCCCCGTTTCCACCCTGCCCCCACCGCGCCGATGTCGCCAACCCCCTAATCGACGCCCTTAGACTCGTCTTCTTGATGCCCTTAGACTCGTCTTCTTGAACCTCTTCGACTACCCCCTCCTCAGGGGTCTGGGCGGGGAATCGCGACCAGTTAGAGCGTCCGCAGCGGCCCGAGATGGACCAAATGCTGCTCCGGGAAGCTCATCACGACTTCCACACGTGCATGGTATGTCGAATTGGCCGAAGTGAACTTCAACGCGGCTCCGGCGAGGCACCACGAGTGGCAATGGAGACCCCCAAGGGCGCCCCGAGGTCCACTCCCCCCCTCAACAAAATCAGCTTGCTCGACGGCGTCTCCCCTCTCGCCCTGTCACTTCCGGCGGGCCTCGGAGGCCTCCGGATGCTCTGAGCATGGCCAAACGCGCCCCAAGAGTGGCCCAGAAGGGTCCCGAAACGGCCCCCTGGGACCACACGAGTACCCAAAGAAAACTCGAAGAGGAGACTGGGAGGCGATTAGGTCCAGCTCCGAAGGGGCAAACTGATTACCACAAGAGACTCTTGAGAGAGACTCCGGCAAACCCCCGAATTGGCAATTCTGGGGCTGCCCGAGCTGACCCCAGCTTCGGTTTGACGGCTGTCTGCTCGGCTCTGGACGGGCTGGTGGCCTCCTGGAGGCCTCTTGGGGCCGAAGCCCCGAAACGTCCATTCGGATCCCCCGTCTGGGCCCCTTCTTGGAGCCGTCTTGGAGACCTTTTGGGCCGTCTTGGACGCCTCTTGGGCTGTCTTGGGCCATCTTGGGCTGTCTTGGGGCCGTCTTGGGGGCCTCTTGTGCCGCCTTGGGGCGATCTTGTGGGCGTCTCGGGGGCCTCTTGGAGCGTCGGGACGCCGAGAGGGCGAGAACCCCAAAACCCTTCACAAACCCATGGACAAAAACAAGGAGTTCTGCCTCTGCGGGCCTCTCTTGCGAGGCCTCCTGGGGCGTCTCGAAGGCCTCTTGGACAGTCTGGGGCACATTCTGGGGTAAGGTCTGGCTGGCATGGGTCGTACTGGCGGCCTCGAAGCGCGATGTCTGGCGATCTGGGGCCGTCTCCGGGCGATCTGAAATAGCCCCCTGGCGCCTCGCTCGGCAGGGCATGGGGCCCCCCGAACACACATTTGCGGGCGGGGTCGCGGCCCTCGGAGCCCCCATGCGCTGCCAGGCACCCAGCAGCGAGGCCCCCGCCCTGTGCACGCGAAAGTGTGTGTGGATGTATCCTGGCGTGGGCCATCCGGAGGCCGTCCTGGGCGTGTGAGAACGGTAGATAGCCCGGTGACTGTAACCCGGCCTCTCGCGGCCCTTTTCAGCCATGTTGGGGCTGTCTTGGGCCGTCTGGGGGCGTCCCTGGGCCGTCTCGGCGCCATCGTGGGGGCCTGTTGGGGCGAGATTGCATCAAAAACTAAGAGAATCAATGATTTTGGCTTATTGGGGCCCTTTTGGGACTGCTTTTGGGGACCCCGTGGACCGTGTTGGAAGCCTTGTGGGCCGTCTGGAGGCCATCTTGGGCGCGTTCGAGAGATACGTCCGCTTTTTGGGGCCTCTTGGAGGCCTCTTGCGGCCATGTTCAACAGTGTTGGGGCTTTCTTGGGCCGTCAGGGGGCGGCCCTGGCCCGTCTCGGTGGCCTGGTGGAAGCCTGTTTGGATGATTTCTCAGTGTCCCGGACCGTCTTCGAGCGTCGGGTAGCCGAGCAGGCAGGAACGCCAAAATGCACCACAAACCGGAGGACAATCAAAGATTTTGGCTTCTTGGGGCCCTTTTGGGTGTGCTCTTGGGGACCCCTTAGGCGGTGTTGAAAGCCTTTTGGGCCATCCGGAGGCCGTCTTGGGCGCGTTAGAACAATATTTCCGCGACTGTAAGCCTCTTGGAGGCCTCTCGCGGCCCTTTTCGACTGTGTTGGGGCTGTCTTGGGCCGTCTTGGGGTGTCCCTGGTGGCCCGGTCCTCCCATGGTGTGTCGGGGGCCTCCTCCCTGGCCCCCCGCCTCGTGCGCAAGGGAATATATATATATATATATACACATCTATGAATACATATGTGTGTATATATAATACATAGATACACACATACATACATACATACATACATACATACATACATACATACATACATACATACATACATACATACATACATACATACATACACACATACAGACACTATATATATATATATATATATATATGTATGGTCGCCCCCCACTTGATCATACCTCCCCTTGCTTCTCTGATTATTCCTCGTGTTCCTCTTTCTTCTGTCTCCTCCCCTTCTCCTCTTCCTCCTCCTCCTGTTCCTCCTCCTCCTATTCTTCTTGATCTTCCCCGCCCTCCTCCTCTTCCTCTTGCTCCTCCTCCTCCTCCCCCCCCCCTCCTCCTCCTCCTCCTCCTCCTCCTCCTCCTCCTCCTCCTCTTCTTCTTCTTCTCAACACTAATAGAGAATACATGCAAAACATCGTTTTGGTTATTTTGGATTGCGGAGCCACGAAACCTGTGTATGTGTCTTTTTCCTGTTTTGCAAGCCCCAGTGCTCGCCGCGGCCTCCCTCGCAGCACTTCTCTTTGAGTCAGCAAAACAAAAAATACGACACAGTAGTTGGAACCCTTGGTGCAAGGAAACGCTGTATTTCGTTGTTTGCTCGTTGCTTTGGGTTGTGAAACTACGGAACACGGTCTATGTTTGGTTTGTTTGGTTACTTGGTTGTGCAAGACCCAGTGCTCGCCGCGGCCTCCCTCGCAGCACTTCTCTTTGAGCCTGCAAAACGAACAAATGTTTCATTGCATCCGGAACCCCCAAAACACAAAAACAAGTAGCTGGCGCACTTTGTGCAAGGAAGCGCTGTGTATGTGTGTGTGTGTTGCTTTGTTGTTTTGGTGTGTGAAACCACGAAACACTGTGTGTTGTAATGTTTGGTGTTTTTGTTTGGTTCTGCAGGCCCCAGTGCTCGCCGCGGCATCCCTTGCAGCCCTTCTCTCGGAGCCTGCTACAACAAAACAACAACAACAACAACAACAACAACAACAACAACACCAACACCAACAACAACAACAGCAAGAACAGCAATGAAGCGTGTTCCCTTGCATCCCAAACAGAAACAGCCCAAACAACCGAATCCACACAGCGTTTTCTTGAACCGAGGGTGAGGACGCCTGGCCCTTAAGGATTCCTGCGCTCAGACTCCGCATGAAGGGCTCCTGGGCAAAAACTCCTCAGTAAGGATTCCTCTAATACAGATTCTTCGGTGCGGATTTTAATATATATATATATATATATATATATATGTATATATATATATATATATTCCTTAGTAGGGAACCTTAGCTTAGATTCCTTATGACGGGTTTCTTGGCGACCCCCTAGTACAGATTTCTCACATCACACTCCTTAATAAGATTCTTGAATGAGAGAATATGTTGTAAGGACTCCTTACTCAACATTCCTTTGTTATTGTTCCTTGTGAAGGAATCCTTCCCTAAAGCTCCTAAATTAAGAGGCCGTATTATGGACTCCACATACAGGATTCCGAAAGAAAGGTTCCTCATTCGGAGGGTTCTGGTTAAGGATTCCGGCATCAAGATTCCGTACGACAAATCCTTCTTGAGCATTCCGTTTAAAGGATTCCTTAGTGAGGATTCCTTACCCCGGATTCCGTAGTTGCGATTCTTCATGAAGGAATCCGCATCAAAAGGTAAGACTGTCTTAACTCATTTTCCTTAATACAGGGTTCTTTGCTGTGTATATACGTATATATATATATATATATCTTGGTACGGGTTCATTCGCACATGTTCCTTATTACGGATTCCTTAGTCAAGATTCCTCCGTCAGGATTCCTTATGACGGATTTCCCAATAAAGATTCCATCTTAAATATTCCTTAGTTCAGATTCCTTCTTCGGGATTCCTCAGTACAGATTCCTTCTGAGGAATTCCTTATCTATCAGGATCCCCCAGGAATATTGTCGTAGTGAAAGGATTCCTTAGTAAGGATTCCCTTATGAAGGATTCCTCAGTAAAAGGATTCCTTGATAAAGGTTCCTTGGTAAACATCGGTTCTTTATTACGGATTTCTCAATAAAGGGTCCTTATGAAGGATTCCCCGGTACCGGCTGTTTCCTGCGAGCTCCTTCGCAAATATTCCTTAGTAAAGTGTCCTTGGAAAAGGTTCCTTGTTAAGGGTTCCTTAGTGAAGATTCCTCATGAAGGATTCCTTGTGTGAAGATTCCTTACTAACGACCCCTTATTGAAGAGTCCGTTTTACGGATTCCTCATGAAGGATTCCTTGTTAATGAGTCCTCCTCCTCCTCCTCCTCCTCCTCCTCCTCCTCCTCCTCCCCATCATCATCATTATCGTCATCGCCGCCATCACCATCGTCATCATGATCGTCATCATCGTCGGGATCGCACTCGTCTTACCTAGCTCCCCTTCCTTCTCACTCATAATATTTATATATATATATATATATATATATATATAGTTCGTCCTTCTCCTTCCTCCCTCCTCCTCCTCGTCATCCCCCTGAGGGTAGGAAAGGACTGAGTCCCAGCGCGAGAGAACACATCGAAGACAAGGCAAATAGTGTGATCACAGGGGGGAGCATATCGATGTATATATATATATATACATATATATATATATTCTCATACGCACCTCTCCGAGGGAGTAGAGCTCAGAGACGATTAATGCGCACGCGTCCGCGATTTGTCTGGGCGTTTCGCTCGGGACATCCTCGAAATTCTGAAAATCGGTGGCACCCCTCACGCAGATCGTGACGTCAGGGTCCAAAAACACATGGGAATTTCAACATTTTGACATAAAAACTTCAAGAACACATGGTAATTTCAATAATTGTGACCCCGATTCTCAGGGAATGGCGGTTTCGCTTGAAAAATCATTCCAAAATCGAGCCCCAGACCCCGCCTCGGAGCTTCCTGGGGGCCTCCTGGAACCTCCTGGGGCCTCCTGGGGCTTTCTGAACCTTCTGGCACCCCAGACCCCGCCTCGGAGCCTCCTGGGGGTCTCCTGAAACCTCATGGGGCCTCCTGGGGTCTCCTGGAGCCTCTTGGGGCCTCCTGAAGCCTCCTGGGATCTCCTGGGGCCTCCTGAGGCCGCCTGGGGCTTCCTGGGGCCTCCTGGGGCTTCAGAACTACATGCACACAGAGACACAAATCACGCCCAACACATCACACGCTAGACAAACATAACACACACACACACACACAACACCTACAACACACAAAAAGCACGCACCACACAAAGCATACATCACACACACACACACACACACACACACACACACACACACACGCACAGCACTCACAATCCTGGAGCCTCCTGGAGCCTCTTCTGGTATCCAAGTCGGGCCTCCTGAGGCTTCCTGGGGGGTCCTGGTACACACATCGCAAGGTGTGGCAACCCCACTTGCGCTCGAGTGCGACTTCGATGTTGAGTTTCACTCCTGCTTCAAACGCCCCTTCAGTTTTTGTATGAGCCTGGGCACACACGTGCCACTTGTGTATATATATATATATATATATATATGTAATGTGAGTGTGTTCGGACATGCCCGCCCCCGTGAGAAAGCGCATTAGAGGGAGTCCATTGTCAAGGGTATCGTTTCTCCTCGTCCTCGTCGTCCGTCTCCTCCTCCTCCTCCTCCTCCTTGTCTTCCTGATCCTCAAGTCCCTCCTTCCTCTCATCCTTTCCCGTCGTCCTCATTCGCAGTCTCCACCTCTTGTTCTTCCTCCAGCTGGGGGCTGGGAAACCTAACAACACAATGGACACCTACACACAAACAAAGAACCGAAGTGCTGGAGGCAGCAACTTTAGGAACACGAATGGGGAAACAAAAAAAACCAGGGAAACCACCTCTTCTTCGTTTTCGTCTTCTTCCTCCAACTGGGGGCTGGAAAACCCAAAAACACAATGGGGCCACCAAACGAACCAAATAAACTGAACTGCTGGAGGCAGAATCTTCAGGAGAACCATTAGAAACACACAAACACACACACACACACACAACAAAAACAAGGAAACCCGTCCGAAGGGAAACGTACGTCCGACGGAAAACCGCGCATTCTCAGTTGATTAGTTGTTTTGTTGGTTTCTTTGGTGTGTCCAATGACTTTCCAAAAGCTTCTATCTCCAGTACTTCATTTTTTCGTTCTGAAGGTCGTCGCCCCAAGAAGCCACCCAGCCCCAGCAGCAAGAGTCCGAGGAGGAGGTTGCAGGAGTTGGCAGCAGCACAGGCACAGGTCGCAGCAGCAGGGTGAGGCAGTGAAGAGCAGGAGGAGCACCCACCGCCGCCACAGGACTGCGAGAGCAAGTTAGACTCAGACAGGTGGGAGGCCCTGGTCCCAGCCGGTAGCGACGGCTGGATCGGGTGCCCATCTCTGGAGGCAGCAGCAAGCCCTGGACATGGCCACCCTGGTGCAGGTAGGATGGGCGGTGGCCACTGGTCAGAGGAAGACGGCATCGACCTGTTCGACAACTGCCTGGATGCGAGGATCGAGGAGGAGCAGCTCGCATACCAGGAGTTCACGCAAGCAGCTCGTGACGCGGAGGCCCCTGGCGGGCCCAGAGTGCACGACGCGAACTTGCCATCAAACACCACGGCCAACAGGACATCGTCAGTACCAGAACGAGGCCAACACCCTGGACCTCGCCAATTGGACCACGAAGGAGGGGGGACTGGTTCTGCCCAGCCCGCGGGGACCGTGAGACCCGCGAACACATCGAGAGGCATCGTCAAGGGGCCTCGCTCACGAAGCCCATAGAGGACACGATGCACGAGAGGAAGCAGAAGATCAGAGCCATGGCAGCCGACATCGACACCACCACCATGGGCCACATCAGCAGGTGCGCGCGTACCACGTGGACGAGGAGGCGGCGAACACGCTGGGCGCGCGGCTCGCGAGCACCATCGGGGCGCTGGAGCGGCCCTACGGCATGGCCTACCGCATCGACCCAGCGGATTAGCACCACGTCATGGGGAGACGCCAGGCCTCCCAGCGAAAGGAGGTGAACACCAAGGAGCACGGCGAGAGGCGCGAGAGAAGCACGGGGCGCGCCAGGCGGACCGGCGGGCTCGCGCGGAGGTCGTGCTCCCGGCGCTCACCAAGCCGAGGAGGCGGCACCGAGGCAGAGCCCGGCAGGAGGCACTCGCGAAGGCAGGGCGCAACCTGGCCTGCGACGGCATGCCGCAGGCAGGCAGAGAGGCCACCGAGGCGGCACTGCTGCACCGCGGCAGCTGGAGGCAGGGGCTGGCTGGGCTGGCGGACCTGGACCTGGACCTCGGCGACACCGGGGCCGAGCAGGCGGAGGAACAGAGGAGCGCCGCAGCCAGCCGCGACCCGAGGGAGACCACGCGGAGCCTCGGGCAGCGACTGGCGGCGGCAGAGCAGAAGCCAGGGGTGCTCCACAGGACCACCAAGCAGCCCAACGGGAGAGGGGAGGAGCTCGCCGCGGTCAACGGCGTCACCGACTGTCCGCTGGAGATCGTGGACGAGAAAACCAACGCGTTCGCGAAGACCTGGCAGTGCGAGGAGTTGACCCACGGGAAGCACACCGCGCTGCCGGTGGAGCTGCGGAGGCGAGCGGCAGGCGAGGAGGTGGACTGCCGAAGACCTGGTCACCGCCCGCAGGGGCGAACCCGACAAGGGCCAGGGCGTCGACAAGCTCTGCTGCAGCGACATCCGTCGACTGCCAAATGAGGGGCGTCAGGCAATCGTCGACCTTTTCAACGAGCGCGAGCTGAAGATGATGTGGCCCTGGCAGCTCCTGAGCTCACTGCTCATGATCATGCCGAAGCCCGCCAAGGGCGACCGCGCGCTGGCCCTCCTCCCGCAGCTGGTGAGATGCTGAGAGCTGCTGCACAGGCCAGCGGTCAGAGCGTGGACAAAAGAGCAGGAGCACGACTGGTACGCGGCAGTGGCAGACAACAGTTGCAAACGTGAGGCGATGAGAAGGATAGTCTCAGACGAGTGCTGCGACGAGCTCGACATCTTCCAGGGCTGCGCGTTGGCGGACATAGAGCGCCGATCCCCGAGGCGCTCAAGGTGAACTTCAGCCCGCGCCTGCTCGTGATGCTGCTGCTCCAGCACTCGGGCGCGCACATCCTGAGGTGCAAGAGCTCGTGCTCGGAGCCGATGCTAGCGGACAGGTCAATCCTGGCAGGCTCGAGGCAATCCAGCAACGCAGCCAAGACGGTGCGCAGCCCTCGGGCACATGATCGACGCAGCAACAGCGCTACCCAAGCCGATGCCGCGGGCGTGGTTCGACGACATCGGCATCAGGCCTCGGGACAGTCGGCAGCAAGGAGGCGGTGCCGGAGCAGCTCGCCGTGGCCACCAGCAGCCTCGAGCAGGGGCCCACGAGGCACGGGCTCGACCTGGTGGACACAACGCTCACCTCCCCCACGGACTTCAGCATCACACAGGCCGTGAAGCGCCGGCTCAGCCGGCGCGGGGTGAAGGTCAAAGCGGTCACGGAAGGGCGAGGCCTCGGCTGCCACCGCGCCGCCGCCCGAGGCACCACACACCGCCCTGCACGCGCGGAGAGAGCGAGGGGTGCGGGCGAAAGGCTCGGCGCGGCTGGTGCAGGCTCCGAAAGCTGAAGCACGAGAGGAGGAGGGGGGTCGCCCACCAGGGACCCGTGGCCTCCCTCATGCACGGGGCCACAGTGCACGGGCTAGCGCCATGGGCGCTGAAGATCGCGAGGAGGAGGTGCGCCCGGGCCCCGCGGAGGGCTCGGCCTGGCAGGTGCATCACCAACTCCCTGGCGCTCGAGGGGATAGACCCCGCGATCTCCACGACGAGAAACCAACTGAAGGCGGTTCGACCTCTGGACCAAGAGCCAGGACCTGGGGGAGCATGCGCGCAAGGCATGGCCGAAGATATACTTTCGGCTCCTGAGGGCAGAGCAGCACAGGAGGTGGCAGCAGCGCAGGGGCGTCGTGCACAGCATCGTCCTGCTGCTCCGGGAGCCCGGCTAGGTCTCGAGAGGCCCATCTGGCTGGACACGGACGGCAACCAGCGGAAGTTCCCAGAGGACGAGGGGCACGGCGACCCCGCAGTCACCACAGACGCGCTGCTGCCGGACCGGCAGAGGCAGCTGCGGAAGCAAGTGGCGTAGCACTACAACGGTAGGGGCACAGAGGCAGGAGTGCACACCACGGACATGGTGGGACACCTGGAGTCCCTCAGGCAGCGGGGGATGTACCAAACCTACGGTGCGCCCCTGGCAGCCGCCTGCGCCGGGACGTGGACCAAGGAGCGCAAGCGCCAGGAGTTCGGAGGCGGCGACGACCTCTGCGAGTGCGTCTCGGAGGACGACTTCCGCAGCTGGGGCAACTGCACGGCGAGGAGGGACCACGATAGCCTGGACAAGACGAAGGGGCTCATGGCCAGGGCCGAGAAAGGAGCAGAGGAGGTGCCAGCGTTCTGGCTGAGAGGGCTCACGTTCAAGGCCTGGACAGCGCCACCGCCATGCGACACCACCGAGCCGGGGAGCCGTCTCCGAGTCCCAAAAGGCTGAGCGCTCACGGCAACCGGAGACGCCTCAGGAGGAGAATACAGCAACGACGACCGCTACAGGAGGTGCGGCTGGGGCTGGACAACCATGGACACGCAGGAGCGATCGCGAGGCTTTGAGGAGAAGGCGGCAAAGTTCGGGCCACTTCCAGGAGCTCGGCAAAGCAACAACCGAGCGGAGCTGCGGGCGCTCATCAACTGCATGGTGTCCACGAGCGGAGCGCTACACTGCTGGACGGACAGCGAGGTCACCTGCATCATCTGGCACGCGAGGCGCGAGGAGGACCGAGGCAAAGCTGGTGCCAACTGCGACCTCTGGCGCAGAGTGTGGAAGGCACTGGAGCAGCGAGGAGAAGGACGCGACCAGGTGCAGATGTCGCACCTGAACAGCCACCTGAGCGAGGAGGAGGCAGAGGGAAAAGGAATACCAAGAGAGGCCTGGGAAGGCAAGAAGATGGCTGAACGCCTCGCCGACGCAGGCGCGCAGCAGCATGCCGCCCCTGAAAGCCAGTTGAGCTGCTACGAGTGGGCGGGGGCAACGGCAAGCCTGGTGAGAGCCAGGATCGCGGCTTGCACTCAAGACGCCATCGACAGGAGGCCGACAGAACACCGCGACCTGAAGGCAGCGAGGCGACGGGAAGTTCGAGCACGGCGAGCCCAGAGAAAGCAGAAGGCGGCCTACTTGAGCAGCGACGCGAAGAGGAGGCCGCCCACGACGCACGACCTGGTTAGACCCAGGCGAAGACGAGGATGGGAGTGCAGGTGCTGCAACCACTCGGTCTCCTCGGCGACGGCGTTCACCAGCATGCGAGAGAAGTTCAGCCAGCAGTGTGGAAGACCACCACCGGGCGGGGACCTGCGTCGTGTTCAACGGCGTCGAGTCGCACACGTCCCACCCGCTGCGCTGGCTGGACAAGCAAAAGAGACGGCGCTGTGCACTAGGCGCCAGCTCGGCCACGGAGTTGGTGTCGGACAAGCTGCAGAAAGGGTAGGCCGCGACGCCCAGTGCATCCTCCAGAGCGGCCAGGCCTCAGAGAGATCCCCGATCTGCCCCTGTACGATCTTGTCTTGGTGCAAGAAGGAGCCGACCTGCGACCCCAGACTGTGCCAGCTGACGGCCTGGACAGAGTCGGCGGACGCTGAGGACTGGCAGAAGCTGACGAGAGACAGCGGGGGCACCCCTCGGGCAGGCAGGCCTGCGCAGAGGGCACGCCGCCCCAAAGGGGGGGAGCACGCTGGAGGGGAGCAGCCTCGGCACCAGCCCACGACTGACGAGAAGAGAGCCCAGCTCTTGGTAGGCCCTGGAAACGACAGGGCCGTTTTTTACCGGTTCCGTTTTGTCGTTTTTATGCCGGTTCCGACGCTGTTTTTTACCCGTTCCGTCGCCGTTTTTTGGCCGGTTCCGGCTCCGGTTCCAATCCTGGAGCCGTTTTTTTGCTGTTTCCGGTCGCCGGTTTTTTGCCGCTTCCATTTTTAAGGGACATTTTTTTGGAAACGGTGAAAAAACGGCCCTGCCGTTTCCGGGGCCCACACAGGCCCAGCTGCACCTGGCGGCCCGGACCACGGGCACGGCAGACGCAGAGGCGCCGCCGCAGCGCCCCGCCCCGGAGCCGCGGCGGCCAGCGGCCGAGGAGTGAGCACGACGCCTCCTGCCGGCGGCGCGCGAGCGCGCCACGGCAAGAGGCCTAGGCTTAGGTCGGGCACGTCCCCCCACAGGCGGCCTGTGGGAGGACCAAAAAGGAAGCACAGTCAACAGATGCCCCAAAATAGACACAAGGATGGCAGAAAGATCGCCCCCAGACGAGTTATGAAACTGTTTTGGGATACCCCCCCCCTGCAGAGGGACAGGCCCGCCTTCAGCCTCGACGAGCCCAACTCGCACGCGGCAGGCGGGGCCTCCGGAGGTCTGCCCGGGGGCCCGCGCGGCGCAGCGTCGCGACGAGGAGGAGGAGGCGCGGGAGCACCTCCGGAGCACGAGCCACCGGCGGGGGGAGAGAGCCGCGGTGGCCCAGCGGTGCCCGGCGGTGCGGCGCGCGCGAGCCCGCGCCCACGGGGAGCCCCCGCGGGGCAAGGCTCGTGTCCACGCAGCGGAGGTCAGTCCACAAGAAGCCTTCCACAGGGAGCCTAACCCTGAGACCCCAGGGCGTCCATTGATTCTCGGCGTGGGAACGTCACGTTTTCCATCGCAGAACCATGGAAGCCTAAGAAACAAGAAACCCAAGGCACCCTGGAGGCAAGCAGGGTGATTCTTAGCATTCCCCCCCACTGTATCCACTGCAGCTTGAAGTTTCGGGCTCCCTTCCCCAGAACTCCGAGGCGCACTGGATATGGATAAGAAAGAATCTGGCCCCTAAGGAGGCTCGATGCTTGTCCATATCCCTTGCGCCTCGGCCTCGCGGTGCCCCTCCCAAGAGAGTCCAAGACAGACTGGATATGGATGCAAATATTGCCCGCGCCCGACCACGTCCCCGTGGGCAGCTTTGTGGGCGTTCATTCGCTTTGGGTGCCAGCATCTGGCCGAAGGGTGTGGGAGGGAGGGGTCTGGGTCCGGGTCTGGGCTGGTGCTTCGTCGACCTGCTTCGCCCGGTCGCGCAGTCAGGCTGGGGGGAAGGGGTCCTGAACAATCGACGAAAGCAGCCAGGATCTGGTCGGTAGAGAGGGGGGGGGAGGGGGGAGGCCAGGGTCCCGCGCCCCATCGGCGAAACAACTCACAGAAAGCAGCGACTTTTCGCCCAGGGGGCTCCGTTTGCTTGCCCCGGGGGGCCGAGAGCGGGCCCACAAGGTCGGGGCACCAGTCTGTGCATTACAAAGAGCAGAGCGCTGACTCACCCGACAGGCACTGCTTTCGGGCCAGACCGCTGCAGCGACAGACGGATCGAGGAGGAGTGCAAGAGCAATACCGAGAGAGAGGGAGAGAGAAAGAGAGAGAGAGAGAGATGGCGAGAGGGAGAGAGAAGGAGGCCGAGATGGTGGAAGAACAACAGCTGTTGGTCGCAGCGCCTGCGGAGGCACAGCGGGGTCGGAGCCTGGCTGAGCCGGGGCCCCAGGGAGGGGGGGGGGGACACTGTAGGGCGAATTGCACGCAGGGCGGGCGGGGGGGGGGGGGGCAGAGGGAGGCGCCCGTAGAGAGGGGCATGGGCGAGGAGCGGCGACGCACGCCCAGGCCACGAAGGACTTGGGACGGGTCGCTCGCTCGGGCGCCCCTGGGGAAGCCAGCGGGGCACCGAGGCCGCGGCTCCCCGGACCCTCTCCCAGCGTGCGCTCCGACCAGGACTCCGGAGCGAGCCCGGCGGTAGCGACGAGGGCCTCCCGGGGAGGGCCCCCACGGGGGGAGAGCGAGGCGAGGGCCAGCGGTGTGGGGGGCACCTTTTCCCTCCTCGGAGCCCGGGGCGCCACAGGGCGACGGGCCACGGGCCCCGGCGAGCCGCGCGGCGGGCCGCGCGGGTCGCGGGGGGGCCACCCGCGGCGCGCCCAAGGCGACGGGCGTGCCGAAGTGGGCCGGCAGCAGCTGCGAGGGAGGAGTCACCGAGGTCCGCGAGACAGCCAAACGCTGTGGCCGCAAGCGGTTGTCACGGAGCTGCTGTCGAAAAGCAGCTGACCAGGCAGGGAGAGGACGCCGGAAAGACGCGCGATGGCCTTGGTGAAGGACATGCTTGAAACATGTCTTGATCATAAGCTTCCTCTGCTGTAGCATGTTGAAGCGCCGAGTGAGCCAACCTTGACGATTGGATGGGTCACTCGATGGCAACTTGTATTACTGTTGCACTGATTGAGCTTCGACGGCAACTCGATGGCAACTCGATGGCAACTTGTATTACTGATTGAGCCTCGAGGGAATTCGGAATTCTGAGTATTATTGCTGCACTGATTGTTGTTGCACTGATTGGGCATGAGGCTGATTGATAAATGCGCAAATCAGGGACAAGGAACGCCGTCCAGCTGGCAAAGCCCGAATGCCGACGGTTTGTGGATAGTAGTGGTATTATACAAATCGTACCCATAGGTTGCCAGCTCATCTTCGTAAAGGCGACTTGGCCAATCTTTCGCAGCCTCCGACTTACTGAAATTCCGAACGACATTGCTGCATCGTCCAAAATATTTATCTTTCAACGCAAACGCATTTCCGTGCGCATGCAGCCTGCGTGCGTCAAAGGTCATATTGACACGACCTTCGAGATTCAAATACGTTTCGATTGCCTGCGCCGTGTCATCCGGGTAGAGAAACCATGCTTCATAATGAACAACCAAATAATTCCGAAGGTGTTTCAGGTCTTCGAGCAAAGCACGGTGGCAATTCAACCAGTTCCTTACCATTCGAGTCCGGGTGTTCTCGACTGGCCTGCACGAAGCATAAGTGATACTCTCGAGAGGGTGCATCAATGTAAAAATTGGAAACACATCGTGGGTATCACGAAACATGTTCTGCCACATTCGCATTCGCAACAGATGTCTCGGATCCTTCTCAACCAGACCTGGCTTCGATAGCTCAAAGTGTGGCTGCCAATACTTCCAAGTCAATACTTGCATCTGTTTCTGGACGGCGCTAGAGCTCGCCTCATTTTGTCGCAAACCTTTCTGTAAGTACTTTCCACCCTCATTGCCGCACATGCTCCCGTAGCCGCCAAACGCGCCACCATACTCAGGAAGCGGGTATTGTTTGTGTGGTATCAAATCTCTACCCTCGTGTTTATGATCAGTTTTGGCGAAGGACAGCGTGCTTAACTCCCCATCGAACTGTCGCAGAAACAACTCCATCAACGTGGTTCCAGAATGTGGCAAGCCAGTGACAAACACCATCTTTTGACGCTTCGATCTCGTGACAGAACCGTTCTTCCAAGCTTCAACTGACTTCCACCAAGGATTTGCCTTGCCATTAGCTGGCATGTCGTGCGGGACCGCTCGCTCCCCGTAAGACACCGTGAATTGAGCACCCTTGGGGCGCTCTGCCAGATCGAAGAAAGGCCCACTGCGTGGAGCAGGCTCGGGCCCAGGCTCGGGCCGAGGCTCGGGCAGACCCTGCAGACCTCGCAGCGCAGCGAACTCGCGGCCACGGACGAGGGGAATCGGAGAAAACCGGGCCAGGGCAAACCAACAGGCCAGCAACGCCACGACGTGGACGGTCAGACCACACACGATGTCCACTGGTATTTGGCACGTGCGAAGAGCCATAGACGTGCTGGTCAACTCCGGCAACCTCCCATGCACAGCACGAGTCGGCGGAGTCTGCTCTTCGCCGCACGTTCGGTTCACAAGCGGCAGCTCGAGTCAAAAGGCTCGAGCCAACACGGCCACGGAGAAGGGCTCCGCAGCAGGGCCCCCGCCGCCCAGCGCGGGCCGGTGTTTCTGAAGCCCTGCCCCGCCCAGTGGCCCGGTGGCCCAGCTCTCCGACGAAGGCTTGCCTTCGTCCTTCTCCTTGGGGCGGCGCTTCCTGGGGGGGGCACTGGAGGGGGGGAAAGAGAGAGAGGCCCCTCTCTTGGGCCGCCCCTGCAAGGGCGGAGGCCCCTGCAAGGAGGAGGAGGAGGAGGAGGAGGAGGAGGAGGAGGAGGAGGAGGAGGAGGAGGAGGAGGAGGAGGGAGGAGGAGGGAGGAGGAGGAGGAGGAGGAGGAGGGGGAGGAGGAGGAGGGCCCCAGATGCCCCCTCTCTTGGGCCGCCCCTGCGCAAGGGCCTCGAGGGGCCCCTTTGCTGCGGCCCTCGCTGCCCCCTCCCTCTGTCTGAAGGGGCCCCAGGACACACAAATAGATACACACAGACAAAAAGTATTCCCCACAGTTTCCCATATCTTCTGGGTTTCTGTCTTCCCCCCCCACACCTCCCATATGTTCCCATATTTTCTGGGGGAGTCGACGATTCATTGTGTTGTGTGTGTCTTCTCCCCTCCTGAGCTCTGTCGCCCCCCCACTCAGCGCCGCCCGCCCTCGTCCTTCCTCCTGGCCTCCGGGGCCGGCCGGATGCGGAGCCCGGGGGCCACCAACGATGGACCATGGGGCGCAGGGCCCTCCCCGGGGACGGGGTCGCGGGCTCCGGGGCCACGGGCCAGAAGACCACGAGCAGCATGTCGGAGGGTGTCCGGGGATGCTGCCGTTCCGCTCCTGCCTGCGCCCGTCTTCCGCCCGCGGGTCCGCCACCGCTGTTAGCTCCCGCCGACAAGAGCAGGAGCTCTGCCGGGCCGACGGCGAGGCCCCTGCCGTGGAACGTGCCACGCGGTGGCCTCTGCCGAGGGTGGGGCCTCTGGTGCGCGGGTGTTCGAGGGGGGGGAGCTGCCCTGCGCGAGCAGGCCCCCCCCCTGGGCGCTGTCGGGGCCGCTGGAGGGTCGCGCCCCGTGTGGCCCAGCATCGGAAGCGGGACGACCGAGCTGTTCCAAGCTTGGGCCTTGAGATGCCCGCCTCGGGCCCCGACGCCATGAAGCAACACGACCCAAGGCGACATCAAATCGAGAGCCCCAGGAACAGAACGTACCGTGACGTCGGAGGTCTGGGTCCGTAGACCCCCCCAGGAAGAGGAGGAGGAGAAGGATGAGGAGGAGGAGGGAGGAGGAGGAGGAGGAGGAGGAGGAAGAGGAGGAGGAGGACGAAGAGGAGAAGCTAGGAGGAGGGAGCGGAACGGAGGAGAGAGACGTTGGAGAGGGAGTAGGGAAGAAAGGAAACAGGTGATAGGGCGAAGGAGGCAAAAGGCAGGAGGCGGGAGGGGCAGAGGAGGATGATAATGAGAAAGGAGGAGGAGCATTATGATCATCCAGGCGGGCCAGACCGTCCCCTTGCAAGGTAGAAGGAAATATCGAGCGGGAGCCGTTATCGTCGCAGCTGGGCCGTTACCAACTTGATGGAAGTTCGCGAAAGTCACCAGCGAGAGTGCCGTTCAAATGTTTTGGGGCTTCTCTGGTCAGGACATCTCGGAGTAAATCGTACAGCTTGGCCGATGTCGATATCGTTGCGGCTGGGCCTTCAGCTGGGCGGCTCAAGTCTCGAGCGAGAGCGCCGTTCCTCAGTTCGGAAGCCTCTCTGGCCAGGGCATCTTGGGGTAAATGACGAGGACATAGACAGCGGGAGTCGTTGTCGCTGCAGCCGAGACTTCACCAACTTGATTGCCGTGCGAGGAAGCCTCGGGTGAGAGCGCCGTTCCCGAGTCGGGAAGCCTCTTTGGCCAGGGCGTCCTGGGGAAATTTACGGTGAGGTATCGAGCGGCAGCCGTTGTTGTCGTAGGTGGGCCTTGAGGAGGCGACATTCGGAACCAAACCCACGCTCGAGCGGGTGCCTCGGTTTCAAGGAAGCTGCCGCCGGCGTCGAGGCGAGAGCGCCCAACCGTTTCCAGACATCCACAATCACCTTGTTTCTGAAGATAAGTCCGCCACCGTGCCTCTGGGCACGGAGTGGGCGTGTCCTCATGTTCTTTGCTAATTATTCCCTTGAGCCTCAGTCCTCACTCCTGAGGAGTCTTTAATGGGCCTGGAGCCCAAATTGCCAAATCTCCCGGGGCTTAGCGCGGCTTGTCGCTTCACTTGTTGGGGGCCAAGATGGCCCCTACACGGGCCAAGAGAGCCCCAAGAGGCCCCGACGCCCCGAGTCGCCGAGCGATCGCTCCAAGACGCTCAGGATGGCTCCCAGACGGCCCAAGAGGTCTCCCAAACTGCCCAAGAGGCCTCCAAGAGGCCTCCCGGGAGGGCCCCAAGAGGCCAAACACATTAATTTGTCTAAGGTTTTGACGGTTTGGGGTGTTCTCGCTTGTTCGGCTTCCCGACGCTCCCAGACGGCCCGAGAGGCCCCCAAGATCGCGCCAAGACGGCCCAAGAGGCCTCCAAGAGGGCCCCAAAACTGCCGCAGAGGGCCCCAAGACAGCTCGAGAGGCGCTCAGGACGGCTCAAGAGGCCCCAAAGACGGCTCCAAGAGGGGGCCCAGATGGGGGACCCGAACGGACATTTCGAGCCATCGGCCCCGAGCGGCCCATAGGAGGCCCCAAGGCCCCTAAGAGGCCCCCAAGAGGCCCCCAAAAGGCCCAAAGAGGTCCCCAAGATGCCCCCAAGAGGACCCCAGGAGGCCCAGGAGGCCCCCAAGAGGCCCCAATACTGCCACCGAGAGGCCCCCGAGAGCGCTCCGAAGAGACTCCCTGACAACTCTGGCCCACAACCCAGACACGGTGGCCGAAGGCCAGTAGATCCGCCGCCCCCTGTGGTCTTGCCGCAGGGGTGCCCGGCGTGCTAGATCCTACTGGTTTGGTTTTGTTTTTTTGGTCCAAAAGAACTCTCCCCTGGGGCTTCGGCCCGTCCCGCCGGCCTCCCGAAAGGACCACAAAACCGGAAAGAATCCTCCAAGACGGCTCCAGAGGGCCTCCAAGAAGGCCAAGATAGCCTCCAAGTTCGCACAAGATAGTCCAAGATGGCCTCCAAGACGGCCGTGGAGGGTCCAAGATGCCGCCAAGTCCGCCCAAGAAGCCGCCAAGACGGTCGAAGAGGGCCCAAGACGCGCCCAAGAGGCCTCCAAGACTGCCCAAAAGGCGTCCAAGAAGTCCACCAGGAGGACCCGAAGAGGCCAAACTTATTTTTCCTTGTGCGTTTTGAGAATGTTAAGCTTTGTTTCTTTTCGGCCTTCCGACGGCCCGAGACGGCCCAAGAGCCCCCAAAGATCGCCCCAAGATCGCCCAAGAGGCCTCCAAGATGGCCCCAGCACGGCCCAAGAGCCCCCTAAGACGGCCTCGAGAGGGCCCCAAGACGGCCCCAAGATGCCTCCAAGACGCCCAAGATGGCCTCCAAGACGGCCCAGCGAGCACCCCAAGAGGGCCCCAAGTCGGTCCAGAGAGGGACAGCTTCCAACGGCGTCAGACGGGCCAGGAATGCCCTGAGACTGCCAAAAACAGCCCCAAGAAGCCCACAACGGTCCCCAGGAGGCCCAAGGAGGCTCCAAGATGCTTTCAAGAGGCCCCCAGAAGCTCACTGGAGGCCTCAAGAGTGCGCCAAGAGCAAGAGGATCCCAAGATGCCCCCTCCTCCTCCTGATTCTCCCCACCATCTTCCCCCAAGCGTTCCCCGAAGGGCTTCCACAGCGGCTGGGGGAACACATGGCCCGATAGCTTGGCAGAGCTCTTGCAACAACGCTCGGCCACATGGGCGATTCCGAAAGGCAGGGGACGGCGGTGACTCGCCGTAGGCGTCTTCGATCCGCCGCCCCCTGTGGATATATGTATATATGTATGTATGTATGTATATATATATATATGTGTGTGTATGTATGTATGTATATATATATATATATATATATATATATGTCTCTCGTTTTTTCCCCCCCCCCTCTCTCTCTCTCTCTTTTTTGCAGGGGTGCCTGGCGTGCTTGACGCTACGCGGCTTGGTGTTGTTGCCTTTGTCCCCTGGGGCTTCGGCCCCGCGCGCCGGCTGCCTGCCTCGTCGGCTCTGTTCGCTCGAGATGGCCCCAGAGCATCCTTCACGGCCAAGGTGCCTGCAAGACGGCCAGGCCGGCCCCAACAGAGCCCAACATAGCCCGCGAAGATGGTCCCAAGATGCCTCCAAGAGCGCCAAGAGAGCCCAAGACGGCCCAAGAAACGCCCAAGAGACCTTCAAGACCGCCCAAGAGGCACCCAAGAGGACCTCCAGGAAGGCCCGAACAGGCCCAAATCATGGATGTGTCCGTCAGTTGTTGAAGGATGTTGACATTTGCTTCTTTTCGGCCTTCCGACGGCCTAGACGGCCCAAGAGCCCTCAAAGATCGCCCCTATATCGCCCAAGAGGCCCCCAATATGGCCCCAGCACGGCCCAAGTGGCTCAAAAGACTGCCCCAAGTGCGGCCCCAAGACGACTCCAAGACGCCCAAGAGAGCCTCCAAGACGGCCCTGGAGCACCCCAAGAGAGCTCCAAGTCGGCCCAGCGAGGCCCCCAAGACGACTTCAGACGGCGTCAGATGGGCCAGGAACGACCCAAGACGGGCAAAGAGGCCCCCGAGAAGACCCCAAAGGCCCCCAAGAGGCCCAAGGAGGCCCCCAAGATGCCTCCAAGATGCTCCCAGCAAGCTTCCAGGAGGCCCCACGAGTCTCCCAGAGGCTCCCAAGATGCCCCCTCCTCCTCCTCCTCCTCCTCCTCCTCCTCCTCCTCCTCCTCCCTCCTCCTCCTCCCCCTCATCCTTCCTCCTCCTGATATTCCCCGCCAGTCCCCCCCAAGTGTTCCCCGAAGGGTTGCCACAACGGCTGCGGGAGCACATGGTCGGATAGCTTGGCAGAGCTATGGCCACAACGTTCGGCCACATGGGCGATTCCAAAAGGCAGGGGGCGGCGGAAAGTCGCCCTAGACGTCTTCGATCCTAAAGCAAGGAGGAGGGAAGGGTGCAGCAGGCTGGAGGGAGGGGGATGAGGTTGCTGGGACTAAGGATGAGGAAAGGAAGGAGGACGAGGAGGAGTGTGGAAGAGAGGCGACATCAGACTTGTGAGAAGATGGCCCTCCTTAGCATGTAACTGAATCGGTCCGTCCTAGTGCGGGGCGAATTGTGGTTGAAGTTTGTCCGCCTTTGGGGCAACTGAATTTCCAGAGGTTGCATGCCTGCCATCTGGCTCGACCATGTGATAGCCTCTGCAACACTGTGGTCGCGACGTTACTGAATTCGGAGTGGGCGAGCCCTTGGAAGAATACCCGCGAGTATGATGCTATGCTCGCGAGCCGCTGCATTGCTGCAAGGCTCTTCACCCACACATGACAATGACTCATGCGTGTCTAACGACTTGAAACGATGGTCAACCGTTCGAAACGTCCCATTGTCTCGCTTGGCGAACGCGTTCTGACAGAGTGGACGAATGTGCTCACTGGGCCTGGGTCTCTGCCTCGGAATCACTGTCCCCGTCCGCCTCGGACTTGTTTTTGTGTGCCTCAGCCCAAGCCTTGTCCTTTTCCTTCAACTCTTTTGCATGCTCTTTCGTCCAGGCAGTTGCCTTCTTCTTGGCCTCCTCAGAAGCCTTCTTCGCCTTGGCCTCGTCATACAGAGGATGGTGAGGGAACGCGGGCTCCATGACGAGCTTCCTGCGAAGCTGACCACCGTGAGAAATGCCCTCAATGGTGATCTTACTCTTCTCCAGGGTCATATCCATGAAACCATACTGGTCATCATTGCCGTCCATCGACGGCTCCCGTTCGGAGGTGACGCCACCGCCGCCGCCGGAGGTCACCCACACGGTGGGGTCCAGGAAGTCGTTGTACAACTCGTTCGGGTCGTTGTGCCATACCATCTTCCTGTTGTCACCAGGCTGGTGCATGTCCTGGATGTGCCTGTGACCGGCGATGACGAGATCGATCTCGTGTTTGGGAGCGAGCTTTTTCCAGTCGGGCGCACCCCAGCTCGGGGGGAAGTGTGTCACGACGATGCGCCAGTCGGCGGTCGACTCTGGCACCACCTCGTCGAGCCACTTCTGCTGTTTCTTCCAGAGCTTGCCGAACCAATCCTGGCACTTCCAAACGCCGCTCGGCCCGACAGGGGCGCAGGTGACGGGCTCCTCATCGTTGTGCGTCTCGGAGCAGATGTTGTGCGGGGAAGGATCCTTGGGGTCCAGTGCGTCGAAAATGTTGGTGTCCAGGAAGTAGTAGTCGACAGCGAAGTCTGGGTACCACACCTTGGACTGATAATACATGGCTGGAGTCATCCACCGGCCTGTTGAGTAGTCGGCTGAACTCCAGGTGTAGCCGATGTTCTGGTCCCAGGCGTGAGTGAACAGCCAGCCACCGTAGTCGTGATTGCCTAAGACGCCGAGCCACTGCTTGTCGTCGACGCCGTCCCCGGTGTAGACTTTCTCGTACACGTGGTCGAACTGGTTCACCTTGTGCTCCTTATATACGGTGGTGCCGCCCTGGCTGTAAGCATCCGCTATGTCCTTCGCGCCGCAGTGGTCCTCGACGCCCGCCCAGTAGAAGTTGTCGCCGACATTGAGGAAGTAGTCTGGCCTGCTGTCCGGGGCGCGCTTCCGGATCTGGTCGCGGACGAGGGTCTGGGCCTGCTCGTCCGGGGGCCAGACGAAGTTGTAGTTCGTCTCCCAGCGGTGCGTGAGGTGTGGCGCGGCGGCCAGCCGTCCGTCCCCCTGGGTGATGCCGCCCCAGTCGCCGATGATGAAGACGTGGTGGGAGCCGTCCTCCTCGAAGCAGACGTCCTCCAGGGCCACGCCGTTGTGCTCGTCGGCGGTCTTCGGCTTCTTCGGCGCCTTGAAGCGGTCGCCGCAATTAGCGGGGCGCTCGGCTGCCTTGGGCTTGGCCGTCGACGAGGCACCCGCTCCGTGGGGCGCGTGGGAGGCGTTGGAGGCGTTGCTGGCGTTCCCGAAGCCGTCCTCGCTCACCACTGGCGGCTCCTCGAGCGTCCTCTTCGGGTGCGCCGGAGGGGGAGATGGGCAGGAAGAGGGGGGGTTAGCGCGTCATGGCCGGCCCAAGGCATGTGCACGGCGAGGGGGGGGGGGGCAGGAGACGTGGTGTTGAGAGGGGAGGGCAGGGGCATGACATATGGGAGGCGTCATGGCCCTGGCCATGACATCCCAACCCACCAATAAAAATGACGGAATCTGGATGCTATTCTCCTGTCTCCCGTCAAGATGGCCAGGGAAGGGAACGAACCCTCTCCGCGTATTGTCTCTTACGCACAATATCCGAAACGTTGATGTTAGCCAGTGTGGACTCCAAACCGCGTGTGCTCTAACAGTCTTCGTGGTGTCATCTACAAGGAGTGATCTAGGTGGCGCAATCGATGTGGAGCAACTTATGTGGTGCAATCGAGGTGGTGCCATCTGCATTGCGCAACTAATGTTGTGTAGTCTACGATGTGCAGTCTGTGCTGTGCAATCTATGTGGTGCAAGATGTGTGTTGCAATCCATGCGGTTAAATCTATCTGGGGGAACTATATGGTGCAACACATGTGATGCAATATATGCGGTGCATTCTATGTGGTGCAATCCATGTCGTGCAATCTATGTTGTGCAATCTATGTGGTGTACTCGCTGCTGCGCAGTAGCTGTAAAACGATTCATGCTGTGAGCGATCAACAATCGCGCCGCAGGCGGGATTGTTTCGTGCACTCAACGTGATACACTCGATGTGGGACAACCGATGTGGCGCACAGTATCTGGTGCAACTTATGCGGTGCAATCTCTGTGTTGCCATTACCGTGGTGCAATACATGTAGGGCAATATATGTTGCAAGAGGTCAAAAGCGCGACGCAGGCGCGAAAAACTTCTCGTGCACCGTACGTGGCGCAGCTATGTAGTGCAATCTACGTAGTGCAGTCCAAAATCTGCTGTGTTGTAAACGATCAGCGAGCGCACCGCAGGCGCGATTGGTTCCGTGCAGCCGATGTGGTCAAACCTATGTGGTGTTATCCACGTGGTACAAAGTTTGTGTTGCAACCTGTGCGGTACAATACCTGCGGTGCAATCTTGGCGGCGCAGTCTATGCGAGGCGGCGACGGCGGCAACCTGGCCGCAAGACCGAAGACACGGCCAAACGACGGGAGGCCACGGGGCGGCGACGGGGGCGGATCGACGGCGGGAACATGGGCGCCAGACCGAGGACACGGCACAGCCTCTGCAAGAGAAGTAAGAGCACCTAAGTGCAAGCACTGCTTGGGCAATCTCACATCTGGTGTTTCCAATCGGAACGTCTGGTGTCTCAAAACGGTGCTGCCGCGGCAGCGATGGCCTCACTTTCGGACCCGTGCTCTGGTCCCGTCGTTCGATGTGGCGCTCTCGGCCCAGCGCGGGCCACTCTCCTGGATCCGAGTGCTTCCTCGTCGTTGTCATCCCGCTCCTTTCCATTGCCCCGCCTTCCCATGGTAATCCTGCTCCTCCCGCTTCTCCCACTCCATATCCTGCTGCTGTTCCTCTCCGTCCTCCTCATGATCGTCCCTTAATCCTGCCCATCTTCCTGTTCATCCGCACCCTCCTCCAATCCACGCAACTCCCCTTTTCCCGATTGCGCATGATACAATGGGGTCCTTTCTGGAACTCCAGATCCGCTATGGCACGCGTGGGCGGTTAGAGCAAAAAAAACCGCAATGGGAAGGAGTGGGTGGGAGGAGTAGGATGCCAGATAAGGCGCGAGTGCACCTGGTTTGCCTGACCCACCTCTTCGACGCCCTGGTGGCTTTCGGGGCTTTAACTCAGTCAGGCCTTCAACCTCCGTTCGGGGCGATCTGGGCTCTCCTGGAAAGCTCTCGACGAGGCGCAGCTGCTGGAGAGCATCTCGAGGCCAGGAAGTATCCAAGAAGCAATCTAAAAATTCGACGACTTGTTTTTTTCAATACGGGTTCCCTGGTAGCCCGTCCCGACCCTTTCCCCGGGGCGGGTGTTACATCCTGGGTCACTTTTGCCGATCCCAGACCCCGTCGATGGCCCCCCATTGGCCGAAAACGATGAAAGTCCTCCGTCTTGAGCTTTTCGAGAGGCGCGGAACGAAGACTTCTCAACCCCCCCCCTGGGACACCCCCTGGCCTCTTGCCAGTCGTCAGCGGGCCCTCCAGCCGCGAGTGCGCGTCCGCCGTCGCGACCGCCGCCGGCGGCACGGCCTGGCCCTGCGCCGCCGCCACGGCGGCCCCGCCGGGCGCGCCGCGGGCGCCCGCCGCGACTCCGCCCAGCGCCGCAACGCCCGCGACGCCGATGCCCGCCGCGATCGCGACCTCCCAGGGCGGTGCCGAGCGCCGTCGCAGGTCGCCGCGGCCGCGGCCGCGGTCGCCGTGGCCGCGGTCGCCGTCGTCGTCGTCGTCGTCGTCGTCGTCGTCGTCGTCGTCGTCGTCGTCGTCGTCGTCGTCGTGGTCGTCATCGTCGTGGTCGTCGTGGTCGTGGTCGTGGTCGTCGTCGTCGTCGTCGTCGTCATCGTCGTCGTCGTGCTGGTGGTGGTCATCGTCGTCGTCGAGAATGCGGGCTGCTTTCTAGTTCTGTTAGCCTCGGAAGCCTGCGTCGGGCCCCAGGCCGAGGCAGGAGAACCGCGGGGGTGGACTCCAGTCGGGCGTTGGCAGAACTGGGTTTAGTGGGACCTGGTTTAGTGATGTGTACTGGGGACGCCCCCCCCCGCCCCGTTCCACTAACCGGAACTGCCGCCACCCGAAAGAACACCAGCTACGACAGACCTGCTTTGGGGATTCTGGCCAATTTAGGGGCTCTGGGGTCCTACTGCTAACTGGGTCCCCTTACCTGGGGTCCTGGCTATACTTAGGTAGGGCATGTCCCCCTACAGGCGGATTTTGGACGGAGAATACAAGATACTCCAAAAATGCTCCCCAAATGCACCGAAATAGTCAAAAATTCCTCCCCCGACTATGTTTGACTATCTTGGGATACTCCTCCTGTAAAGGGACAGGCCCGACTTAAGGCTATACCCGATCCAACTGAAGGTGCCCGTGGGGGAGCGGCAAGATCTGAGCAGACCCTGGCTGGGACCTGCCCAGCCCCAGAAACCTCCTGCAGCCTGATGGTTTGTTTGTCCCGAGAGCGGCTGAAGGGCTCATTTTCCACCACCGCTGCGATGGGTAGGAGAGGGAGCAGGAGAAGGAGGAGGAGGAGGAGGAGGAGGACCTCCTCACCCCCCCCTTCTCCCCTGTCCTGCATATGGTAGTGGTGGTGGAAAATTTGCCCATCACCGCGCGGTGTTCCATCCCGAGCTGTTCAGCTGACGGCCCCGAGGCCCCGTCGGGGCACCCAAGGGCCGAAAACGGCAAGAAACCTCACGTCGTAACTGCTGCAGGCAGCCGGAGGAGGTGGGGGGGGAGCAGGAGGAGGAGGAGCAGGAAGAGGAGGAGGACCTTCCACTTGAATGGCGTACTATCGATCGCGGCCTTCAGCCTGGCGGCGGCGTCGTGAGCGCCCGTGCCGTCTGCGGGCACCTCCCTCGCGGCCGCGTCGACTTGGGCGTAGTCTCCCTGGATCTCCGATGCAGTCGGGTGGCCTCCTACACCCTCGTTTGCAGGAGGAGAGGGATTGAGGGGTTGAGGGGAGGAGGATCGGATGTGGCTGAGTAGCGAGGACGTGATGGAGAAGGAGGAGGAGGAGGACGAGGAGCGAGGGTGGCATGGATGAGGAGGACGAGGAGATGGGAGGGAATGGGATGGGATGGGACGGAGTGAAGAAAGAGGAGGACGACGATAAGCGGGAATGGCACTGTGGAGAAGGAGGAGCACGACGAGGAGCGACCATGGGATGCAATGGAGGAGAAAAATAAGAAGACGTGACCAGGATGGAATGAAGGAGTAGGAGGAGGAGGAGGAGGAGGAGGAGGAGGAGGAGAAGGAGGAGGAGGGCGAGGAGAAGGAGGAGGAAGAGGAGAAGCAGGAGCCTTTCCCAAACGCACCCCCCTCCCCGAGACTGCGCTTAGCTGCACTCCCACGAGGTCCCGCAGGGACCCCGAGAACCTCCATAAATGCCCTTGAAGACCCGCAAAGAGAAGCGAGGAGACTTCCGAACACGAGCCTGAAGACGTTCGAAAACTGTTTGACCCGCCACCGCGCGTGTCTAAAAGGTAATCCTCCACCAAACCTGCGCCACGGGCCGGAAGACGATACACTCAGATTGAGGTGAAGCAGGAACCTCTGAGAGCTGCCGGGTTTGGAGGACGGCCGCCGCGGCCGCTTCAGAGCCTTCTGGAACGCTCGGGAAGCGTGCTGGAACCCTGGAACGCCCTGGAACGATTTATGACCGAAGCCTGCTCGCGCCCCACGACAGCATGGGGCCTCAAAGGCAACGATGTTCCCGAACTCAATACCAAAGGCGCTGACTTCTCGCAAGAGGTCGCAGCCCGCACGATTTCACGGGAACGGCCGCGGGGGCGGCAGAAGGCATCCTGGAGCAAGCCCACTCGGGGAATTTTCAAGACGTGGGCCCTGAATCTCTCGACAACACCCCTGGAACCGGATTTCCGCAACAGGTGGTTTCTTGATAAAGCCCAAGCTGGACAAGACCAAAGAGCGGCCCCTGGACGCCGAAACTGCCCACACAGGCCAGTTGCCCTTTTTTGTGGTGGCCCTGGGGCCAAAAAATCTACATCTGGACCTGTCCTAAGGCGACTCGACGAGGATTCTAGGCCGGAGCCCAGTCGTGCAGATGAAGACCCGCCTGCCAGGAGCCCAAAAGCACCAGAGACGCCCCAGAACCTCCACTCCATCCTCGATCATTGGCCTCCTTCTTCTCCTCCTCGTCCCACTCGCCCTCCCCCTCCTCCTCGCCCTCCTCTTTGGACGCCCGAAATGGGTACGGAAAGAATGGATGCAATGCCCAACAACAAATGTTGTCCCAAACCAACAGCGGCCGCTGTTGGGCAGGCGGCCCTCTGCCTCGAATGGACACAGGCCGCGGCGGCGTGGACAGCGAATCCTGTCCAAAATGAACAGGAACTGCTGTTGGGCATTGTACCCATTCTTTCCGTACCCATTCCGAGCGTTCAGATCCTCGGCCTCCTCTTCGTCGCTCCTCCGTTGCTAGGTCTCAGGACTGCATTGGAGTCTGCCCTGTCCTGCACCATCCTCGCCGCCTCCGTGGGTGGCGTGCTCGCTCGCCGTCGGCCGCGGCGGAGTCTGAGGCAAAACGGCTGAGCAGCAAGGGGGCCCAGGCTCGAGGATCGAGGCACGTTCAGTCAGCATCGCATCGGGAGATCGCATCGGATCGGGATGTGCATCGCATCGGGCTGTATCAGCACGTAGTCGAAACAGCATCGGATCGGCTGCACCAGGATGCACAACAACGGCGTACCAGCATCGGGCCGCAACACGTCTTCGGACTTTCGGACACGAACCGGATCGAGCCGGCCGGAACTGACATCGAACCGGATCCATCGGATCGAAATGGACCCTGGAGGCGAGGAGAAGGATCGAGGTTCGAGGATCACAGATGGAGGGGTCTGGGCGTTCTCCGCCAACGGCATCCGCGAGGCGTCTGGACGACGCGGCCGGGTTCCCCCTGGCACGATTAGAAGAAGACACACCGGCATGAACATAAACTTTTGGGGCTCCGCGCGGATTTCTTGGATCTGCGCTGGACCCCCCTCCCTGGCGCGCGGAGCGCGAGAAGCTCATGTTTGTATGCCGTTTCTTCGTCTTCGGCGAACGGCGTCTGGTCGACGCGGCCGGGGTCCCCTCGACACTGTGGTCCACGCGCACCGCGGGAGAGGCCAAGGGCCAAGGGGGGCCGCCCTCGAGGAGAAGAGCGGCCCGGGCAACCTCCCCCAGGGGGCAAGAAGAGGCTGGAGGAGCAGGACGAGAGGAGGCGCCACCTCCTGGAGAACCTGCCCCCTCTCTCCCTCCCTCCCTCCCCGCCTCCCTGCCTCCCGCATCCCGCCTCGCGCCTTCCCCCTCCGCCCGCGCGCGGCGGGAGGAGGGAGGAAGCGAAAGGAGGAGGAGAAGGAGGTGGAGGGAGAGGGAGAAGGCGGAGGAGGGAGAAGAGGGCGGATTCCGCGGGGATTCCCCCTGGCGACGCGCCGAGGCCGGGAGCGGCGGCTGGGCTCGGGCCCAGCCCCCCGGGCGACCACACGCGTCCGAATGCCGACCTTGGCGTCCTACGGCCGCCGCCCCCCGCCGAGCGTCCGCCCCCCCGGCATAGCCCGCCCCCGCTCCTCGCCTCTGCCGGCCCTCCCGCCGCGGAAGGGATGGATGCCCACACTCTCCTCCTCCTCCTCCTCCTCCTCCTCCTCCTCCTCCTCCCTCCTCCTCCTCCTCCTCCTCCTCCTCCTCCTCCTCCTCCTCCTCCTCCGGGGGCCCCCCCCCCCCCCCCAGCCCTCCCTCCGGGCGCGGGAGGGCGGAGGAGGCGGACGGCCGCCGAAGAGCCTCAGAGAGGACAGACTCGCGATGCGGAGGGGTCGGCGCGCGTCCGTACGAGTGGGCACGGGTCCGCGCCTACCTTTTCGTTTCCAGTGACCAGCCTGAAGTCGAGGATCGGCTGGTACGTCCAAATGCAGGATGCTGCCTGCACGACCCTCCCAGCTCAGAGGATCTACGATCAAGCACGCTGAACTGCAAATACCGTGCGATCATGTCCCACCGGAGTGAGACAGGCAAGGCAAAGAGTGGCGCCCAAGTGCCACCTGATAGACCGAGTGGACGGGCCCGCGCCTGCTGTCGTGACCACGGCGCGGTCCGACGATCCTGGGAGCGGCGGCCGGCAGGCGAGACCCTCGCGGGCGTGAGCGCGCAGGGGGCCGGCGGGCCAGGGGGCGGGCGCAGTCCCGGGGCGGGGCGACCCCATGGAGCCCTGGGCCGGCTGCACGCCAGAGTGACCCCGGGCAGGAGCCACCTCTGGTGCGCGGCCCCAGGTGGCCAAGCCTGGGCGCGCACCCGCTGCCACCGCTCCGCGCCCGGCGGTCGGGGGGCACCGGCGGGCCGGCATCCAAAACTGCCGCTCCGGAGACGGGTCACTCCTGCGCCTGGCAGGCTGCAGGCCCCCCGCCCGCCCCCTGCGCGGGCCGTCCGGGAGCGCCCCCACGCGGCCTCTCCGCCTCGCCGCCCGGGGGGGCCCGCCGCCAGGAAGGGGGCCCGCCGCAAGGGCGCGGGGCGGCGCCCGCGTGTGCGTGGACGCGGGCCGGAGTCGAGCGCCGGCTCCCCCAGCGCGCGTGGCAGCGTGCGGGGACCGAGCGAGGGCCGGCCCAGGCGAGGGCGAGGGCCGCAAGAGACCGCCTAATACCACGGCGAGCGGAGGGGCCGACCGCGAGGAGGAGGCGGGGCCCGACGCCAACGGGGGACAGCGCCGACGAGCGCAGGCAGGCGGCAAGCGAGCCGGGCCTCGCTGGGGCGGAGCGCGCCGCCTGCGGGAGCGCCGCGCGCAGGCCTCGCCGATCGAGCGGCACGGCGACTCCGCGCCGACGGACCCCCCGCCGTCGCCGGGCCCACCCGCCCTGCGCCCCCTCGCCCGCCTGCCCTCCGCTGCGGCCGCCCGCCTCCGCGGCCCGCCGTCTCGGCCGGCCCCCCCTGCGGGGGGGCCCTCCTTCCCTCCGTCCCTTCTCCCTCCTCCTCCCTCCGCCCTCAACCGCCCTTCTCGCCCCGCAGAAACAAGACAAAGCCCCGAGAATCCTCCGCCTCCTCCTCCTGCTCCTCCTCCTCCTCCTTCTCCTTCCCTTCCTCCTCCTCCTCCTCCTCCTCCTACTCCTCCTACTCCTCCTACTCATCATCATCGTCATCATCAGCAGCATCATCAACATCATCATCAACAACAACATCAGCATCATCATCAGCATCATCATCAGCAGCACCATCATCATCATAATTGGCATCAGCATCAGTATCATCATCAGCATCACCATCACCATCACCATCACCATCAACATCGACATAATCACCATCACCATCACCATCACCATCACCATCCTCATTACCCTCATCATCCTCATCATCCTCACCATCATCATAATCACAATCATCATCAGCAGCATCAGCATCAGCATCACCATTATCATCAGCAGCGCCCGCTGGAGACAGGACCGCGGGCCGACGCACTGGCGGCCTCGAGGACCACCGCGGAGCGCTTGCTCGTGCTGGCCGAGGGCGCCCCTGGCCCGGCGGTCGAGCGGGAGGCGGAACGGGGGAAGGAGCGGCGAGGGAGGAGGAGGAGTAAGAGGAGGAGGAGGAGGAGGAGGAGGAGGAGGAGGAGAAGGAGGAGGAGAAGGAAAAGGAGGAGGGGAAGGAGGAGGAGAAGGAGCAATGGGGAAGAGGAGGAGGAGGAGGAGGAGGGAGGAGGAGGAGGAGGAAGAGGAAGAGCGAGGAGGAGGAGGAGGAGAAGGAGGAGAGGAGAGGAGGAGGAGGAGGAAAAGGAGGAGCGAGGAGGAGGAGCGAGGAGCGAGAAGGATGAAGAGGAGGAGTGAGGAGGAGGAGCGAGGAGGAGGAGGAGGAGGACGAGGAGGAGGAGGAGGAGGACGAGGAGGAGGAGGAAGAGAAGGAGGAGGAGGAGGAGAGGGGGAGGACGTGCCAAATGTTGCCCTCGAGGCTGGAGGGGGCAAAAATTGTCGATCGTGTTTTGCTCGAAAAAGGGCGGCAGCAAGACTTACCGGGAGGAGGACGAGAAGGAGGAGGAGACGGAAGGGCGAGGCAAAGGGAGGAAGAGAGAATGGGAAGGGAGGATGAGGGATGACAAAGGACGACGATGAGGAGGAGCAAGGAGGAGGAGGGGGGGGGAGAACGGGGAACACAGGATGGGAAATACATCTTAGCCAGCGTGGGCCCCAGATAATGCGCCTGTAGCATGCATGCGGTGTAACCGTTGCGGGGCATAGTACGTGGAGCACCTCATGAGCTGCAACACACGCTGTGCAATCTAGGTGGTGCAGTACATGCTGTTCGAGTGCAAAGCAAAGCAGCGTTAAAGTAACGCAGAACAAAGCAAGTTAACGCACAGCAAACTGAAGTGAAGCAAAGCCAAGCAACGCAAAGCGGCGACGGACGGCGACGGGCGGCACGGCGACGAAAAGCCAACACTGTTCCCCAGATGGTTAAGAGAAACAATAACCACTCATGGCAAGCACTGATAGGGGGAAACAAGAAAAGAAAACCCTGACAAAAGGGTTAGAAGGATGGCAATACGTCAGGAGGCGGAGGGCTACATTTGAGGGCGGCGAGAAGACAATGGGGGAGGGAGGACGAGAAGGATGAACAAGAGGAGGCAGAGGACACTAACGCACGGAGAGGGGAAGGTACGTAGAGGGGATGGATAAGGGGCATGGAGGATGGAGAAGGCGGAATATAAGGCCGGGGGAAGGAGCAGGTGGAAGGCGAGGGGAAAAGGGATGGAGGGGGCAGAAATAAGAGAACGAGAAGAGGGAACGAGGCTGAGAAGAGCAGGAGAGAAGGATGAGGAGAAGGGAAAATGGAGACAAGGAAAGAGAGGAGGGGAAGGGGAGGAGGAACGGGCAGGGAGGAGGCAGAAAGGATGAGTAAAGATGAGGTGAAACAGGAAGGGGAGCCAGGAAGAGAACGAAGGAGCTGCACGACGAGGGCTGGGGGGATGATGATAAAAGAGCGGGAGAAGGATGACGAGGAGACGAGAGAAGAAGAAGGAGCTCTGGAGATGCGGAAGAGGAATTGTACGAATTACGCCTCCTCCTTCTCCTCCCCACGTTGCCCCTCGCCCCTCCTCCTCCGCCTCCTCCTCGTCCTCGTCCTCGTCGTCGTCATCATGATCATCATCATCACCACGCCGCCCCGCGATATTTTTAATGTGCATCTACATCGATGTATACATATGCGTGTATGTGAATATCTCTCTCTCTCTTTCTCCCTCTCTCTCTGTCTCACGGTCTTCTGTTTCACTCCCTCTCTCTCTCTGGATGTAAAGATATATACGCCTAGATCCCTCTCTGTCTGTGTGTCTTTCTCTCTCTCTCTCTCTATCCCTCCCTCTCTATATATAGATATATTGTATATGTCTCTCTCTTTCTCTTTCTCTCATTCTCTCTCTCTTGTCCCCCCATGTTACATTTATATGCTACGTATTCCCCGGTAAATGCAAATGCACTGAAAGGGGTCAGAGCGGAGACTGAAACAAGGGAAGGTGCATGCAAGCCCGATGTCAGTAGGCGGCCGGGTTCCCAGATTCCAAGTTCTGGGTTTCGGGTCGATTACGGCGGGCGGCCAGGTCCACGGGTTTCCAATTCCAGGTCCGGAGTTCCCGACACTGCAAAGTTCCCGGGTCTTCGTTTTCGTGGTTTCGGCCACGTACATGGGCCCTTGCGACCATAATCAGAATAAGAGAACAGATCGTAGAAAATGAAAAGTGCATTCATGGTAGAGACCCGACTTGAGCAAAGAGAGAGGGGGAGAAATAGAGAGAGAGACAGAAAGGGAGACAAAGAGAGATCATATAGAAAGAAAGAGAGAAAGAGAGAGAGAGAGAGAACAACAAAAAAGGAGAGATGCTCGATGTAAGAGAGTAGAAGGCAGAGCGAGTTGAGAGGGTAGAAGAAGTACGGAGTAGAGAGAGAGAGAGGGAAAGAGAGAGAGAGAGAAAGAGAGCGAGAGAGAGGAACAGACAGACAGAAAGAGGGGGCACCAGCCACCATGGAGAGGGCACGATCTAGGAGGATGTAGGGCCCCGGGCAGCACGCGAGAGGCAGGAGGGACAGAGGCAGAGCGGGGCTGACAAGCCGCAGCCGCCAACGAGCCTGTTTGGTCAGACCGTCTGAGGACGCAATGCGTGCGTTCAGCCCTCGTCATCATTCCCATCGTCGTCGCCTCCGTCGCCGTCCTCGTGACTAGCTGCACCCGCTGGCGCGCCTCCTTCTCCGGCTCTTCTGAGGACGCGATGCTGGAGATCAACGCCCTCCCGGCGCCCAACCTCTGCTGCACAGACTGCAGTGAACAAGTTGAGGGCATGACATCCCTCGTTCTCAGAAAACCGTCGGCGACGAGCGCCAACAGACGCCAAGAAAATGATCCACCAGCCTGCTTGTTGAGCGCTGCATCTTGACTTGAATCCAACTGATGCGACACCGTGCGCCTGTCTTAGTGCCACTGATGCTGTACACGACACGTGTTGCTTTGCTCGAGGCCGAAGTATACTGCGACACAGTCAGCTACCAGGCTCGCGCGCCAAGCCTACAGTGCTGCTGCAGGGAATCCCGGCCAGAGCCAGCACATCGGCCAAGTCAAAGTCTGCCCATTCCACGATGAAAGTGTGTATTTCTCTCGACCCCCCTCGCGCAAGGACGGGTACAAGGGCCAGGAGTAGCATCGCCTATTCGAAAACGGAAGTTGGGCTCACGAAGTCTAGGGCCCCCTGGATAAAAAGACGTCGAAGACGTGTTGTAGAGTATCCATTCGCGCTGTGAATCTGATCGCCTGCCGCGCAGGATCACGACGCCGCCGCGCGGAAGCCACGGACCTGGAGATCAATGCGTCGCATGGGTCTGGAAGCCGCGCCGTCACGTTCCTCCGCACCCCGTGCGGAGGTCGTGATACTTGTTCGTGAGATGGGCTACCAAAGACTCTCGACACTTTCCATGAGGGCTGCTGGGCCAAAAACGGGGCGGGGCCATGTGGGACAGAACTGCCGTCTCGATACGTTGCTACTGTGCTTCCAGCGCGATTCTTGGATAAGAGAAAGAAAGGCGTAGGGGAATGGCACCCCGAAGAACTCCCCGGGCGACTCCCAATCTCAGTGAGCCTCGATACTTTGTCATGATTGGATCAGAAGGTCGGGTGCTCTGATCGCCGGACCCCCGCATCCCCCCAAAACAAAAAAATTAATAAAAACGCCGCGGGAGGCCCCCAAGAGCCCGAAAAAATGTCAGCAACAAAAACTCAATCTTCGCCCCCCGTAATCCCGTGGTTCCACGGTGCAAGCAGCACGGCCTGGCCCTCGAAAGGGCCTACGGAGAGAAGAGCCAGGGGCAGCCCGCTGGGGATGCACTCCCGATCCTCGATCCTCCCTCCTCACCAGAACAAGAGAAGACTACTGCTCAAGCACAAACTGTCGGAACGCCGCACGGGATTCCTGCATCGGCCCTGCGTGTCCCCCTCCCCCTCTATGGCGCGTGGAGCGTCCCAGGGGCGGCGCCTGAGGCGCCGCCAGGAGGTCCAGTGCCAACCCGAGGCATCCGTGCGGGCCTTCGAAAATCCCAGCATTGCGCATGTGATGTCTTTTTCGACTCCCGCCTCCCTTCTGGAACGGGCCCGAAGTACACCAAGCCGTCTGGTCGGCCGAGGAGCTTGGCGTATTGACGCCTCAGCATCCAAATGCGTGGGATGATGGCGCTGATGCGCTACGTTTGAGCAGGGGCCGACCCGGCATTCCTATAGTCCTACCGCGAAATGTCCTTAGAACCCCAACATGTTCTAAGATCCAAAACAATGTTCTTAGAACGTAAGCATAAGCCCGATGTGTTGAACCAAGACAGTCCCAGCCACAAATGTTCTAAGAACATTTCGCTGAAACCACAAAGGTTCTTAGAACATTATTTGGTTGGTCTATGGGCTAGCCAAGACGCTTTGCCACTACGTGATACATTCCTTCGCAGAGGTCCTTTGCTCCCAGGCCAGCCAGGCCACACGGCGCATGCCAAAGAAGTCCGCGCGAGCCGGCCCGAGCCGCGTTTTGGTGTTACTTTTGTTGTTCCTGGGGCCTCCAGTGTGGCAAGGGGTGATCCCCCTCTTCCTCCTCCTCCTCCTCCTCCTCCTCCTCCTCCTCCTCCTCCTCCTCCTCCTCCTCCTCCTCCTCCTCCTCCTCCTCCTCCTCCTCCTCCTCCCTCTCCTCCTCTCCTCTCCTCCTCCTCCTCCTCCTCCTCCTCCTCTCCTCTCCTCCCCTCCCTCCTCCTCCTCCTCCCCCATCCTCCCCCCCTCCCCCCCTCCCTCCTCCTCCTCCTCCTCCTCCTCCTCCCCCTCCTCCTCCTCCTCCTCCTCCTCCTCCTCCTCCTCCTCCTCCTCCTCCTCCTCCTCCTCCTCCTCCACCTCCGCCCTGCCCTTCGCGCTGGACTGCGCGCTGGACTGCGTGGGGCGCGGCCCGGGCTGCCTGCCACAAGTGGCCGGGGGCAAACCATAGCGCCCACCCCAAGGGATGACTCCCGAGTGGTGGGTCCAGTTCGTGGATGGGCCCCCGCAGGGCGCCATTGCGCCAAGGGGGGAGGAAGGGAGAGGAAAAAGGGCCACGCCTCCACCCGCGGATCGCAGTGGCAGGCTGAGGGGGAGCGGCAAGGCCGTTTCTGTTGCGGGGGGGCGACAGGGCTGAGGGGGGGAGCGACAGGGCCGTTTTTGCTACGGCTGAGGGGGGACGGCGAGGCTGAGGGCAACGCTTAGTCGAAGACGACAAAACGACATAAGCATGAGCTTGTGGCGCTCCGCGCGGACTTCTTGGATCTGCGCCAGAGGCGCCGCCGGGGGGGGGCCCAGGCGCGGATCCAAGAGATCCGCGTGCAGCGCCAAAACATTATGTGTATGGTGTTTTTTCCTCTTCGAGATAGGGGGACCTCAGTGAGCCATGGAGACGACAAGGCAATTGTTTTACGGGTTCCGTTCTGCTGTTGTCTTGCCGGCTCCGCCGAAGTTTTTAGTCCGACTCAGTCGCCGTTTGTTTGCGGGTTCACATTCTGATTCCTATTCCAGAAACGTTTTGTGGCCGTGTCCAGTTACCGTGTTCTTGCCGTCCGTTTTCAAGGGGCACTTGTTCGAAAACGGTGAAAGAACGGCCCTGCCGTTTCCGGGGCACAAAAGGGGGGGGACAACTCAGCGGGGAAACATTGACCTGATATCGGTGCTACATAGCTGGTAGATCCGCGATGGCCCCCTATAGCGCAGCCGCACGTTCCTTGGCGGGGCGGCGGACTGTCGGGGCCCTGCCGGCGACGAGTGGGTGATCGGGGGTCGATGCATCCCCCCCTGAGCCTATCCTTAGCGGCGCGCAGAAGGGGGCAGGGGGAGGGGGAAGGGCTTCTTAGAAGCAGGCTGCCTCTTAGAACGCGCCGGACGTACATCTGTAGATAAGGCCCGCGCCTTCTGAGAAGCAGGGGTGCGTCTAAGGAGCCTGCCCCTCTCCCTCCCCCCCTACCCCCCCTGCGCGTGGCCGACATCACCCCCTAATTAACGTTGCCCCTGGCTGCTACAGGTGGCCGACTCCGGGCACCCTCAGGCCACCCTGGACGCAACAGTGTTGACGTCCTGCTTCCGCCACCTTGAGCGTCACTTGATGGGGGGCGACACAAGAGGGGGAACATGGGCACTTCACGGGCCTTCAGGGCCCCCTTTGGGCTCCCAAGGGCCCCCCTTTGGGGGCGCAAGAGGTCTTTTTCTGCAGCCCTCGCTGCCCCTTCATGTTTCCGCACCTCCACTACACGTCGGTCGGAACATGTAGGTAAAAACATGAAGCAAGAAGGCGGATCAAGTAATCAGGGTTTGGGCCATCCCAAAGAATAACAAAACACAGTACAAGCACATCGATTCTTGAAGTAGGGAGTAGGGAGGAGCTTGAAGTAGATTGGGATCTGGGAATCCAAGAATGCCTACTTTCAACGACTGGCGAGTTTATCCATATAGCATGGATGCGCGGTAAGGGTGCAGGGGCCTCGGCGGCCCATGCTAAGGCTCCCCTAGCCTTCTGAACAGTTTCTAAAGCCTTCCCCGACGGCATAATTAGAAAGCCTCTCGGAAGGCGCGAGGACTTCTGAGAAACCCCGCCACCTTCTGAGAAGGCATTTGCCTTCCCACTCGAAGAAATTTTCTAAGCCTTCCCCGAAGACACGGAAAGCCGGTCGGGAGGCGCGAGGACTTCTGAGAAGCCCCGCCGCCTTCCGAGAAGGCCTTCTCCTTCTCACTCCCCCCCCGCGCTCGCCGCCGATGACACCGCGTGGATCGTTCAACCTTCAGCGGCCGCGGCGAACCTGGCCTTCCGACAGCTCAGACGCCCAGTGTCTGCTGTCAACTCTGCCCCCCCCCGACGGCGCTCAACCTGGAACCCCCGCAGCGTGTTACTCATGTCCCAATCAGTGCTTGCACTGAAGGGGTCCTAGCTGAAAAATTTGGCGACAATTCCCCGCCGAGTTTGGTGGCCGGCTGGTTCCACGGGTTCCCGGCTCCGGGTTCCCGGGTTCCTGGTTAGGGTTCCCTAGTGTACGTAACCAAATCATATGGTTACGCTCGAAACTGTTGCGCGCAACCAGAACGCGAAGAATTTGGTTACGATCGACCCCTCACACACTTGAGCCATCAAAAAGCATTCAACACCCCCGTAACCAAAATCTTCCCGGGAAGATGTTCGCATAACCAAATCGTAACCATATTTTCAATTTTCGTAACCAAATAACAACCCAATTGCATAAATCGTAACCAAATCATAACCAAATCGTAACCAAATCATAACCAAACCATAACCAAACCGTAAGTATATCGAAACGACCATGTTCGACATTGCCGATGGGGCTGAAGATGGGGACGGGCGGAGCAGGGGGGAGTCTGCCAAGCTGGTAGAGAAGGAGGAGGAGGAATAGGAGGAGGAGGAGGAGGAGGAGAAGGAGGAAGAGAAGGAGGACGGAAGCACGGTGAGAGCACGACGGCTCAGGAGTAATGTTGACGCATTGATGGTTCGACGCGGGGTTTGAAGATCAGAGGGAGGAGGCTTGGAAGAAGAATTTGAGAGAGGCCGAAACAGACGGGGGACAGAATGAGGCTTGCAGGAAGTCTCACAGGAATGGCAGGGCAGGAGGAGGCTTGGAGGGGAGGAGGCAGCTTGGAGAGGGAGGCTCTGAAGAACGACTAGGTGCGGGGATACATGATTGAAACTTGGCGGTGCTAGGGGGGAGAAGGAAGAATATGAGGAGTGTGGATTTCAAAGAGGCGACTTAAGCGGGGGGTCTGCACGGAAGAGGCATGAGATATGATGGAGGGCTCTGTTTGGGTGGGTGTTAGACCCGTGGGGACAAGCTCGGATCAATGTTTGACGAGAGGGCTCTGGCACGGGGTAGGGGCGGCGAGACATCGGAGAGGTTCGGAGGGAGGAAGGAGGGAATCACGATGTAAGACGGTGTGCGTACGGACAGGCCCACAAGGGATAGGCTCCACCAGGGATGGGCCATGGGCTGGTCAAGCCATGGGCCACGACGGACCGCGTTTAGCCAAATCGTAACCGAATCGTAACCAAATCGTAACCATATGGAAACGTAACCAAGGCGTAACCAAATTGTAAACAATTCGTAACCAAATTTAATGTTTTCATAACCAAAGCATAACCAAATCACACTTCGTAATCAAATTCCGCGCAACCAAATCAAAACAATGCACCCCTCTCATACGAACTTGCCTCAATAAGAAGCCGATTTGGTTACGCACGTGCACGCAACAAACCATTGTAAATTACAATACTTTGGGCGCGTGATTTGGTTACGATGTCTTGTCTTCTAGGGTTAGGTTTCGGGCCGATTTCGGTGGGTTCCGGGTTCCCGGGTTCCCGATCGATCTCCTTATCGATCTCTTTATCGATCCCATGTTGGCTATGCGCAAGAGTGACCCTGGGTAAGAGTGACCTTTGGTGCGCGGCTTTTTGGGGGCCGCGGGGGGCCAAACCTGGGCGCGCAACCAGCTGCTACTGCTTCGTTTTCAGCCACCTGCGGACTCATCTCTGCCCGCACCAGAGGTCACTCCGGCGAAAGGTCACTCTGTCTAGTCGACCATGTCAAACCACCCACTGATTGGGCTTTTCCTTTGTGTAATTGGCTTTTGTCCTGGACCGCTGCACGGCCCTGAGCGCTACACGGCCCTGAGCGCTACATGCCCGCTACATGTACTTGGCTTTTCCTTTGTGTAATTGGCGTGACGACCTACATGGCCTGAGCGCTGCGCCTGCCCGAAAGCCCTCCTCCGCGGCCGCCCCTGCCCTCCCCCCAGCTGCGGTGGCCCTTCGCCGCTCTGCATCCCGGCCTCGGCTCTCCTGCTCCGCGCGTGCGCCTGCGCCGCGACACACACACACACACACACACACACACACACACACACACACACACACACACACACACACACACACACACACACACACACACACACACACAAACACACACACACAAACACACACACACACACACACACAGGTTCGCGCATGGGCCTCCCACGGAGGCGCGTGTGCCGCTGATGGTGCTCCTGCATGCCGCCCAACCAACCGCGAGGCGCACCCTCTCCAAGCGGCGGCCCCCGCAACTCAGCACCCCCCCCCCGAAAAGGCAGCATCTGCTGGGGGCTCCGGCTCTGCTTCCGCCGCCTCCCGCCGCCGCCTCCACCAGCGAAGATCGCCCCCGCTCTGCGAGTCCGCCGCCTGCCCCGCCGAGGAGGAGATGTCTGGGGAAACCAACAGATACCGATACCGCTACTCCCCGGACCTCTCCTGGGGTGCGTTCTGACTCGGATTTCGAGGCGAATCCAGCGGAAGCGACGGGCGAAGGGTGGAGATGTGGGTACCTCGTCCTTCTCTGCATGTCAGCTCCTCTGGCCCTCGACAGCGACGCCCTCTCTGGAGCGCCCCACATGCTGGGCCCGCCGGCCGCCAACAAAAACAAAAACTAACTTGGCGGGGGATTGCCGTTGTTCGTGTTCTGTGTCTGTTTTGGGGGGAATGATCCTCCTCCTCCTCCTCCTCCTCCTCCTCCTCCTCCTCCCCAGCTCTTCCTCTCTCCCCTCTCCTCCTCCTCCTCCTCCTCCTCCTCCACCTCTCCTCTCCTCCTGGCTCCTCCTCCCCTCCACTCTCCTCCTCTCCTCCCCTCCTCCTCCTCCTCCTCAACCTACCTCCTCCTCCTCCTCCTCCCTCTCCTCCCCTGCTCCTCCTCCTCCTCCATCCTCCTCCTCCTCTCCTCCTCCTCCTCCTCCTCGGCTGCGCCCCGGCGGCCGCGCCCCCCCCGCCGTGGCAGCGGAAGCGGCCGCCCCGCGGCACGGCCGAGGCGCCCATGTCGGGCGTCTCCCGTGCCGGGCGGGCAGCGCGGCGCGCTCCGCCCGGGCGGCCGCGAAGGCGGCGGGCTGCCTCGCGGGGCTTGTCGCTCGGCGGCGCGGCGCCGAGAGGGAAGGCCTTCTCCTCCTCCCTCCTCCGTCCTCCTCCTCCTCCTCCTCCTCTCCTAAACCTCCTCCTCCCCCTGCTCCTCCTCCACCTCTCCCCTCGCAGCTCTTCCCTCTCCTCCTCCTCCTCCTCCTCCTCCTCTCCTCCCTCCTCCTCCTCCTCCTTCCTCCTCCTCCACCTCCTCCTCCTCCTCCTCCTCCTAACAGCTCCTCCTCCACCTCCTCCTCCTCCTCCTCCTCCTCCTCCTCCTCCTCCTCCTCCTCCCTCCTCCTCCTCCTCCTCCTCCTCCTCCCCCTCCCCCGCCTCCTCCTCCTCCTCCTCCTCCTCCTCCTCCTCCTCCTCCTCTCCTTCTAGACGGGGACTCCCCCTACTCCTCCTCTCCCCTCCGCCTCCTCCTCCTCCTCCACCAACCCCTGCCTCCTCCTCCTCCTCCTCCTCCTCCTCCTCCTCCTCCTCCTCTTCCTCCTCCCTCCCTCCTTCCCTCCCTCCCTCCCTCCCTCCCTCCCCCTTCCTCCCACTTTCGTCCGTTCCATCCCTGTCGCCACCAGCCCTCTCCTCGTCGCCGCCCGCCTCCTCAGAAGCCCTCCGGGGTGCTGAGAGAAGCCCTCTGAAAAGCGTGTCGGAAGGCCTGAGAGGAGACACGCCATCTCTGCTTGTCCCTCCTGGGCTCGCCGCCGAGTCGCGCTTCGGACCGCGGAGGAAGCCTCGCGACGACGGCTACGATGATGCTCGACACTTGCAAACGCTCCTTGAGTCCGAGCTTTGGAGACCGTTCTCAGGCCCCGGGCCGATCAAACAAATGATCTGGGACCAAGAATGCCCCGGGGGGGAAGGCTCGAAACCTCTGGGATCCGCGGACACAGCGAATCTATTACTTCTGGCGATCCCCACCATGGAGCTACTACAAATGGTTGCGAGGTCTACCGCGTGTGACCCTACGACATACAGTATTACATGATTGTATGGCCGTCGAATGTCCAGTATGTTTGAGCGGCTATCACGTTATTTGCGTCAGGCGCATGTGCGACTCTGTTGGATAGTAAGCTCGTTACGTCTGACATGCCCGCACGTTGCGTAGAGTGAGCATGGCCTTGGGGTATGCGATTGATGCGTGTGTGTGTGTGCGTGTGTGAGTGTCTGTGTGTCTATGTGTGTCTTGCTGTCCTCAGGATGTCCTTACATATGCGCGCGATTGGTGCTCTAGTGCTGTCTGATCTAAGTTGGTGTTCAGATTGACTGCGACTGGTGTTTTAGCTTGAGGATTGCTAGTATAACACGTTACTGTATAATGGATTTGCGCATGCTGCTGATGTTTGCGGTGCATACCAGTGGTACATGCCATTGTCACCTGCGGGCGATGCTTGTTCTTGGTGTATGACCTTACTGGCTGCGCGTGGTCCCTGACCTGGATATGTGTTACCGAAAAATGCGAATGAAGATTGACAATGTTGTCTAGCCTTGCAGACAACTCTTGATGTGTACTACTGGCACCTGTGAATCACATATGTTCTGGATGTGATTTCCGGATGTGTGCTAACGGTGTCGTGTACGGGTGTATGTAGTAAACGTTATGCTGTTTGTAACTGATGCGCGCTCTCGACGTACGTCCTAGAGCATAGTTAATGAGGGTACGGTATGGCTGTACGTTACTGGTGCATGTTGTTCACGGGTGGCTTACGATGTGAACTCGACCGATGTATGTGAGTTGCGTCTGCCCTGGACGCCTGCGGACGGCGTGACGACGTGACGCCTGTCGTGTCGGAAACGTTTTTTGGAATGCTGGACGGGGGAGGGGCGGGGCGGGGGCGGGGCAGGATACTCCGCTCCTCTGCATTACTGTTTGGGAAAACGAAGAACATGTTTGGGAAACACAGAAAACATGGTTGGAAAACGACAAAACGTTTTTGGAAAACGCAAAAAGTGTTTTGGAAAACGCGGAAACATTTTTGGAACAGATTTTGATGTTTTTGAATGTTTTTTTGCATGAGGCATAATCATCCTAACTACTGGGGCCTGGCGGCTGCGGTGCGCACGCCGGCGGGCGAGGCGGCTCCTGCCTCCGCCTCTCGTGGCCCGCTCTCTGCGCACCATGGACGGCCCCCTCTCGGAGGCCTCCGAGAGACGCGCCTGGAGGCCCCGCGTGGGGACCCGCGGAGACCTCCCCTCTCGGAGGCCTCCGGGGGACGCCGGGAGGCCCCGCGGGGACCCGCGGAGCCCTCGCCCCCTCTGCGAAAGCACAGATCCCACCGCGATCAGATCCAGCCGTGCTGCCCTTCCGGAGTCTCGGCCTCCCTGGCCTGGCTTCCGCCCCCGGGGCCGCCGGTGAGCGGTCGGGGGAGGAGCAACAATACTCCTTGGCGGGGAGGTCGAGGGGCCCGGGGCCCACGCGCTGGATACGGACACGAGTGCGGACGCGGATGCCCCTGCGCGGTGCGGCCCCGGCGGGGCTGGGGAGGACTGCGCCGTGGCGCGGAAGAGAACGTCGACCTTCTCGATCTCCGCCTCCACGCCCCTTCTTGAGCCACACTCCCACGCCATGTATTGTCAAACCACCTTCTTAAACAATCGTCGGATTGAAACCACGTGTCCTGACCACGCGCTGGATAGAAGACAGCAACGGCCGACGATGTCGGATGTGTTTCCTCTCGGGGACTGGGCTCTGGCATGAGTCAGAGGTCAGGGAAACAGGCGCCGTCGCTACGGCGGAGTGGGGCCCGCCCAGCGGGCGCGGCCAGGCGTGAAACAGCATGGCGTGCCACAGCACAGAGGTGACGCAGCCCAGCGCGACGAACGTCCCTTGCCGAACTCGCACAGCGTAGGATGCCGGATGTTCCGAGACGGCGACGACGACGAAGTCGACGACGACGACGGCGACGGCGACGGCGACGGCGACGGCGACGGCGACGGCGACGGCGACGACGACGACGACGACGAGGACGACGACGAGGACGAGCACGAGGAAGGCACTGGTTCGGACCCTGTCTGGGCCTCCAGAGGCCTGCGGGGGCCTCCAGGCGCCCCGCCCCGCCGCCGCCAGTTGCAATTGCATGCCGACCGACGCACGTTCTCGGTTGCCTCGCTGGCGCGCAGCCCTCGCACTCACCAGCCACCTCCGCCTCTGTTTCCCCTCTCCTCCTCCTCAGCCTCCATGGCCCCTCCAAGCAAGGTTAGAAGGACGCATATCTGCGCTGCGCAAACATTCATCTGCAGCGCAAACATTCATCTGGTTCCGCCCTAGTTGTTATCCGCCCCCAGAGGATGACATGTGCTGCTCAACCTGTGGAGATTCACGCTTCAGGTTAACAGAATATGCCCGAGAAAAAACTCGCCGACTATGGACACGCTTACCTCCCAATCTCCCCACCTCAACAAGAAAACACGCTTGACACGCTTACTATCACAACACTACCAAAAGCAGTCCGAACCTCCATCCTCGACTCTCGATCCGGGATTCCAGAAAAGTCAACCCCTGAACCTCGTGGGTTGCGTTATTTCTCATATGCCACTGCGGATCCAGCAGTGGCGACGAGAACGGCTCAGGATGTCAAGAAGCCCATGAGAAACAACCCTGGGACCTGGACCGCTCCCCACTCCTCCGTATACTTCTCCTCCTCTTCCGCCTCCCCCTTATCTTCATCCCTTCCGATGCATATTCCTCCTCCACCTACTCCTGCTCTTCCTCCTCCTCCTCCTCCTCCTCCTCCTCCTCCTCCTCATTCTGCTGCCCCTCCTCCTCCTCCTCCTCCTCCTCCTCCTCCTCCTCCTCATCCTCCTTCTGCTGCTCCTCCTCCTCCTCCCCCTCCTTCTGCTCC